>CAJVRI010000608.1:947500-1378494 GCA_911649635.1 Poeciliopsis gracilis
AACACGGAGACGCGTTATCGCAGTCGGAGGTGAACCTCAGATTACTGATGCGTCGGTCAGAAAGACAGCAGGCCGACGGTATGTGACGCAACACAGAGCTGCTAAAATCAGAATCTTCTGTTTCTGACAGTCGAGTTTCAACACAAACGTTTGTGTTCTGCGTTTCGGACGTGAAGGTCCATCAAGCCCATTATTCTCCACACGGATTGCTATTAAAATAGTGAATACTGTGCAGAACGACCGTCCTGCACCTTCTAAATAGTGATTATTCAGCATTTCGTAATGAAAATCTTGCAGCAGGAAAACATGGAGCAAAATAATGAGAAGAATTTAACGAGGCTTCGCAGCAAATCATTTGCCTCAAGGAATTTTAATGAGAGAAACTTCAATCATCCTTTTAAAGGTGACACCGCCTGTCTGCAACCTGGACCGCAACCTGGACCGCAACCTGGACCGCAACCTGGACCGCAACCTGGACCGCAACCTGGACCGCGCCCTCTTACTAGCTGCTGCTACATCGTTTTAGCTGACCTTTGACCTCTGTTGGCAGAAGTAATGCTGGATTTTGTTTCCTCTAATTTTAGGACCTGGTCCATAAATGTTGGCCAGGTTTGGTCCAGAACCGGTCTGGATCTGTGTTTGGGTTCATGGTTCTGGTTCATAAATGTTGGCCAGGTTTGGTCCAGAACCGGTCTGGACTGTGTTTGGGTTCATGGTTCTGGTTCATAAATGTTGCCAGGTTTGGTCCAGAACCGGTCTGGTTTGGGTTCATGGTTCTGTTGGACCCAACCGGGTCCAAGTTTCAACCATCGATCTGCTCATTTCAGAGGAAGTTAAAGGGCTTAGAGGCGTCTGTTTTATTCCATTCACTTCGTTCCCCAGGACCACCGGCTGTAAATCGCAGCATGATGCTGCCACCACCATGCTTCAGCGTTGGATCAGCCAACTGTGAATGTTTCTGGTCTTTGTGTCCAAACAGCTCAATTTTTATCAAACGTTCCTGCAGAAGAGCTTTAACTCCCCATGTGAACTGCAAGTTATGATGAATCTATTTCAGTGACATAATCTGAGGCTCATCCAGGTGGAGCAGCTGCTCCATCTGCACATGGTGACCTCTGACCTCTGGATTATCTGACATGACCGAAGATCTAATAAATTAAGAGCAGCTTATCACTCACAGGGTTTCTGTTTGGACCTGGAAGTAAAGGGAGAAGTACACAAATCTTGTTTGGTGGCCGTATTAAAGTTCAGGATGAAAGAAGCACATGGTTCGTTATCGGCGACACTTTCTGCACCAAAACACGGATCTTCTGGATTAGGATCCAAAATAAACTCACTTCTTGTCAAGTGTAAACACTGAGCAGCTTGTTCCCCGGTAATCAGGCTGTTTCCACTGATTGGTGTGTGCTGTTGTGTACACACAGAGTATCTATTTCCAAAGGATATCAGACAATAAATATTAAACAAACCGAGCTGCAGCAGCATCAGAGACGATGCCAACAAATTTATTTCTCTGAATCCAATTAGGACAATTCGTGCATTTGGGGAATTTTATTCAACAATAAATAGCTGAGGTAGGAACAAGTTGTAGTTTTTTGCAAATCTCCAGTTTTTATCCTCAAGTCAGAATTTGAAACTTGGAACTGCAAGTTTTGAAACCTCACAGTTACATGAAAACCGTAAATAATTGACCATGTGTTCTTTTAAAATCTGAATTTATCTCAAATTCAGATGAAACTTGTGGAACTGAACTTACAAAGAATTTAAAAGGTAATTAAACTAAAATTGAACCTCAATATTTTACAGCTGGAATAAATTTAGCTGGAAGAACATCATGGTCCTGCGCAGAACAGCTACAACAAATAATGCGCCAACTGTTCCACATGTTTGCATTAATATGATTCTCAATCAACATCAAAATGTGTTTTATCAACTTTATATTTTTATACGTAGTTCAATCTTTACATCTGGCCTCAGAATGAAACGCCTGGCGCCATTTTTAATTCCTAACAGGAAGTCGCGTTTGTATTGAAGCAATTACGACAGGAAGTCGTGAGTGCATTTAGTTTTGCGCGACACTGCCCCCTGTGGGCTCGGCATGTTTAAAACAGCGATCAGAGGCAGATCAGAGTTCATGAGGATGAAAACGTTTCTGAAATTGATCCTGTGTACAAAATCTGTTACAAAACAATATTTTTGCTGCCTTTTTTCACACAGAGTCTCATAGTTTGGATGTTTTTCCACCTTCATATAAAAATTGCAATTAGTGTTTATTTGTTAGTGTTTATTTCTTTGATTAATATTCAAATGAGTGAAATTTTCTGAAACACTGAAGTGACAAACATGCAAAAAAGGAAAACAGAAAGTGGGCAAACATTTTTTCATGCCACTGTAGGTTTATAAGTTTAATGTGTTGAAACAGAAACTGCTGGAATTTTCTGAATATTTTAGAAACACATTTACATCAACCTGCTGCACTGAACTCTGAGAAAATCTAAATGAATTAAACGGTGACTGTGTGAAAATAAAGCAAAGTTCAACCTTAACCCTGAGTTCTTGCTGAGCTACGGAGCTCCAAACGGACCGAAAACATGGTTCTATTTTACAGGAAACTCACTAATTTTTTGGAGTACATTTTGGAAACGCAGAAGTTTCCCTGCATTACATTCCAATGAACATTTACATTTTGTTTTACACTTTAAGCTTTTCCTCAATGCTGTGACCAGAAACAGGAAAGCAGCATTAGCTCTCCTTTATGCTCTGGAACACCTAATTACAGATTTAAAAACACTTAGAGCCGGATTCCTCTGCCTCACCCTCAGAGGAACCTGAAGTCATCCAGCTCGTCTAACTGGTAATAAACGAGACGAGATTCCTCAGTGTGCAACTCTGACTGCAGATCAGAAAATTCAGATTTAGTTTTCCTTAAAAAAACTAAAAAATCAAAGAAAAAAATAAAACAAAACTGAAAACAGTTTAAAGGAAAACTGGAAAAGGTAAGAAAAACGCTCATGTTTGACCTGATGAGCTTCACATCGAGTTGAGTTTTTATTTCCTAAACTAAACCAGAAGCAGGTTAAAATGGTCTGACTGGTCTGTGTAGCTCCGCCTCCAAGCTGTGATGTCATCTGAAAGCGTTTAAAAACAAACGTTTGGTACTGCTGCACATTTAAATTAAAGACAAATCTTTCAAGTTACCATGAGCTGCATTTATTTTATTACAGTTCAGATGATTTTTGATATTTCAGATCAAACTTTATGGAAAACTATTACAACTCATTTAACTTCAAAGGAAGACGATGAAATTTGCAGATAAAGTTTACAAGCCCAAATTCAATCATTTTTCATGTATTCAAATCAACTTAAGTTCATTTTAATGCAGTTTAATCTTCAAAAACCAAAACCTGATGAGTCGATCAAATCAATTTATCGCCCAGGCAGTTTGTGCTTCATGAATCTTTAAATCCAAAGTGTTTTTGTCTTTTATTTAACATAAATCTGCTGCAGCTCCAGGTCTCCTCACGCCAAGTTTCCCCAAGTTTAGCTGAGTTTGGGATCAGTGTTGGTTTTATTGGGCAGCTGGTGAACAAATGGACGGATCTTAACGTTTCTGGTCCATAAAACCGAAACAAAGAGGAAAAACTTTCTCTGGATTCTGCAGAATCTGGTTCATCAGTGAGTCAGTCCTCATCAGGCACAACCAATCAATCAGCACTCAAAATAAAAACTTCTGGCTTTAGAGGCTTTGACATGATGTAACTACGTATTAAATTGGGCAGAAAGTTGCAGAAATCATTCACCTCGCTCCATTAAACTCTGTCTCTGTGTGTTTTCATTTGCGTTTGGACAACAGCAGGAGAAAACCTGAACAAACGTCCAGCAGGGAGAGACTGCGCCTGTTTGACAGTGAAACTAAACTTCTGCCAAACATTTTCAGGTGTCAGTTATGGTGGGAACGTCTCTGCACAGGAAGTGGCTCCAGCGCATTTCTCTGCCTTAAACTATTGTTCAGCATGTTTGTTGGTCACTGAACCTGAAAAGAGCGGCGGGTCCTGAAAGGCCGGAGGAAGACGAGAGCCGGGGACAAAAGACTGAAAGCAGGACAGGAATAAAGGGAAGGTTAGAGAGCAGAGAGCCTGCAGGACGTCCCACATGGAGGCAGCGTCCCCAGCAACCAGGACACGCTCCAAAAACATCACCACATGTATGGCAGAAACAGCTGGAAGGTCCAGAAAAGGATTTTTAAAGCTTTGAAAACCAAATGTGTCCAATTCAGAAATTCAGTTTCCAATTTTTCAAACTTCAGAAGGAAGAAAATTCACTCAGTCAGAAACGACCAAAGTTCAACTTCTAACCGTTTTCAGCACATTGGTCCTTTTACAAAGTCGATTCAGTTATGGCCTGGTCGTGGTGCACAAAATATTATCAATACGATGATCTGAAATCAGTAATGAAACAAGGCGAACCGGTTTTCTCCAAGCTAACCTCAGAACTAAACTTCCTCTGAATCGCTACGTCAGAGAACATCGATTGCTGCAAAGACTTTGCCCGTTTTCCAAAGAATCTGCAGTTTGGAGTAAAAACATTTCTACACGAGAACCACCAGGAAACAAACGCTTCCTGCGTATTTTGATACTTCAAACAGCAGAGCATACCTGAATATGCATCGATACGCCCAGTGGATACCGCCTCAGCGCTAACACACATGCTAACATTACCGTCATCATCAGGGATCAGCCAATCAGCACCAAGGAAAAGGAGTGACGCTCCTGGATTGGCTGCTTTCCAAACGCCAGCCAACAGCATGTCAGCTAGCACAGATCGAGCCAAGATGCATTTTCTCTGGAATATTTCAGATCTGCTGCAGTTTGAGATTCAAACCTCCAGCTGATGGATTTGATGCAGCGAAAAGTTTTTTTGTTTGTTTTTAAGATCTTCTAAAATGTTCAGCAAAACATTTAAGAAGATCTTTTTCTTCTTTTATTAGCCTAAACTTGGATTTGAAGTTGTGCCGCAAACATCCAGGAATCGTCCACTGAACAGACTCCGGCACCCAGTGAGTAAACGGCTAAAGATGGAAACAGTCTCATTTCTGTTCCTGAGATTGAGACTAAAAACATTTTTTACACGACAAAATATAAAACAAAACGTTAGAAACCCATATATCCTCCTTTTATGACAAAAACATCTGAGGAAATTCAATAAATTGTTCCTTGTTTTATGGAAACATTGCATGTTAAATTAAGTATTTTTAATTGGAATAAATATGGCCGCCGAGTGTTTTCAGCTCGGAGATTCTGAGCCGTTTTGTTTCTTTTCCACTCACCCTCCATGCTGGTTGCATTTCAACACCTCGATGATGCTATCAACACCTTGCAGTGAATTGTGGGTAAAGTCTCACTTGATGTGCAGATAAAGCCGCGGTAACGGAGGATGCCGATAGTATCGGATGAAACTGTTACCCTGAAGCGAGTCTCAATTCAAACACACCCTGGAAAAACACTTTAGAGTAAACATCGGCGCTGCAGGAATCATTCCATTCGTGCCGATCTGAGCTCCCAATGATCCGACTTTTACTGACACAGAAAATACCTTAAAGTCGCACTAATCCAGAACGCTGCACGCATTTAATTCCCTGAGCTTTACTCATTCTGGCTCATTTGGTTTGCTGAATGGCAGCTAATGCAGGGTTTGTTCCCAGCAGTTCACCTGCAGAAGGTGTGAAGGGCTGCACCTCCAACATCACTTTGTTTGTTAGAAACCGTCGAGCAGCTGAGAAGGAACACACAGCGTTTCCACCGCAGCGGCGTTCCTACGTTCCCACTGCAGCGGCGTTCCCACGTTCCCACTGCAGCGGCGTTTCCACCACAGCGGCGTTCCCACCGCAGCGGCGTTCCCACTGCAGCGGCGTTCCCACCGCAGCGGCGTTCCCACGTTCCCACCGCAGCGGCGTTCCCACCGCAGCACCAGTCTGACATGCTGCTCCGGCTGCAGGACGGGGAACACAAAAAAACTCTGCCTCATTTCACAACTTCATCTGATCACAAAATAAAATCAAAACAAATCAATATTTATAACACGCAGTTGATTTCAGTCTCTCACACAAAGAAGGACGATGCAGAAAGCAGCTTCAGTTATTACAGCTGGAAACCAGAGAGCATCTGAATCAGGAAGAGTCACAAAGTCGGCCTTCTATCATTAGTCCTTTAGTCTCTGCAACTCAAACATCTTTAGTCGCATTGATTCCTGCAACAGTGTCTTTTCAGGTCTGCCTAAAAAAGGAAGTCAGAGTAAGTCAGCCAGTTCTACAGCAGACTTTAAACTACTGCTGGTAGTTTAGAAATCACTGAGTGGTTCAGCACCACAAGCATTAAAGATCTGCATCCCATGAACCAGCTGAATGCTGATCCAAACCTTCCAAAAATCTGGAATGAGCCTCCGGAAAACCGCAAAACAGCTGAAACACTGAGTTCCTTTAAATCAAGACTAGAAACCCAGCAGGTTGGAGTTTCTTACACCAAGCTGGACAAACCGATCAGGACCGGTTCTTTAAACGGCTTCAAGAAGGAAAAGAAACAAAATATGTAGTTTTGTAATGTGGCATCAGAATCACCTTCATCTCTGACGTCATCGTGTTTAAATAAAGATCTTGATGAGAAACGGCTGCAGAGGTTTTCAGTTTGGAGCCATTTTACAGAAAGTTTTCACACCCTGATGATCTCAGCGTCTTTCCTGCCTTCATGACTCCAAGCAAAGAAACATCCGTGTGTTCGCTCTGGTTCTGCATCATTTTTCATTTACAAACAGAGTCAGCCACATTCCTCCTCTGATGCTGGTTTCACTGGGAGCCCCCCAGTCCTCCCAGTCCTCCCAGTCCCCCCTCCCTGATGTAATGGAAGCATCACTGAGCATGAAATATCTTGGCAAAGCTCTGCTGTTACCTCCAGTTTGTAAAACTAGCACCTTCTA
Organism: Poeciliopsis gracilis; assembly: GCA_911649635.1. NCBI lineage: Eukaryota > Metazoa > Chordata > Actinopteri > Cyprinodontiformes > Poeciliidae > Poeciliopsis > Poeciliopsis gracilis. The sequence continues at coordinate 954,470 of CAJVRI010000608.1, forward strand.
ATTCCTGACCTGTCACTTAGAGATCGCCTGGCAACAGGATCCTGGTCAGAGGTGAACCCAGGGGTCAGAGGTCAGAGCCCCGGCAGGCTGATTAAACCATGAAAGACGCAGCGGAACAACAGGAGCGCCATAAACTTGTGCTGCTGTCGAACTGCGGAGAAGACGAGTCGCTTCCAACGGCCGCAGGCGTCGAGCGACGGCTTCTTCTCATGGTGGGCTCAGAGGGGGTCAGCAAGGGGTCAGAGGTCACAGGCCTTAGCGAAGTTCAAAGGGCGCAGAGATAACCAATAACTTCAAAGGAATCACATCAGGATCTTTTCACAAAGTTGCTTCAGTTCACTGAAGTTTGCAGATATGTTCTGCATTTTAATCAAACTGACATCTGGACTTTGACTAGGCCACGCTAATTAATTTCTTTTCAGCATTTCTGTGGCTCTGCTCAGGTTCTATGTTCTGATGATGACCCAGTTTTAAGAATGAGTCCAAATAGATGGGCTCATACTTCCCTGCAGAAGACCTTATGGAGAAGTTTGCTAATGCGCTAACAGAGGAGCTAGATAAACACTTAGCATGTTTTGCTAAATTTGAAAACGCTTAATAACTTCTAAAGTGCTAATTCACATGGTTGAAGTTAGCATTAGCTTCAGTTAAAAACCATGTTGGTTTAGCACTTTGCATTACTTTCCACTAAACTGGTTTAGCGTTTAGCGTCATTAGGCTATAGGACCAAATATCAGTAACAGTTAGCAATACCCAACAGCTGTAAAACTGCAACCATGAATGAAAGAATCATTTCCAACGTGTGTAATGATGATGTGATCCTGTTGAGGGCGTCATGCTGTGTTGTAGCACGTCTCATTCACACAGACTGATATTTAGCATTAGCTTCTGCTGAATATCCTGCTGGTTTAGAAGTTTAGAGTTAATGAACATATTTATGATTAGTGTTAGCACAGCTAGCGTCTGCTAGCCAGTCCACCGCTGGCTTTAGCCTGCGGACTGGAGAGTCTTGGGGTTTATATAATTTTTGTGACCTCTGACCTTAGGCTGAATGCCATTGACACTCATTCCAGAGGTTTGTGAATAATGATGAACGATGGCCTTCGAATAGTAAATAAAAGTTGGGCTTGAACTAGGACAGCAGCGAGTGGAGCAGTTGACATGATGCGGCTGGTCGGAGCGGGTCCAGCTGGGTTCTGTCTGTCGGCACCACAGCAGGAGCAGCATCCTCTTCCTCAGCCACCATCATCATCATCATGTTTTCCGCTTTCAGGTGAAATCAGAGCCTCCTGTTGGACTCTTTCAGGACTTTTTACACCTATTCAGTCTAAACCCAAAATGTTTATGCAGCTCAACATTTTCAACAAACTTTTTCTGTAGGACTGAAATTTGCAGGTTGCAAAGTAACAGAAAGGAAAGTCCAGTTTGCAAATTTTAAAAGACAAATACTTTGTGTTCATTTAGATTAAATGAAACTAATCAGAAATAAAATAAAATAAAATGACCCTCCTGTCCTGCTGGACCAAATCAGCAGGTTTCAGACACGCCTGGTTCAAATTGTCCCATTTATCATCATCTTAGTGTTTCATAATTCATCCCAGGGCTGCCTGACTCATCCTCATGAAATAATAATAATAATCCTCTGAAGTCATTACATGTACAGCTCACACACTCCCAGGCACCTGGAGAAGGATTATGGGGAAACATTCCCTCCGCTAGTGGAGTGTGACCTCTCGGTTCACACACCAGCATTCCTGAGGTTCTGCTGGGGGGAAAAACTCAACAATTTCTTTGACTAATGCAACAATCCTGAGTCTTTGTTCTGCTTGCATTCCTCCGACACATGGAGCAGATTGTCCTAACGATGCTCCGACATCTGCAGCGCGGAAATTCGACCCGTCGCATCGTGAGGAGAGAAGATCTCGGCTGAGAACCAATCAGAGCTGCAGGATCAAGCCAGCTCTTTTTTTAGGTCCAGTTTTCAGTGCAGAATCAGCAAAATTCAACTAAGACAAAACTAACTAAGACGTAACAGTTCAGGAAGAAATTTGAGCTTGTTTCACCTCAACAAGTTAAAGTTCTAGTTTCCACTTATAATATGGGAAAATATCAGTGGAATAATCTCCCAATAAAAATCAAACTTTCTATCAATAGTAAGGAATTATTAACTTTAAAAAAGTCCTTATGGGGTGTGTTGTGGTGGCGCAGGGGTTAAGCACGCCGCACGTTTGGAGGCCTCAGTCCTCGACGCGGACGTCGCGGGTTCGACTCCCGGTCCCGGCGACCTTTGCCGCATGTCTTCCCCCCTCTCCTCGCCCTCTTTCCTGTCTGCCTACTGTAAAAAATACGAGCCACTAGCAAAACCTCTTCGGAGGAAGAAAAAAAAAAAAAAAAGTCCTTATAACTTGCTAAATGGTAACTTTTAAATGAGTTTTGTTGCATTTCAACTTTAAGATATTTTCTCTAGGAGCCAAACTGAAATACTTGGTTAGATTTAGTTTTTACAGTGCAGGCGTCTCATCTGGATTTAAAGGTTTTTTAGTTGCAATGACAAAACTTGGTGCGAATATTTGATCCGGTTTCAGTTTTTCAACCAAAACCATGTTCATCTGGACCCAGATGAGCGTTTCCAACCTGTCAACGCGTCGGACCAGAACAAGACTCACCAGAACCCACCGGAACCGGCCCGCTCCAGGTGGTTCCGGCCCGCTCCAGGTGGTTCCGGCCCGCTCCAGGTGGTTCCGGCCCGCTCCGGAGACCCTGCCACATGTCGTGGTTTGTTTTGGGTCGGGATGTCTGAGCAAAGCTGCAGGAGGTCTGAGCTCTGAGCCGGGCCCAGACCGGAGAGGTTCCACCTGGAAGCACTTCTCCAGGGGTCAGAGGTCAATGCTATTGAACCTGAGTGACAACGTGTTCGTGTCAACAGAGCGCGCGGAGCGTAATGAGAGAAATGTGAGCAGAAACAAAGAACCGGTTTTCCTTTTGTCACAGAGTTCAGACTCTCTTCTCCTCCATCCAACACGTGGCGAACTTTACAAAAACATGATAAATATGTTTATCAGGGAGGGAAGGAAATTTTATTTAAATAGCACATTTTCAGCAACAACTCAAAGTGCTGGGCAATTCATGATGGCATTAAAATAGACAACAGTTTTTCACCAGCAATAAATAATATTTTATAATTTTTAAACAAACAATCAGACACACATGGTTCATGTTTAACCACCAGTACAGATCTGGGTCAGCGGTTCTGGTCAGCAACACAGCAGAACAAAATGAAGCCAGAAGAATTTACAGCGTTATGATCCAGGATCCAAACAGCCCGAAGGCTCTGCTGCACTTAAAAAAGTATTTAATGTAAGTTAATGTTTTTTTATGTTTGGAAAATGAGTCATTTCAAAAACCTGCCAAGAGTTAAGTCTGGTGCTGCATTGTTACCTAGCAACCCCCACCAGTCGCCTAGCAACCCCCACCTGTCGCCTAGCAACCCCCACCTATCGCCTAGCAACCCCCACCAGTCACCTAGCAACTGCAGACCATTACCTGTCAGATAACATTACATACAGGTAACTTTTCAGAGTGCTATAGAAGTTTTAGGTAAATGATTATTGAATGTTGTCAGATTATTTCAGATTATTTTCACGGAAAAATTAGATCTAGAACTTTTTCAGAATTTTTAAGCAATAATTTAGTGAAATAAGCTCCTACATCTGTTTGGAAACTTAATTGCAAGTTAGTTTTGTCTCATTTCACATGTACTAAGACATTTGCACTGGAAACTAAACCCAAATGACTTGGTTAGATTTTGTTTTTTGCAGTGTAATGGCTGTCTATTAGTGCAGCAGGGCGATGCCACTAACTGGGCCGAGACCAACACCAGAACCGGTTCTCCTGACTTTATTTAATCCAAACAGATAAACTCCTGTTTATGAAGGAGGTCGAGATGCTTTCTGCACTTTTTAGCCGAAAGAATCAGCAGAACTGTGACCCACATGCAACACGAGTCCTGATTGGACCAAGGTCAGGGCAGCATCTCTGAGTATTTAGTCTGTTGGCGGACCGTTCTTCATAACATCCACGACGGGTTCACAGTCGTCGTGTCTCTGCTTATCGGAGCATGCCAGACATTCCCGCCGCTGCGGGTGAATGGATGCGCGGACGTGTTTGTGTTTGTGCGTGCATGCTCCGACCTGCGCGCCGCCAACCTCAGCATGTGAATTCGCCTCCTCTGAATTCCTGACACTTGTACCGACCACGAGCCAAAACAAGGGATGGTTTCCTGTTTTGTTCTTGGGCCACCCTTTGAAAGGAGAGACTCCCACCGTTTCCACCGTCCACCTCACACACACACACACACACACACACACCCCACTCAGCGCTGCGTTTCTGCAGGATGGAAAGTCCAGGGAGGAAGGCTGGAAAGCTTTCAGAGTCACCATTTACCTTCACAGCTTTTGTTTCTTATCTTTCCCTGACAAAAGGTTGACAGCTACCTGCGGCCCATCCCAGCGTGATCCCAGCGTGATCCCAGCGTGATCCCAGCGTGATCCCAGCGTGTTCACATCCAGACTAGAACCGGATCAGTAATGGCTGACTGGCTGCAGCTACAGAGACGTCTTTAAAGTCTTAATCTCCTGTTGAAGGGAACGATTCTTCTTCTCGAACCCCATCGAGTTTTTCACCAAATGTTTCACTTAAATGCATCTGCTCAGTTCTTCAGGTCCAACTTTAAAGGAAACCTGTTATGCAAAATTCTGCACATTTTTGTGCTTCCATTTCAACTGCTTCTAAAATCAGATCAAGCACAAAATAATAAAATCAAATAAAAACACCCAGCCAGTTTTTAGCAGTAACTTAATGTTTCCTGGTGTCTGGAAAACTAGCCGTTTCAAAAACCTCAAAGTTATTAGGTTATATTCAACTGGGACTCCGCTGTTACCTGGCAACCCTTGGGTTGCCAAGTCCTGTTGGGTCCTTGGCAACCCAGGACTGAAGCCCGGTCCTGTTACCTAGCAACCGAAGATGAGCTCCAGCACATTTGGTCAGCTGGTTTTACTGCTGCACAATAGCTGCTGGAAAAGTGTTTTGTTGTTGACTTACTATCCAGAAACCATTGCTGCATTCGGGCTGGTTGTACAGGAGGCTCTACTAACGCTTCTCAAAGATGTATGGTTGTATAATTGTGTATCTGTTTGCAGGTGAGGAATTTATATCTGGTCTTCCTCTTTCGAACTTTGTGCAAAGCACCAGTAGCACTGGCACTGAAACAGACCCACAGCATGATGCTGCCACTGCCTTGTTCCACTGCAGGTACAGCATGCTCAGTGGTCTGGTATGTAGTTTGGTTTGATTTGTTTTCAGTTTAATAAAGATCTTTCTTATTTTTAATACATATGTAAGTTTTGCATTCCAGATTTTTTTCTATAAATCTGTTTTACCCAGTTTGAGCTTCACCTGGTTCACTATCTGTAAAAAACTCCTTTATCCATGTCACAGTGGGAAATTAATTGCACAGCAAGTCACATCGAAAACAACAGTTAATAATGAACTCAAGATTGCGGCTCTAAACTCTCCTGCTTAAAAAACACAAAACTTGTTGATCAGGAGCGCAGAGATGTTGGCATGACTGAATAAATAGTCTATTTTTAAAATAGTGAGTCAGTTTTCCTGACTTTGGTCACCAATAGGGAGCCAAGCTTAAAGAAAATTGAGATATTCTCTAATAAATAATAAGTATCTTTATTACCCCAAAAATGTCTTTACTGCCCCCAAAATATTAAATCTCTCAATAAGAGAAAACTCACCATTTTGCATCCAATTATTGATGAGTTAATCTGATAAATAATCACCAGATCAGCTTTTTCAGTCCAGCAGATGAATAATCTATCATTTTCTAGAGGAATGCTGCATTCTGGGTAATAAAATGTTTTCTGATTAAAAAAGGATTTAAATTTTCTTGCATCGTTTTATGCATTTCTAATAATGTATAAAATAAATGTACCATTTTTAATCAGATTAATCGTCAGAATAATGAATAAATGATTAGAATAATGGTTGTAGCCTGCATGCATACTTCAAACAGGCTTTTACATAATGCAGCAGCAGGTCAACATGTTTTGGTGCTGAGTGATGGTGGAGGTGCTTCCTGTCCCAGTGCAGACTGAGGATCTGATGCTGCCGCAAATAAACAGCGGGGGAGGCGTCTGCAGCACCGGCTTTTATTGGAAAGTTTGATTGTTCTCAGAGTCAAAACAACGCACGCTAAAGTCACTGCGGACTGGCATTGTAATAACAAACAATCCTTATTCTGTGCCATCTGAATGCCGAGGCGGCGGGAAGGAGCGGCAGCGCGGAGCTGCAATAACAGGAACCGCTCAGCGGCCCCTGCGGCGCTGCAGATAAGAGCCCCACTGAATGAGGGCCCCAGGCCTTCGCGCGCGCAACCGCCGTGAGTAAGGCTGGAAACATTCTGCGCTCAGGACAATGCAGAGCCTGGAATGTGACGCGTCCCGACCGACACCAGCGGCCCGGCCAACGTCAAATCTGACGCTGACACCTTGATGAGGAATATTTGTCTCCATAATCAGCGGGAATTTGTCCTATTTTTGTCCCCAGATGGCCGTGAGGTCATGGAAAAGGTGAAGGCACCGATGGAATGCTGATGCTTCACAGACCCAACAGGGATGAGCCGAATCTACCGAGTCAACGCACAGCCTCAGTCATTACAGCCAGAGACCAGAAACCAGGCTGGAATCTGGCTTTCAGCCTTCAGAGACACATAAAGACAGTTACAAAGTCGGCCTTCTGTCACCTGCGCAACATTTCCAGGATTAAGGGTCATCAGATCTACAGCAGGGCTGTCCAAACTTCATCATGTGGGCAAAATTACCAAGTCACAAAATACAAAATCAAATCAAGCAAATAAAGTCGTGGATTTTTTATGGCAGGAAAGAGACGTTCTGTATTTAAATCCCAAAACTTGTAAATGATTTTGCACTTTGCTGTATTAAATGAAAAACTGGAAAATCGTCCAGTTTCACATTTTTGGGTGGCTTGACTGAACGAATTTATTCTCACGCATAAAAACAGGATTTCAGTGACTTTCTGAATAAGTTCTTATTTTCTGAATAAGTTCTTACCTGGAGCCCCAGACCCACCAAACTAAGATGCTGGTTCTGGTAACTGTCTATCAGAACCAGCATCATCAACCCAATCAGCAGTTTGGTTGATGATTGATTGCTGCCACCTTCATGTCCATCCAGGTTCTGAACCTCCTCTGATCGGATCCAAACGGCCCGGGAAGAACTCAGCTCAGCTCTCATCAAACTTGCTAAAACCTCTAGTTTTACCGCTTCATGCAGTCATTTCTCACGCAGCAAAATGTTCCCTTCCTAACCACCAGCAGGCACTATGATGAAGAGGTGATCACCCTCAATGTGCTTCATTTTGACTTTTATCTGGTCTTGTTGATTAAAAGCTGTTTTTTCCATTTATTTGAGGGCAACGAGGACCCAATGGAGACAATCCAGCGACCTCCTCCAGCCCTCGGGCCTTATGTTGTCCATCCCAGATCTAGGACAGCCTTCAGTGAAAGTCTTGGCTGCTGGATGCTCTGAAGGAAAATATTTGGAAAATCCTAACCCATATTTCAGAAACAAACAGGCAAATCAGTTTTTATCATCAGCGAGCAGAGAGGCCCGATCGGCAGACCTTCCTTCCTCCCATGTTTCCAGTTATGTAATTACGATAAAGATTTGCTCTACACTTTATGTCTTGTTTTGTGAACAACAAAAGCAGGAATGTAGACACCACAGTGAAATGGACTGGTTCCTCTGGAGGGTAAACTGGGAGAAACAAACGTGTGGTTTTGATCCAAGCTACGTCTCAAGGCTTCACAATCATCCCAAACTCAGATTAATCAGTTCAAACAGAGATACAGAACACAAAACTCCTCATGATGGAGGCGGAACAAACCAGCGGCAGAGAAAAGGAGGATACAGCAGTTTATCTGGAAATTACAGGAATCTGACGGTAAACATTCATTAAAATAGAATCTCAGCTAAATCGGAGATTTGTGTGGATAAGAGATGAAGCAGAGGAGACATGGAACTGCAGGTCTGACTATAAATCACAGATAGATGCTGCTGCTAAGTGGGTTTGCAACATACGTGTTAAATGAGGGATAATTGCTCCTCTGATAGCAGCAGGGAAACAAGTTGAGACTAAACGAAGCTCAGTGATGGTTGGATTGTGCAAACCTGGCATGAGAATCGTTTCATGGTAAAAAACGGCTGTTTGATGTTCTCACCAAAGACGAAGCTTCTTCACCAATTCCTGCTTAATTCTGCTAAGCTGCTTATGAAGAAGCAGAAAACTTCTGGAGCAACGGATTGGACCAAAGCAGAAAGTAAAGAGTTCAAACTCCTCACATCAACGGCTGCGTCTGTCTCTACATGTATAAACCGTCATCATCAGCATATAGGAGAACTGCAGTTTGTTTCTGTCTGACTCGGTTAAACGCTTTTTATTAAACTAAAATTATTACAGTCAACAAAAATTGACGAAATCAGAGGAAACATTTTCATTACCTGAAATGAGTAAAAATGAGTCAGTGGGGTGAAACTACACTGCAACTATATTGTGCATTTATAAAACTAAAAACATACTGAAATTATTCAAATATTTTGTTTTATGAATCCATTCTTGCAGTTTCTCGAACTGATGTGAAATGAGTTTTTTCTCCACACAGCGGTTTACGGCGGCTGTCGTTCCATTCGCCACCTGGCAGCAGAGAAGTTATAAATCTGCAGTCAGCTGGTTGATCAACCATAACCAGAAACTTCTCAATAAAAATGGCGTCTTCTGCTGACGACTCGTCGCCCAATCGATGAATCCTTTCAGTTCTGCACCGAAAAATTAACCAAAGTGTGAAAAAGCTAAACTACCAATAAAAACAAAAATTAAACAATATTTATTGAATAAAAACAAACACACTCTAAAACCTAATCAAATCAACTGAGTTTGACAAAAAGTCAGAACAAAATTAAACTAAAATGAAAAACCCAAAACTACTACAGCCCTGATTTCAACACACTGCAGGTCAAATTTAAGTGCTGATGATAATAATTTTATAGTTTCATTAACTGAATTAAATATTTAAATTGAGTCCAGCTGCTGGTAAAAGCAGACCTGAGCTCAACCGCGCCGCCTGAACACAGACTTCCTGGCAGCGTGTGACTTTCAAAGCGTCTTTCATGACTTTCTAACGACACGTCTGTTGACTGCAGAGCGAAGCAGCTGAAGCCTCAGGCGGGCTTTGACTGGACGCCTGCAGGCTTCAGCTGCTTTCTTTCCGCTCCGCATGAGGAGCAGCTGAGTTCAGACCCAGCTGAGAGGAACAACAGCTTCACCTCGAATCATTTGGTTAAAACCAAGTATTATTCGTGGAATTTGGTTCCTCTGTGATATTCAAAAACAAGCGTCTGTGTAATTGTTTGCTTGTGAGTCAAGCTGAGCTGGAACCTCCCCAGAAAGGATGAGGAAGTTCAGCAGGTTGTTACGGCGGGCGGACAGGTTCTGTGGCACTTTGATCTGAGAGTTACGGTATTTCTGATTCAGACTGGCACGAAAAACAGAAAATAATGTTGCCATGGGCCAAATGGTTTTCACAACAAAACACTCCCTGTTCCTGCTGCTGCTGCTGCTGCTGCTGAGTCACCGAGGGCCGGGAGCCGGGAGCCGGGGCCCTTTCTGCTCAACGTCTCACAGGAGACTCAGCCGTAAATCAGTCGAGTGAAATCAATAAAATACGACCTCAGGCTGCAAAAAACAGCAAAGTTACCTTCTTACATGGAGCAGAGTCAAAGTAGACATGTAGTAAGTAAAGCACGTCATTAGCATCTGAAGCTAGCTGACTGAGTCCACCTGAAATGAAAGTGAAATTCAGCAGAAACAGGCCGCATCTGATTTTCTGAAGGATCCGAAAACGGTTGCCATGGCAACTTCAAACGGGGCCAGAGCTTCATTACTTACGGTTCTTACAAACCCAAAGATTCAGGCTCCAAAAATCTATTTTCCATTTCAAAATATCAAATATTTCCAAGACTTTCTGACAAAACCGCTGTGAGAGAAAAGATGTGATCCACAAAAACGTTCAACTCAAATCAACACATTCACAAATGAAAGCTCAAAATTATTTAAAGAAAACAGAAAACTTTCGGGTTTAGAAAAACATCCAGATCATCCAAAAGGTTTTTACTGGACCCTCATAACTGCACCACAAATATGGAACGCCAGCAGTCCCAAAACATTTTACACATAAATCTACATAAAAATAACTCCAATAAAAAAAGATTAAATAAAATCTGCTCCACTGTATTATAGACTTCTGACCCAAAGTTGTGGGAAGACCTGTCACAATAACAGATTTTGCTGAGCGATTAATTGTCTAAAAAATGATGGCGATAATAAAATTATTTGAAGACATTGGAGATGATTATTGGAAACAACGTGAATGTTCATTCAACATTTTGTGCAAAGAAAATATAAACAAGGGGAGGAGTTGGAACGAAATTTCTACTGTTCTTCTTTAATGAGACCTAAACAGGTTACAATGACTTTCTTCAGTCAGGACTGACATTAGCCACATGCATTGCAGGTAGATTATAGTAAAGCATTGATTAATGAAATGCTTTACTCTGATTAACGCCTGGTTTTAAAATGAGTTAACTGGAGTTATTATTTTGTGCCCATTGTTGGACACAACGCGGTTCGATCAAACCATTTTACAGGATTTCTGTCGGCTAATGCGTCTCTCAGGTTTTGAAAATGGGCCGACGGCTCTAAGAGCGTGCAGCGCGTTGCCCAACACGCCACTAATGAGGACGGGACGGTGAGTGGAGAGCACCGAATTCAGCCTGTTTTCATTCAGTGTCATCAACAGAAAGAGAAAAAGCCAGAAGAAACGATAAAGCCGATAATTGAAATGAGGTCGATAGTTTTAATTTATCGTGCGATTAATTGATTTGTTCATCACGACAGGCCTCGTTGTGGGTCCGGACCAAAACAAGCCTATAAAATCAGTTCAGCAGAGGAAGAGTTACTAATATAGTGTTGGTTTGAAATTTTACTGTTGTAGGCAGAAAAAAAACATGTAATTTTACTGCAGTTATTCACAACTGAAGCAACATTAAACTGCTTTGAACAAATGAAAAATATCAAAAATGATAAAAATCAAAAGCAACAAAGAAATGAGAAATGAGCAGCACTGCTAAAATCTGCTAATCTAAAATAATATGGAACGATGTGGAGATTTGTGTGATTAAAATCACATTTTTTATACCTTCAAGCATAAAAAATGCTAAAACTCATAAAATTCCAATCAAATAATTTCAGAAGCTTTTTTATCTGTGGTACTTTGAGCAACAGAAAGCTGCTCAATCAGAACCATGAAGATATAAATCAAATAGATTAGATTGTTACACCAAAAAGACAAAACATCAATCAGTTTTATGCTGCAGTGATCTGAACAAAACACTTCAGAGTTACGATTCGAAGGAACCAAACTGTCTGTTTTCTGCTCAGGTTTGGACAAGTTGAGGAGACCGAGTCGATCCACTGCTGCCTCTGAGATAAGACACGACTTCCTGTGATTGTCCCTCCCTAAATTGTTCCAAAGTGGCTCAAACGGGTCAAGTTTACGGAGATGTTTGGGCCTGGAGAGCGTAAGGGAGGACACCTGAGCATTCCTGGTGCAGCGATGTTTGTGTGTTTGGGGATCGGTCGTGTAGGGGTTCTGTCAGATAACGACCTGATCTCCAGAAAACCCGAGGATTTCCACACCTGACAGGCCGAGGCATCCGCCGTGCCATCTGATACGCTTCAGCCAAACGGCGTGAAATCTGCACAGCGTGAGAAGATCTGGGCTCAATCTCCAAGTGGGAAGAGTCACAAAACAAACAAACCGGAGAAATAACGGTTTGGGTCTGAACTCCAGCAGGTCGGAGGAAACATGAGAGTCTCAGTGTGGCGAGAGCATGACGGAAACATGATGGAAAACCGAAAACGTGACCAAAATGCAGCGAAAAACAACAAAAACATGACAAAAATGTGATGAAAACATGAGAAACATTCCGAAGATGAAAACATCATGAAACATGATGTCACAGATCGCCACCGCCATCCGATGAAACCTTCTGCTCAACTCTGCAAGCATTTCTCCCCCACAGACGTTCACAAGAGTTTGAGTTCAAATCTCAAGTCAAATAAAATGAATTCACAGTTAGTGTGCAAAGGACAAATGAATTTAGATCATTTCTACCTGTTGTGGTCACGTTAGCAGATCAATGAGTCTGCAGCTGCAGACGGTAAACTAAAGCATCAGACCTCAGAAGAGCAGCAGCCTGAACGGCGGCAGAGCGAGATGCTGCTTCGAGAAGAAAGACTCCCACAGGCGGCTTTACGCCTGGCGAACAGCTGATCTGCACCGAGTGCTGCTCAAAACTTTACTAGCACAGTTTAAAGGGGCTAAATTATTCCTACAGCAGGTGCTGCGGCAGGGTGATGGTCTCTCTTCGGTGGAATGAACAGCAGGCAGAGGAGAGATTGGAAACACAAACATTAAAAATTAAACTTTTCTTAAAGCGTGAGTTCGACTCCGTCTCAGGAACCGAGTGTTTCAGGGGGAAACGACTCGTTAAGCTGATCAGCATCTTTACAAGTCGCTGCGCTTCCTGATTTCCTGCAGAGACCCAGTGAAATAGGAAGCAGCAGCGAACGCCTTCCTCCCAGGCGAGCCGCCGCTTTCCTTCCCAGTTTCCCCAAAGTGAAAGTTTGTCCGAAGCCGACGGATGAACGCTGAGCTGCTGCAGGAATGTTGTTGTACAACAAACAGGGAGCAGCGATTACAGGCTTTCTCTCTCTGCTGGAGGGGAAATCTCCAGGGAGTTCCTCAGGGTTTTAGCGCTCTTTAGCTGAGTGTTTTCAGCAGAGCATCACAACAAACATTTCCTGGGAGGTCTGAGTTGTTCCAGTACAAAACCTCAAACTTTACTGGTGGAACCGCATCATGACGGGTTATGAGCAGAAACGTTTACTGTTGCAGGAGCTCAAAATAAAAACTACAACAAATTAAATGAGGTTTTCCTGCAAAATATGCAACGCAAGTCGCATAAAACACAAAGCAGAGGTCATCCTCGCTAACGACATTAGCTTTGATTCACTGTCACGTCAAGATGGCCGTCCCATCAATGGAGAAAGCATCCATTAGTATGGATTATCAATAAAGAATGCATATAGCTTAGTTTCCCAAACTAAACGATCCGGGTCGGGGAGAATGTGATTCGACCAGCTGGTTCATCACTGGACCTGATTTTAGAATCGGATGGTAAAAAGCCAAAAGATTAACAATCAGAAAAATATCAATTGGCTTTAGATTCATCAGCCTCTGATTTGACTGTTTAAAGACGTTTGAGTGCAAATGCAAGCCACACTTTTCAGATTTTTATTTGTAAACAAATCTATAAAGTTATGCATAATTTTCCTTCCAATGCACAGTTCTGCTCGAATTAATGTGTCAATACTTTAGCAATGTTCTGGTTCTGACCCGGCATGAACCCGGTTCTGTCCGGTAAACAAGTTCTAAACCCAAACACTTGAAACTCCCTCTGATTAGCAGCGGCCTGCAAACGGAGCCAGGAACATCCAGAACCGAGCCAAGCGGGCCGCTCCGCCGGTCCTGCCGCACTGTTTCCCCGTTGCCGTGGCAACCAGCGTGGAAGATGGAGCCGCGCGTTGCAGGAAGCGGCGCGAGGACAACAGGATGTGCCCTGGCTCCGTCGCCGGGGTTCGAAGAATTCAAGGAAGTTCTTGTGCTTTGTGGAATGGGCTCAGGAATGCGCGGCGTCTGCTGCATGTTTTCTGTTTCTAACGGGCCGAGCCGGGCCCAGCCGGGCCGAGCCGGGCCCAGCCGGGCCGAGCCGGGCCCAGCCGGACCGCGAGTCGGAACCAACGGGCTTTGAAGGCGATGTTTGGACCAGGAGCTGCAGGGAGCCGCTCACTCACCTCCAGACGCTCCGGTCCGGACGGGTCGCCTGGAAAACGGAACCAGATTTCAGATCAGATGAGCATCAGGATGAATAAAAGTATTCAAATGTAACGTTTTAAACTAAATGATGTTTAAAAAACTTCAAAAAATTTTTTTCATCAACAATTTTCTCAAAAGTGCAGAAGGATTCCTCCAATCCATCAACATAAAAACTAACAGCTGATCTTTCAGTTTCCCTAGAAATGCACCGATCTGAAAATTTGGGCCGATATCGATATGCAATATTAATGTTATTATTGCCAACTCGGCTGCACCCGCTGCAGTTTTCTGGCCGATTACCGATCTTTAAAAAGCCTGACCTGCTGATTCTAATTTTGACCAAAACGCATTTTTTTTGTCTGAAATGTTGCTAAACAATAGAAAGTGTCTGAGCTGCTAACAGACGAGCAGATCTGGGCTGGTGGGCCAGAAGAAGAAGAAGAAGAAGAAGAAGAAGAAGCTCTCTGTCCTCTTCGCTCTGACTGCAGAGCGAAGAGGACAGAGGCTCACGCTCAGACATTCACATGTCAGCATCAGCCAGTGGCAAGGAAACTGGCACCGACAAATCCGTGCACCTTTATTCCCAACAATTATTATTTATTGCTACATGTTGGCCTGTCTTGATAACACATATTGTTGGATGACAAATTGTCCCAGAGGTTATTGCAATAAACGATAATATCGTGCTACTGACTATTAAAGTACACTCTCAAATATCAAACTTTAAATTCTAATGAACTGGGAAACATTTTAAAAATACAAAAGAAATAAAATCAGAAACATCTGCAACGTTTTTAGCAGCAGTAGAAAAAACTAAATTCTGCGCAACAGAATTTAACGTGAGAAAATGTTTAATCCAAACTTGTTGATGGAGTTAATAATAATATAATGATATCCTAAATCTTTGAATGGATCTGTAATACTCAACCTGCAAAAAGATAAAGATCTGCTTTTAAAGTTATTCCAGTAGTTCTGATGGTGAGAATGATAAAGACGCGTCGGTTCTGTCGGGTCGTTGCTTCCTGACCGTAATCAGTTCTTTAACCAGTGAACCTTTAACAAATCTGAGCCTTTGACCTCTGACCCCTCCCTGCAGCCTGACACGCTGAACACACGCTGCAGAGCTCTGGACGTGTCTGCCGTGACGAGGCGGCTCCCCGACACGTGGAGAGAGCCGCAGGTCAGAGGTCAGAGGGGGTCGCAGGTTGGCACCACAAACAGGAAGTCCCTGCAACCTGGAGGTCGGAGGCTTCACTTTCAGGCCCATTGGCGCCTCGGACACCTGGAGGACGGGTCCATGTGGACCGCCCCCCGTCTCTCTTCACAGAAAAACGCGCTGCGACGCTAATGAGGGACAAACGGCTGAGCTGATGAAAGCTGCAGGATCAGGCAGCGCCTTGCAACCTGATGATGGCTCTTCAACGCCGGGGTTAACAAGTTTGACCTTCAGCCCCCCAGTTGGTCTGAAGGTCGAAGACAGACACACAAACACGCAGGAAACACATGAATGGAGCTGAATGCAGCCGGTTCACCATCCAGGTGAGTTTCACTGAATCTGCAGGAAACGCAAACCTGAATCTGCTGCACGTTTTAAAGTCGCTTTAAATTTAACATCATACTGTGATGACAAAGGTAAGGACAAAAAAGGAAGACGAGTTTTTGACAGAAATAGTCAAATCTTTGAAATTATTTGAGATTAATTTCTTTCTAATTTTTTTATCCAAAAGTTTGACATTTTTGACTTTAGAACATTTCCAAGATTCTTCTTAAAAACTTCGGAGATTTTAAGAAGAGATTTTAAAAAATTGAGTTTGTTTTGTTTTGGGGGGTTTTTTTTCAACCAAAATTCTTTTTTTTCTAGAAAATTTCAGAATTTAATCTTAAAATTTCTCAGTTTTTTGGCAGATATTTACTTCTTTTTTTTTTCTATCTACAAAGAACGCAAACGCTCCGTCACATAAAGATGATTAACAAACTCTGTGAATACGTCGTTTATTTAGCTCTGAGCTAGCTGTTTAGCTCTGAGCTAGCTGTTTAGCTCTGAGCTAGCTGTTTAACTCTGAGCTAGCTGTTTAGCTCTGAGCTAACTGTTTAACTGAAGGCAGCTGGTTGCACCAGATGTATTTTTTTTTAACAAGTATCAGATGAAAATTAGCTAAATTTAGGAAAACGTGCTGCAACGTTAACGAGTTATTTTTTACATAATATTTTAAAAATCCATTTGACTTTATGGTTCTGTCCTACATTATAAAGGT
Source organism: Poeciliopsis gracilis (assembly GCA_911649635.1). NCBI lineage: Eukaryota > Metazoa > Chordata > Actinopteri > Cyprinodontiformes > Poeciliidae > Poeciliopsis > Poeciliopsis gracilis. The sequence goes on from CAJVRI010000608.1 coordinate 970,808, forward strand.
CTTCCGCAAAACATAAAATATATTCAATCTGAAGCTGTAATGAAACAAAACACTAACATAAGGAGAAGGAAAACATTTTCGTCATTAGATAATATCTATTTAAAAGAACCTAAATATTTTTGGAGAAATTGCAAAGCATGGTGAATGATAGAAAGTAAATAAACAATCATGTTCCACTTTCATATTTACTGAACTCAAAGCATTAAACATGCAACCAATCAGCCGAATGATAATTACCTGAGATGTCGTGCAGAGTGACAAACGTTTGACTTACGATGACAGGAGGAACATTACTGGCGCTTCTCCAGGTTACCTGGTTGATCAGGTGCATCAGGCTGCTGGGAGCCAGGATACTTTCTTTATTCATTTTATTAAGAATAACAATAGAAAAAGAAAAAGTTTTCCTGTTTTTCAGATGGAATGGCCTGATCTTTTGGCTAAATCACAAGTGTTTCTCAATAGAGGCCCACCTTTATAAGCATGCTCAGACTAACTGAGCGTGCTCAGTAGCTGCAGGGCTGCTGCAGCTGCTGCAGCTGCTGCAGCTGCTGACTGCCAGCTGCTGCAGCTGCTGCAGCTGCTGCAGCTTTAATGAGCTGGGAAACAGGCTGGATCAAGCCTGAACCAGCAGTCTGTGATTCAGTACCAGACCAAGAATAGAGAGGTCCAAACAGGCTGCCAGGAACAACACAGCGCCACCCTGAGCCTCTGCTGCCCTCTACTGGGAGGATGGTGTACAACAGGAGGCCAAACTGCAGAAAGCTCTATATGTTCACTTTGTAATCTCCAATACTACTACAATAAAAGGTCATCCCTTTGGTAATACTCTGCTTTTCAAACCTTTTTTCCCTTTTCTTAGGAGATATTATACATTTATGCAAATACTTGATTCATGATATCAAGTATTTACATGCAGATTCAAGTGGGATATTAAAATGCTACACTTAAAACCAGCACAGAAATGTGAATAAAGTAACATGTAGTTAGTCATGTACTTCAATGTGCTGAATAAAGCTGGACGATATGACAAGATTATTTTTCATATCAGATTTTGATTTTAATCGATTCCTCCCATCCTCAATTTCTATAAAAAATAATTACAGAAAATACTTTCAAAAAGTTCCTTTATTTGAACAAGAGACGGTGGATTACAGTGTGAACATTACCTCTGTGACCTCCGACCCCTCTCCGTTGTCGTCCAGAAGAAATTAAATCGCATGTTGAAATGGCACGAAGCCACACGTTGTTTCAGCACAAAAGTTAATCGGTTTTCACGTTTAAATTGAACGTAAATTAAATTTGTTTGAGATACTGGATTATTAAAGTATGGACCCTAAATTTCAAACTAAATATACTGCTCAAAAAAATAAAGGGAACACTCAAACAACACAATATAACTCCAAGTAAATCAAACTTCTGTGAAATCAAACTGTCCACTTAGGAAGCAACACTGATTGACAATCAACAATGATTCTGTTGTCAGCACATTCAACGTTGTACAGGACAAAGTATTCAATGAGAATATTTCATTCATTCAGATCTAAGATGTGTTATTTGATTGTTCACTTTATTTTTTTGAACAGTGTATTAAGCAGGTACAAAACAAAATTATGTATGTTGAAATATAAAGACCTCATCTTCACCCAAAAACATTTGATACTCAATGGAAAGATAAATATTAACCTAATGATACTAAAGTCAAATAGCAACATTATATTAGTATAAGGAAGTATGTTATCAAAGTTTAAAAGAGTGATTTTTACAAAGCCTAAGCTGAATCACTTCTTACAGCCTTTAAACTGTATTTGCCAAGTCCTTGGCAGCCATCTTTCTTTCACATCACCACTGACTTTAAGCTTCAGATCGTAGATATCAGATTCTAGTTACACCTGAACAGGTCACCAGACCAACTGCTTCAAACACTAAAAACTAGTGACGGTGAGATGAAGCCTCATGAGGCATTGAACCACTTCAGCCAACTGGTTCATGAAAGGGTTCATTTCTTGAGGCTTCATGTGCTCATGAACCCACCTACTGGCCAGGTGTATAATCACAGCCAGCTGTGTCTTAACATATGTGATGCATTGAATTTTTTGTCTATTATGGCTCTTGGGAATGACTTCCCATAGGTGTACGAAATCATTTGTCTACATAAATTATCTATATAGATATGTGTATAATAAAATATTGTTTGAATGTATTCTCTGTGTGTAATTTTTCCCAAAATAGTCGTGTCATGTGATATGGCAGGTTGTGTAAGAATGTTTTTCTGTGACTCTAGAAAAATGGCCTGGGCTTAATCAGGCCCAGTATGTCTGGGCCTGATTAAACCCAGGCCCAGTGAAAGTGCTTGTGGAAGTAGAGAGGGGGCAGTGAATAGGCTAATGCTTGTGTTATCATTGTACCCCAACTCCTTGGAGCACAATAAACACCTCACCTTTAAATATCCAAACTATCAACCCTCTATCTACTCTCTCACCTGTCCACAACTCGCCTACAACAACCACATTTTGAATGGAGCCTGTCGGGTTTATGAAGCTGTCAAACCCCGCGCCAAAATCTGAACCGCTTCCCGAAGCGGTCACGTGGTACAGCCAGGCAGCGAGGCTTCGGACGTCATCGTTTCCGGCTCCTCCCCTAAATTAAGCCTCGATACGCGCTTTACGGAAACGCCGCCTCCATTACTCGAAACGCTCCGAAGCCTCGGCACGTCACGTAACATCACTACTAAAAACCCAAAGACAGAAGGATTTACAACTAAAAACCCAAAGACAGAAGGATTTACAACAGCAGAATCCTTCTGAGCTCATTGACTCTCAGCAGAGAATCAAACCAAACCAGCACCAATAAACAGCGTTAGCATCAGCAGCATAGCAAAACCCGCAGCAGCTCCTACCCTGAGATGTCTTCTGGACCCGCCATCGGAACAGTTCTTCACAGATTAACAAACCTTTGATGAGTTGGGCGGATCCGCCAGGCACCTTGTAGCGATTCCTCAGCTTGATTGAAGTAAATCCATAATCGATCATCTGCTCGCTCCAAATGCCACATCTCAGGTGTTTCAGGGACGCCAGCAACCAAACATTCGCCGCTGAGAGGCCATGGTCTAGGTTTACCTGTGTGTGTTGCTCTGTTAACACACGCACACGCGCGCGCACACCTACACACTCACACGCGCGCGCACACACACAAATGGTTCCACCAACGTCTAAAGTTCTAAAAACATATAGGCCTATTAAGATAATAAAAAAAGTTAATTAAGACAAAGAAAAAAAGACGAAAAAGTAACTTACCGAATAACCAACGCAGCAATTTCCAACATGGCGTCACTGCGGCCTGCTGGCGTCACTGCGGCCTGCTCGCGTCACTGCGGCTTGCTGGCGTCACTGCGGCCTGCTCGCGTCACTGCGGCCTGCTGGCGTCACTGCGGCCTGCTGGCGTCACTGCGGCCTGCTGGCGTCACTGCGGCCTGCTGGCGTCAAGTACAAGGCGCTAAACTAGACCTTGATGAACAACGACACGATTTCCATCGGTCCACAATAGTTTCAGTCAGGCTGGGCGTCCACTCGGATTCTTGGGAGATCAGAAAATATCATTTTAAAAGGTCCAGGTCCCAAAGGTCATGAATATCAGCCGCTCGTCTCGCGTCTCCGCCCGCCAGGACCTGGCACCATTTTTTAAAAGCTCGCGTGGAAGCTGCGTCTATTTCTGCCCAGCATGGCGCATGCGCGTCAAGCTCATTACTAACAAAAATGGCGCCGTTCGCCACTGTTACCCGTTTTGACATTTTCCAGTCTGAACACGGTAAAACCCGCACAACTGCTAAAAACTAAAAACAGTCCGAATCTAAACCTCTAATAAAACTCACGTTAATAAAACTACATGTTTCATTCATAATCTATACCTAATATATTTTTAGAAATAGCTACATTTAAAATTTACTTTATATAATGTAAGACTGTAGATTCTTTTTTTTAAGTTTTCAAAATGTAAATTTTTCTAAGAACAATTTCTTAGACAATTGTTCTGTATTAGTTACATAAACTAATACAGTTTTAGAAAAGCTTAGAGAAGCAGGATAGATAGATATATAGATAGATAGATAGATAGATAGATAGATAGATAGATAGATAGATAGATAGATAGATAGATAGATAGATAGATAGATAGATAGATAGATAGATAGATAGATAGATAGATAGATAGATAGATAGATAGATAGATAGATAGATAGATAGATAGATAGATAGATAGACTTCATTTAATCATATGTATAATTTAATACCTTTTATTTGATTGACACATTTTATTGGATGTTTCTGTTTTATTATGAACATCTGTCAGCAGAACTGATGCCGGATTTTCCCCTCTAATAACTTGACGTGTCCAGCAGAGGGCAGCATCACCTCATTCCTGCTTCATACTATAGGAGAAATCCAGTCTCCTTTAGTCAGACTGTGATCCAGATAATATTTATCAGCCAAAACAAAATGAGGAGAAAGTTTAGATTCATGTGCATGTTTGTGACGCGTTAAATAACCGGAGGATCCAGAGAGGAGCTGTGAACCTCGGCGTAATCCCGTGCTGCCTTCTCCCCTCTGTGTGGTCTGCAGGTCTCTGGGAGGGATTACTGCGTCTGGGTGAGTCCGAGCGACAGATGTGTCATCAGGTGAGCCGGTCTGGGTCCGGCAGTAAACGCAGCCCAGATTATGGACCCTCGCCGACCGTCTGCGTCCTCGTTCTGAAGCCCCGTTCCGCTTTGTCTGCCTGACGACTTCTCCCTGTCCTCTTTACTTATTCCTCCCTCCTGCAGACAAAAAAACACAAATTACAGCAGCAGTCTGGGCCTGTCATGACATCACGCTTTGTTGGACGCTAAATTGTCCCAGAAATTATTGCAATAAAAGACAATATTGTTGTTTTAAGGCCATTTTCAAGGAATATAATGGTGATGGCATAACACAAGAATACATTCTTAAAGAACAATAAGCTTTAAATTCTAATAAATATTTAACACTGGAACATTTTAGATATCCAAAATAAATAAAACAACAAATAAAATAAATTATGAAGTCTCTGTAAACAAAGTTATGCTATGAAATTAGGAGATGACGCAGACTTTTTCCTGCCACGGAACAATCAATGTTGGTGCATCACAGCAACAAAGTCCTGGTTTAAAATGCAACCTGGTGCCTCTCTGGATTCTCTGTTTCTACAAACAAGTTCTCTTTTTGCCCCCAAAATCCCAAAATGTGCATGTTTAGCTAATGAATGGGACGTTAATGTTTCCATAGTGACTCCATCCTGTGCAGTCAAGATCCTCACCAACTCATCTGCTTGGATAAAATATTTATTGTTGGATTACACAAGACATTATTCCCAGCAGAGTAAGAAATGATTTCATATAGCAGTTATTAAATCAAACAGCCGGTTCTGGTATGGCTCTTTCCCCAGGGTGCGTCTCTGTCATGGGGTGGTACAACGTTCAAACCAAATATATGAGCTGCCTGTCAGTTGGACAAAAATAGATGAATTTTTTTTAAAATACCCTGCAATTACTTTTAATCATTTGAAGCTTCAGATTTAGTTCATTTCTGTTCTGTTTGTGAAAACATGCAAAAATTAAGACAACCTTAAATTGAAGCAAGAACAGAAAGCTACAGAAAGACAGGAACCTGGAGAACATCTTAGCAACTATTCAAAATGCATTACACAGTGAAAACATAGAGAGCCCACTGCTGCGGAGTAATATATTAAAGACATGAAAAATTGGACTTGAGGCCACAATTAATTATCTAATTGTTCTTAATTAAAGGAAGATGTAATGAGCTAAAGCTAAAGGAACGTTAGAGGAACTCAGTGTTTCTGCAGGTTGGATGGATTTCTCTAATCTTGATGCAACGTTAGTCCTTTAACCCTGGAAATGTTCTTCAGCTATAGAGGACTGACTTTGTAACTGTCTTTATGTGGCTCTGCAGGTTCAGACCCAGATTTCAGACCTGATCCCTGGTTCCCCCCGTAACAGCTGAAGCTTTGTGCTGAATCCAAAGATAACCTGCTTTATCCACTTTCTTGGTGTCCAAACAAACTGGAGCAGGGGGACCAGAACCTGGAGGGCTGGACCAGAACCTGGAGGGCTGGACCAGAACCTGGAGGCCTGGACCAGAACCTGGAGGGCTGGACCAGAACCTGGAGGATTTGACCAGAACAGCTTTTTCTTATGAAGTGCAGATTTTAAGGAAGGACTGCTGCAGAAGAGACAGAAAATAATTTAAAGTTTCACTTTGGTGCTGATCAGTTAGAAAGAAAAGATCAAGCTGAGCCTGATCAAAGACATTGTTTCATTGATCATTTCTGGAGGATGATGGGGAAATCACAGCTAAATCAAAAAAGTAGGTCAGATAAAATGAAAATGTCCCGAGTCTGACCCAGAGAGAAATGAGTAAACACGTTGTTTGTTTTTTTAAATCTCCCTCTGATGTTCTGCTGAAGGAGAACGTTTCAGGATAACAAATGAGATTCATCCACCTTTAATCTCTGGATTTAGAAAGTGAAATGTCATAACCGGGATTAAGACAACGCCACAGGTCGGTGCTCATGTTTTAGAGTGATGCTGAGCACGTGCAAGCATGTGTGTGTGTGTGTGTGTGTGTGTGTGTGTGTGTGTGTGTGTGTGTGTGTGTGTGTGTACGGGATGATAGTGGGTCAGTAGTGGTCAACAACAGCTCTTTTCATAGCTGTCAGCGTATCCGGGTCAGCTGTGCAGGAGATTCTCAAAGTCCTGCAGCTGTTGGAGAAAATGAGAACGGAGGCACTTGTGTGTGTGTGTGTGTGTGTGTGTGTGTGTGTGTGTGTGTGTGTGTGTGTGTGTGTGTGTGTGTGTGTGTGTGTGTGTGTGTGTGTGTGTGTGTGTGTGTGTGTGTGTGTGTGTGTGTGTGTGTGTGTGTTCTGATAATCACAGTGTCACAGGAACACTGATCTGTTGAGTCACTGCATGAGGACAAAAGAGTCGGTCCTATAAAGAAATCTAGCTTCACATAACTGCAAACTGTAAGTTATTTAAAAGGTTCTGGTGACGTTTCAAGCATTGGGTCCTGTCACAAGTTTTCTGTCACTTTGTGTTACTGTTTGTGAACGGACAGCGCCCCCCATTGCTTGTGAGTGGTATTCTGCCTAACACGACTGTTTGGGTACCAGTTCTTCCTCGTCTTCAAAAAGGGGGACACTGATAAGAACATAAAAAGTTTAGTGTTAAAAAATAAAAGAGATAAAATCCCTCCATCAAAAGGCAAAACAGACACACAGGACAAACAACCAAGCACACACACACACACACACACACACACACACACACACACACACACACACACATACACACGCATACACACACATACACACACACACACACACACACACACACACACGCATACACACACACACACACATACACACACACACACACACACACACACACACACACACCATCTGCTCCTAACTTGTATTATTAGTACTTTATTCTGGTAAAATTATGACTTTATTCTCATGTTATTATGACTTTTATCATATGAGTTTATTCTGGTACTATAATAATGTTTTCTCATATTTCTATGAGTTTACTGTAGTAATATAATGAGCTTATTCCTGTATCATTACGACATTTTGCTTGTATTATAACAAATTTGTTGTGGTAATATTTGCGACTTACTGTAATACAAGTTTATCCTCATATTATTATGACTTTTTGATATTTTGAGATTACTTGGGTAATATCAAATTTAATCTGGTGCTATGAGAATGTTTTCTCATATTTTTTGTATATATTATACATTTTGCTTGTATTATTATAAATTTATTGCGGTCCTATTTGTGACTTATTGTCATATGTCTGCTGTCCTGGTATTATGACTTTATTCTTGTAATAAAATGTCATTTTAATTGTGTCTGAGCTATAATACACGGCTGCACTCTTCCTATGAACTCATATAAACATGCGAGTTTCTGCCGGGTCGGCCACTTGTTGTGCTTCACAGCGAGTTTAAAACCCATCAGTAGTTTTCTGCTCTTTAATCCAGCCGCTACAAACCAGTTAACTACTAACCTCTGGCCCTGCTCCAGCAGGCTTACACCTCACACCTTTAAATGGAAACCCTGCGCTCTAATTATAAGGATGTTGTCTATTTCTGGACTGAAGAGAAAAAGAATAAAGTTCATCTGAGGAGCAGATCAGGGATTAGAGGCCAGGTTGGACCAGAATTGGCAGCCGACAGGGATTTCCTTACATCATGGCAGAATTATCCTCTGTTCACGTAAACATTTTGTTTACAGGGGTCTAAAAATGATCAATAATTTTGAATTTAACTGAATTTTCACATTATTTTCCGCCTGCTGCTCTGTGTCTGCACCGTTCTCTTATCTGCTCGGCACATCACGGCTCCCGGGAGCTTCCCATTTCCGGACGTTTCATCTCTCTGGGAATTTCTGGAAGGAAGTTTATCTAACATTCCAGATTCTTACTGATGTGAAAACATCTGAGGCTCTTTTCAGCGTCAAAACTTTTCATTTCTTTTCTGCTCACCTCAGGTTGAGTTTGACTCGACCACTGCAGCCCTTTGTTTGTGTTGTAGATCTGCTGCTGTGCACAGAATGATCCCACACCATGATCCCTCCACCACCGTGTCCTGCACTGTGTCCGACTCCCATCATGCTTTATGGCCAAACTCCTCATCTGCTCAAAAAATATCCCAGAAGTATAATTATTTTATCATTACTGTTTTATTAAATTGTTTAATTCATTTTACGTTTTTTTTTTTTTATTTTTTTTTTATTTAAGGTTTTGGGGATGCTTTAATCTTTTATTTTATTCAGTTTGTTCATTTTAGATTGTGATGTATCTTTTTACTTTATTTATGAATTCTATTATCTTTTATTTTTATTTTTTTAATTATATAGGCTATAATCTATTTTTTCAATATTTATGTTATACATTTTTTTTAACTATTTAAATTTTTTTTATTCTATTTTCTAAACTATTTTGTAATATTTTAAAGTATTGTGCAAATAACTATTAATAACTTTTAAAACATTTTTTATTTTTTTATTTTTTTGTTGCGTGTTCTTTTATATGCATTTTTTTAATTATTATTTTTAAAATCTTTAAAATTATCTTGTGATTAATCTTCCTCACTAGAAACTGATGGACTGATGATGGTTAGGTTAGGTGACCTTTGAACTACCAGCTCTGCTGCTTTTGCACAGGAATTTCATTACTGAACATAAACAACTGGAAGTTCTGGGGTCAATAAGGAGCATCTGTTTGAGGAGAAACCAATCAGTTGATTGATAAATTTATTGTCTCTCCTACCTTGTCTGATTCTCTTATCCCAAACAGGCGGGCGGCTGCGTGACCCACAACGCGGACGGACTCGGTTGCATAACTGGAGCTGACCTGAGAGCAGGTGAGAGAGGCTTAGTCCAGCTGACCTGCAGGAACTTCGTCATCATTAAATCATACCTTCATCCGTCTGCTTCGCGTTTTACATTTCAGACACAACATTTAGATTATTAGTCAGATCTAAACTCTGTTGGTACTTTCTGAGGTCATTTATCTAATATTTAATATTTCTGTGGGTCTGTCTGCATGCCAGCATGTTCTCTGGGTACTCCAGCTTCCTCCAAACATCTGTTAGGTTAACCGCTGGACTCGGACTGCGGGCTCCTTTACACACAACGGAGTATTAAACACATTGTACACAGAAAATCGAGCACATTTCAGCCAAAAAGAGACATTTTCTAGACAAAACAGGGAAATTTCTACTTCTGAAAATTTGCAAGAAAAAAGATCAATTTTGTAGAAGAAAACTTGTAAATTTCTCTACATCCTCTCCAATTGTCTCCCACAGAGTTGCTGAGTTTTCTACAAAGCTGAGAAATTATTATTCAGTTTGATAAAAAATGTATTTCTAATCATTTGAACAAAAAAAAGAACAATAAACTATTTTGTATTTAAATGTTAAATAGAATAAAAGAAATGATAAAATTTTATATATGTTTGGAGCTTTTTTTACTATAATATATTTAAAAAGTACTACATAATTTTTTTGCATTAACTAAAATGCATATTTAATTTTTTTCTCCGCTGTCCCAAACAGTACATGATGAAAGAACTTTGAGATGCTTATTTCATTATCTTATTCCCTATTCCAACCTTGTGTGTGTGTGTGTGTGTGTGTGTGTGTGTGTGTGTGTGTGTGTGTGTGTGTGTGTGTGTGTGTGTGTGTGTGTGTGTGTGTGTGTGTGTTTAGCTCCTCCCGCTCTGCGCGCTCAGACCTCGGACTGAAGCGGCTCTCTGCTCCGCTCATTCAGCCTCTGGAGCTCCAGCAGCGCGGACCTCTGTTGCTGCTGCTGCTGCTGTTGCTGTTGCTGCTGCTGTTGCTGCTGCTGCTGTTGTTGCTGCTGCTGCTGTTGTTGCTGTTGCTGCTGCTGGACAGAGCCGGACCGGAACCGGAGGGAGTTCTGGGGGGACTTTTCTGTGGCTCACAGAGAAGATGGAATGCTTTGAAAGGACTCGGTGAAAGTTTGCAGTTCGGTTTGTGATCATGCACCCGAGCCGGCTGAAGCCGCCAGCCGCTGCCGGCTGCCTGTGACGGGCGGCGGGGGATGACAGCAGCGCCGCAGCCGCTGAACAGTCTCAGCGCAAAAGCCGCAGCTTTCCAGTGATTGCGCACACTGTGCGCCGTCCTGTCACCGCCTGCAGCGCGCAAACAGTTTCTCTCTATTGCAGCTCCGGACTGCAGTAGGAACTGGACCGGAACCTTCAACCTCCACAGACACAGGTGAGCTGAGAGTTTCTGTTTCTCTGGACCAAACAGAACCACTTCAGTCGGAATAGAATCTGATTTGTGCAGATTTTCCCACATGACAGTCCAGTAGACTCGGTCACAACATTTGTTCAACTTTGTTTTCAAACCAACCAAATCCTTTGAGCGACCTGTTCCCCTCCTGGCCTGTGGGGGCGCTGCTCCAAGAGCCATTGGAGAAAACAACACAAAAACCTCTAAAGGAGACACTGAGTGCAACTTCCTGCTTCACCAAATTGAAACAAAATTGGAGGCGTCAGGTTTCGGCGGTTGGAGGATTTCAACAAGACATTTCTCCAGCTAGCGCTAAGCTAGCACATTTGTTTTGGTTGTAATTACCCAGAATTCTCCAACATTCTCTTTAATTGTTCAGTTTTCCTACATTAAATCCAGTTTTCCAACAACTTCAGCTTTGAGTTTCCACTTGTTTGAGATTAAAGCTGTATTCCCACCAGCCCTGCTCAGTTCTCTTTAGTCCAAATCCAGTCCGATTGCCTGGAAAGTCCTGTCCGTTTCAGGAGGAGTGGATTCGTAAACGAACCCTCCACCCCAAACCAACCAACCGCAGTCTGAATGCAGTTTGAATGCCAAGCTGACCAGAGGTCGCTCCAAAAGCAGGAAGTGGCCTCCAGTGCAGGGAATTCTGGGTAAATACGAGCAAAACAAATTCACTGGCTTAGCGGGAGAAATGACTCATGGTCTTTAATCAAAGACAAAACAGAAATCTTCCAGTTTCCAATTTAGTTTCCAGTTGGTGAAGAAGGAAGTTGCGCTCAGTGTGTTCAGTGGTTCTCGGTGCAGCGCCCCCTCAGGCCAGGAGGGGAACATGTTGCTCAAATGGTTTGGTTGGTTTGACAAGGAGAACCGCAACAGCTGAAAATAGAACAGTTGTTGCAGTTTTCCCAAATCGAACTGAGTCTAAGGAACTATTTAGTGTGAAAACTTCCTAAACCAGAATAAAAAACGGATTGTGATTTCTTCTTCTCTGCCTCCATCAGCTCTCGTCTTCTTCTCTTTGTGATGTCCGTTGGACTCTGAGAGACAAACCGCAGTTAGGTGGTCCAACCTGCGGCGCTCGGACCCACCATGGGCACCGTGCTGTCTCTGTCGCCGGGCGCTCGCAAACCTGGTTACTATGACAACCACCCGGGCTCGCTCAGCCACTACCCGAGCCTCAGCAGCCGCTCCCTGAACAGCCAGAAGGAGCGCGGCCTGAGGAGAGGCCAGTCCATCTTCCTGCCGGCGCTGACCTGGAAGCGGCTGGTGGCCTCCACCAAGAAGAAGGGGAACCCAAAGAAGGGGCCCGGGGCCGCCGGGGTCCTGGCCGAGCCCCTGAACAACAACAACATCTACCAGCGGGATCAGGTGCTGCACCTGAACCGGGAGAACGTGAAGAAGTCCCTGTCCTGCGCCAACCTCTCCAGCTACGAGGGCCCGGCCGGACTGGGTCTGGGCTACGGACTGGGCCTGGGCCAGGGCCACGGATATGGCTACGGCAAGCCGCAGCAGCTGTCCTCGGTGAAGAAGGTCCCCCAGGGGGCGTCCTCCCCAAAGCGCGTCATCGTCCAGGCGTCCACCAGCGAGCTGCTGCGCTGTCTGGGGGAGTTCCTGTGCTGCCGCTGCTACCGGCTGAAGCACCTGTCCCCGGCCGACCCGGTGCTGTGGCTGCGCGCCGTCGACCGCTCGCTGCTGCTGCAGGGCTGGCAGGACCAGGCCTTCGTCACGCCCGCCAACGTGGTGTTCGTCTACATGCTGTGCCGGGACGTGGTGGACGGCGACCAGGTGGCGTCGGAGCATGAACTGCAAGCCATCCTGCTCACCTGCCTCTACCTGTCCTACTCCTACATGGGCAACGAGATCTCGTACCCGCTCAAGCCCTTCCTGGTGGAGGCGGGGAAGGAGGCCTTCTGGGACCGCTGCCTCGCCATCATCGACGCCACCAGCTCCAAGATGCTGCGCATCAACGCCGACCCGCACTTTTTCACGCAGATCTTCGCTGAACTGAAGAGCGAAGGCGCCTGCGGGCCTCAGGATTACAGCCGGGTTCTGGACCGGTGAGAGGAAGCTTCATGTAAAACGCTCCATCCCCCAACGTCCCGACTGCTTCTCTGCATCGCCAAGCGGAACTATTATGCAAAATTCACATTTTCCACATCTTGGAGCCTGCATTTGTGTCTCACCTGCGTCTAAAAACGGCAAACAAGTTACAGTTTTTGGTGTTTGGAAAATGAGCCGTTTCAAAAACCTCCAGAATGTAAAGTCACAAATCAACAGGCGCCGCCCTGTTACCTAGCAACCCCTCAAAGCCCAGCACATTACCTAGCAACCCAGGTTGAGCTCCAGTGCGTTTGGTCAGCTGATTAACTGCATTATGTGCTTTACAATGGCTGCTGGAAAAGATAAATGTTTATTTCTTGACTTACACTGTAAAAACACAAAAGCTTACCAGGTCATTTTGGTCCAATTTCGCAAATATCGCTTAAAAAAGGGCAAAACTAACTTACAAGTAACTTTTAAGCAAGGCATATTAGTTTGTTTTAAGTAAATGATTCCTTAATTTTGAGTAAAAAGTATTCATTCCACTGGAAAAATGTTTTAAATTATCTGCCAGTGCATTAAAACTTTCATCACTATCTAGGAATTATTGACTTAAAACATGATTCTGTATCTTCTCTGAAAGTTAGTTTTGTCTTACTTTAAGCATATTAACAGATTTACACTAGAAGCTAAGCAATAAATACTTGGTAAAATGTTGTTTTTGCAGTGTACCATCCAGAAGTCACTTGCTGCATTCTTGTTGTACAGGAGGCTCCACTTCTGCTTTTCAAAGATGTAGGGTTGTATCTGCACATCTGTTTGTTCCCATATATACATGCAAGTGTAAAGCGATGAGCTGTGGGGGCGTGGCCAGCAGCAGCTCATTAGGATTTAAAGTGGCAGAGACTCTAAAACAGCTCAAATCAGCCAGAACTGAAATCCCATCATCTAAGAATAATTTGTGCAGGTTAGGATCTGCTCATGGAAGCACAGTAGGTCAACCTTAAACACACCTAATGGTGACCAAGCTGCTTTACAGGGTTGATCTAGAGAAAAGGTTCTGGTTCGGGAACAGGGACGGATGGGAGCAGCTGGAGGGTCTGTGGTGGGCGGAGTCAGAGCGGCGCTGCCGATCCGTGCCGGCATTGTTGGAGTGGAAGGGAGCCAGAGGCATCAGCTGTTTACTCCACACACACACACACACACACACACACACACACACACACACACACACACACACACACACACACACACACACACACACACACACACACACACACACACCACACCGAGTCGTGGTAATAAGATTACCAGATTACTGCGGCCCCTCCCAGCACCCCGCGGAGCCTCAGAGGGTAATCTGGACCCGGCCGAACCAAACCGAGCCAGTTGCATGTCGTTCTGATCCAGAGACGCTGAAAGCTTCCACAGAATATCCATGCAGATTTCTGTCTCATCCCTGGTTTCACTCCCGTCTCCTGGGAAACCAAACTGGTTCTGTTCGGCTAGAGGCGGCAAACATGGAGCGTTTTGGGTTTTCTTTGGTGCTGGAAAGTTTAGTTTCATCCTGCAAGTTTAGACACATAAAAACTGTAAACAGGAGTGAAAACTGAACACGAAGCTCATAAATCTGGATTTTTACGTCAGAACTTTCGTGTTTGGGTTCATTTGGTCGGGAAAATTAGATTTTCTACCGTAAAAGTAACAATGAAGCCATTATTCTGGTCCAGATGTTCCTCCACCATCTGCTGCAGGCTGTCCAAACTGGAGGCCAAAACAGGATCATTTAAACGACCGGTGGGCCAAAAATATCTTAAATTAAAAACACAAAAATTTAGTTTTTGTTTTACCTGCTCAATATTAAGCCAGTTTTTAAAATAAAATCTGTACAAAATTAGAGATCCAGAACATAAAAAGAGCTTCCAACTGCAAACGAAAAATACACAATTTCAAAATTTTGGGGTCTTCAATTGTTTTTAAGTTTGTTTCTCCAAATATTTTAGACTTTTGACTTGTGGTCACCGACCAAATAAAATCATTTCTAGGGGCACAAATGGCCCCCGAGCCACACGTTGGACACCCCTGTTCTAATAGTTTTCTAAACTACTTTTCTGCATCAGAATTGCAAACTGTGAATTGTGAGTATTGAGGCAAGGCAATAACACAACAATAAATTAAAAATAATGAGAATAAAGAAGCAAAAACACAAGTGAAGTTGAAACTGTAAGAATGGTCGTAATAATACGAGAAGAGAAAGTCGAAATAATATATAAATCATTTTTATTACATTAATGGAATAGTAGCTGAATTTCTATTATAAATGTGGAAAATCTGTCGATGTTTTGCTAATGTAGAAAACACTGTGGTTTGGCGTTTCCATTAAACAAGAAATTAAATTAAAAATCAAGCGAATAAGTCATTAGAATCGTGACACGCCTCATCCTCCAACCTCTTCTTTATGCTTCGGGTGAAAAATCGTTTCCATTGCAGTTTAGAGGAAAAAAACAAACAGAAGAATTTTGATGCGACCAAAATGAAATGCCTCGTCCTGGTGGCACAATGTCCTAATCCAAAAAAACATTTTGTTTGAAACTGTCTTGTTTCCATTAAGCAAATTTATTTTCAAATGTCAAACTGTGTAATTATAAAGTCGATGGAAACGCAGCTACAGAGACAATGAAGTCCAATCGCTCTGCTGTCATCCCATCATAATCCCACCATCAATCTGACAAGGAAAAATCAGGAAGAAAAACAGTTTGACTGTTTCGTTCTAAACTGGTTGTTTATGCTGCTGACTGGGACCTGAACTGGCTCCCAGTCTGAGGAGTTTTTTTGCTGCAGCCATTTTCTGCTCTGTGTTGTTTTTTCCCTTCATCTCCGGCTTTGACAAGGAGACCAGTGTCTTGTCTCCACACACACACACACTCACACACACACACACACACACACACACACACACACACACACACACACACACACACACACACACACACACGCTGGGTTGCTATTTGATTAGATTTGACACTCTGCACCCAGCAGCCATTGTCAGGACGAGGAGGAAGGGCAGGCCCATCTCTCCTCCTCCTCCTCCTCCTCCTCCTCACAGCCAGCTCAGGTGTGGTGCTGCGGTTCTGGATCCACTTAGCTCTCATATCAGCTGGAGCGCTAATTCCCCCTCATCCAATCAAAGCTCTCTAATCTCGACTGCAAACAGAGGCGCAACGGCCGCCGCCGCCGCCGCTCTGGTGATTGGATCCTCGTGTTTCCGGGTTAAACTTGACATTTTGACCCGGCGGGGCGTCTCAGCACCCGGAGCTGGACCGGAGACGGACCGGAGTCACGATCCGGTTTGGAAATAACAGAGACAATGTGAAATAAATCAGCTTTCCTGATGGGAATCAACAAGTTCTGGACTCTAACTGAGATCGTTACACTGCAAAAACATAATATTACCAAGTATTTTCATCTAGTTTCCACTGCAAATATCGTACTACACCTGAAATAAGACAAAACTAGCCAATTCTAGACTTTTCAACCTCAGAAATTTTCTTATTTTTCTTAGAAAATTTCTGAGAAAAATCAAAAAATTTCTGAGTTAATTAGCAGGATCCTAATCTTCATTTTTTATTTGCTATTTTTTGTACCTATAATGGCCCTAAGAAGGCAGATTATTTCACTTATAAAAAGACATTTTTCCTGTTTTTAAACTGTCAGTGGTATTATTTTTAAATTATTATTGAATTTTTGGCTTAAAATATGCTCCTGTTTTTGCTGAAAATGTACTTGTTAGTTTTGTCTCATTTCCAGTCTGCAATAATATTTGTACTTGAAACTGGATAAGACTACGTGGTTAGACTGAGTGTTTCTGCAGCGTTTGGTGATGATAATTCCTCTAATGTCGGCATCTCCTCAGCTCTGTGAGTTGTGTTATTGCTGCTCCTGCTGCAGATCAGTGTGAAGGTTTAATGGCACTTTGGAGTGACGGTGTAAATATGAAGAGCAGAGGCGTTAGGAACGAATAAGAATAAAGCGACAGTGTTTCTGTGGTAGAGCACATGCCTGCTGGCTAATTTAGAGCTTTTTTACTTTCTGCTTTTTGCTGAATTGTTTTTTTAAATGTGATGTTTTATTTATACATGAAGAAAAACAGATCATATTTCCAGACCTTTTCTTGCCTTTAATACGACGGCCTGTTAGGACTATTGTAGATGGAAAAAAAGAAAGACAAAATTTCTGTCAAAACCTTAGAAATTATGAGATTAATCTCAGAATTTTTACCCCTAAATTTGAGAAGTCCAAATTTTTTGGCTTTTGGAAATGTTCTTTACATTTTATAAATTTCAAAAACAAATCTCAAAATTTCTGAGATTTGTTTTGCAAATTGTAAATTTGAACTCTGAAAATCCTTGTTTTCTAGAAGATTTCTGAGATTAATCTCAAAATTTCACATTTATTTCTTACAAATTTTCAAATTCAGAAATTTCCTTGTTTCTAGAAAATGTCTGAGTTTTTCTTTTGGGCATACATATATTTATTTATTTTTTATCTAGTATGACCCTAATACGTCGTCGTACTTTAAGGAGACATTAGTCCTTCACAAACAAATTTGTTAGGATGTTAAAAACCAATCGGTTGCAGAATCTTTACATTCTCAATCGTTTATTTTAGTCATAATTTGCAGGATTAATGTCCCATTAAAGGTGAAAAGAGGTTTGAGTTGCTTTATTTTGCCTTTTAATAGAAATTTTTATTTCCGCTGCAAAGGAAACATCATGCTGAAGTGTTAAAATCCCAAACTATGTGACTGCTGAGAAAAAAAAAAACTGTCATTCTGGTTTTTATAGTAATATTAGAGACACAGGAATCTTGTTTACTTGAGTTTGGCTTGTGAATTCCTCTCAGCTCAGTTTCTTGTGTCTCTTTGCCAAATTGGAGGTCCGTCCTCCCGCGTAGCTGCAGGAATCTCTCCTTCTCAGAGAGACGAAGGCCATCAGTAGCGTCTCTCATCAAAGAGCAGCTGCCGGTGACACAAAGCCGGCCGTTGTGTGGCAGCGACGGTCGCGGCGCAGCTCCGTCTCTGATGCAACAGTTCCGTGACAAGACCTGCTCTGTGCAGGGTGACTGATGGAGGAGCGTCCAGCCTCCGTCTGGAGCCAGGTGTGTCTCTGTGAAAGTGAAAATACTGCTGATGGGGAAAACTTGAAGAAAACTGTTTCATTTTTTCATGTTTTTGTTTCCTTTGTTCATGACATTGTTGTTTACTATGTTGGTTATTTAATAAAGTGTTGAGCTGAAATGTAAAAGCAGCTGTTTGTCTCTCCTGCTCACTTCCTTCAAGATTTCTGGGGTATAAGTTGGGTATGAACATCAGGAAAGCATCCGATAATCACTCTGTGCTTCAAATGCTGCATGAAAGTATTCACACTTTTTAGTATTTGCACTTTTTCATATTTCATCATGTAAAGCATCACATGCTCGTATAGTGCATATGACACATGTGATAGACCAGGAAAAAGAAGAATATAATTTATAGTTATCAACTCTTTTTAAAGACAGAAATCTGAACAGTGCAGTGTCCAGTTCCCAGGGAAATGAACCAGTTCTTTTGAAGCTGGCTGAACTAGTTCTTCCTTAGGATGAACTGGACCAGAACTATGGGGCCGTTTGTACAATTATCCAGTAAAAATTAACAGCAATAACTTGGCTTATTTAATCTGTTATAAGAGGAAATAAATGGAGTTCATTGAATTCATTCATTTATAAATGTCACAGTTTCAAGTAAATATTTAATTTGGAGATAAATATTTAGCTTCAAACTTAATATTCAAGTTCCTAACTAAATATTTATCTTTAATTTTAATTATTTGCTTACTAATTAGACACTTAGTTTGAGACTAACATTTATTGATTTATGAATGACCAACGTTATTCATAGCATCGCCCATGCTAGCATTAGCCGCTGCTAGCTGGATGCGCTAACAAACAGCCAACAAGAACCGGAAACTGAGGCCCTTCAACAGTCAGCACGGACTCTGCTCAGATAATATTGGCCACATTTCTTTTTATGAGGGCGAGGAATATAATTTAATGACAGAGGCAGATTGCTACGTTAGCTCGCTAACTGTGCTAGCATCACTTACCTTAGTGACGCAGAATAATGACGTAACCACCGCCATCTTTGAAAGCAAAGTCTGTACGTCTCTACTGACATGTTTTGCTTCTCCCAAATAATCACTGCTCACTTCCTGGGAAACAGTTCATCAAAATGAAAATAAGTGGAGAATTTTCTGTCAGTTTGGTGAAATTTCCGCAGCTGTTTTCTTTACTGGCGCCTCAGAGTCCGAGACTGAGACAAGATTGAGGAAATCCGGCGCAGTCTGCAGCGTTTCCATGACAAATGCGCACAAAATGTTTCCAATATTCCGCTAAGGTCAAAAACCATGACCTTAGCTGCACTGCTTCAATTAAAGAATAAACACAATTAAAATAAAATCACACACGAGTAAGTTTGATGATGCCATAAATCATTAAAATTCATCATCATCCAACCACTTCCTGTCGTTTTCTACTTTGTGGCAACAGCTGGTTGTTTATTATGTGACTCTTGATGCAAAAAAAAGTGTTTTCTTTGCAGTTTTACCAAATAAACTCACCCAAGCGACAAAACGTTATGAACACTACAGGTGTGTTTCCTTTAAGTGAATTTATTTTCAAAAATTCAAATTGCTCAATGATGTTTATGGAAACGCAACTGGAGATGTCTCTAATACAAAACTTATCATAATATATCTGAACTGCATGATTCTGAAACCCAGAACTCCAGATTTATTCTCCTGCTATTTGTCTTGTTTTGCAGGTTCTGTTTATTTTCCAGATTAAAGCTGTCTCATTCCTGATGACCCCTGGGTGTTTCCATGCAGCCGGTCCAACATGGCGGCTTTGGTTTTCCTGATTAATAAGCATTCCTGCTGCTGGAGCGAGTCAGAGGAAAAAGCAATCTCTCCCTCATGTTACTGTAATCTCCAGCATGTGACCTCCCCTCAGCCTGATGACGGAAGGATGCTGGAAACCTGCGGGTCTCACCAAACCTGCCCTGTTCCACGCTGAGAGGATTTAGGGAGGAAAAAAACCACAAGAGCCTGGGAAACATTACATTCCCGGGTAAATCCTCTCCAACTCGTTACCAAATCCTCGCTGCAGGGCGGCTAATCTCTAAAGTGAGACAGACCAGGTGCCAGTTTTTGTGTAATGGAATTGCTCAGAACATTAAGTGATTGCATCAACAATCTCCAGTCCTGATAAATTAGATTAGATTCAGAGGAATCCTGTTTGTGCACCAGCGAAGTTGAGCAAACTTCGCTCAACTTCGCTGGTGTTCAACTTTGCTGCTTTTTTCAGGAGACTGAAAAAAGCAGCAAATTTCCACCAAAGAAATTCTGAAATTTGAGATTAATCTCAGAAAATGTCCTAGAAAAACAAGCACATTTCTGAATTTTGCTGTGGAAAAAAATGTAGTCTTGAGATTAATCTAAGAAATTTTCTACTACAAAAAAGGACATTTCTGAGTTTAAAAGAAACATTTTCTAGAAAATAAATTGACCTTAACCTCAAAATTTCTAAAAACATCTTGGAAATTTCAATTTCAAAAGTCACAATTTTTTGATTTGGGATTTTTCTAACTTTTAAAAGTCTTCTCTTCTCAAACTCCAAAATTTTGTTGTTTTTCTAGCATATTTGTTAATTTGTTAAAATTTTCTGGGAAATTTTTGACATTTTAAACTCAGAAATTTTGGAACATTTTGCCTAGTAAATTTCTCAGATTAATCTAAATATTTTCTACTTTAAACTTAGAAATGTCCTCTTTTTCTCCAGAGAAATTCTGATATTTTTAGATGGAAATTGACTCTTTTTTTCCATCTAAATGGACCCAACAAGCCGGAAACTGTGATGGACCCTGCAGACAGTGGATCAGTGAACTGAGCTGATTGGGAGAAGGTTTCTGACTGCAGGCGGGAAGAAAGATGCCAAGAGGAGAAAAAGATAAAAATAACCATTTTGAATGAGACTATGCTTTTGTTAACATATCTCCCTTTGATCCGGTAAATGCAATAATTAAAACGTCTCAGATGGAGAAGCTGCTCTCACGCTTCATGACTGATAAATCAAAGCTTCACGGCTCCGATTAAAGGATTACAGTGAAATAAAAGCAGCATATAGGCTGTAATCTGCACTGCGACATGACGGAAACAAAGCCAGTCATTCATCAGACGTTCATCCATCCATTTCCTTCTGCTTTTTCCGGTTGGGGTCGCGGGGTCAGCAGTTTCAGAAGGGAGGCCCAGACGTCCCGCTCCCAGCCACTAGCTCCAGCTCTTCCGGGAGGGAATCCCAAGGCGTTCCCTCCTCACCTCATATTGTTTGTTTTTAAATTGTTGTGTTTTTGTTATGCTAATTTATTTAAAAAGTGTCAAAGTGCAATTTTAAAGTCAATAGAAAGTCACTCTGCTAACCGCCGGCTGTAATGTTTGAATTGGCTACATGTGTGGGCCTGTCAGGTTCTGGTAAACTGGCTCTATGTGCTCAGGTGGAGTTCCTCAGGGAACCCCAACGGTCCACTTTTATTTATCAACTATTGCTACATTGAAACAACAGGTCTTTCTGATTTTTTGTTTTCTTATTTTTTGTGGTCGTTCATACGACTAATTAAATTGAACTGAAATCAGATTCATTCTGGCTTCTCATATTATGACAGAATTTTATCCAGCATGCCTCACATCCGTTTATCACGTTGGATAAAATTTCACATGATTGTTCAGACTGCAGACGCTTTGAAAATGATCAGATACAATTTATATCATCGTACAAAAGTGACTCAGATTGAATAAACCGGAAGGATTTACAGCTTTAAGACGGTCGTGGAACATCGGATATGGATGAACGTAGCTTTAATTCTCTCCTGCTGTCAGAAAGAACAGCCAACATGTTTCTCTGCCGATGAAATACAACTTGATATCTTTATTTATGCAGGAGACCCTCACCTAGCCGTGGATTCACATATTTCAGAATCATTTTTTTCCAAATTATTCACAGAAAATGTATTTCTATGAGTAATTTCTGTCTTTTTGTGTTGAACTCCTTGCAGTGTGAATGCTGCGCAGCAGATAAACAAATCTCTCCTGACTAGAGAACGAGCCGAAGCACAGGCCGCATCCGGATGTCCTGAGTTTGGTTTGATCTCCAGAACATTCTGGGATAATCACCTCAGCAGGTCGTCTAAAGCTGGTTTGGCTTCTAATGAGTCGGTAATTCAGTTTATTAAGGGGAGAGTTTCTCCAGCAGGGGCTCAAACGTCCCAAACAAAACGAGAGCAAATTAAACGGAATGAAGGAAATAAACGTCCAGTTTCCTCCGCAGAGCATCAGAAGTCAGGTAGAGCTTGAATAATTTATTCTCCATGGTTGAGTTTCAGGTCAACATACCTGGATGCATACATTGTATTATAATTCTTGATTATATGACAGAAACTCCTATAGAAAAGCAGAAAAGTCTCAGTTTTGTAGCAGACTGGAGTCCTTTGTATGAGACAAACCGGGCTTTAAAACGTCCCGGTTTGGATCTCAGATCTCATTTCTCAGGAACCAGGAGGATGAAACCGTCTTTGCTCTTCTTGAAGTCTGCCACGTTCTGACCCGGTTTGGTTTCCACCGTCACGTTCTTGGGTTTCCCTCGCATGTGCAGCTGCAGCGCCGAGCGGCAGACCTTCACGGGAAGCAGACCTTTTCTGATGCTGGGAGGAAAAAAACACAAAAATCCGTCTGTCAATCAGGAAACTGCAGATTCACATCACAGAGTCACTTAAAACACAAAACATAGACTGATCAAAAACTCTGTAGGACAGAAAACGGCTTCAGTACGACGGCGTGTTGGACGACTCCGTCCTTCATAAACTATGAATTCATAATTTTCTCTCTTAATGCTCTTTGTCTCGTTTGAAGACGATCCAAACTTCACACTCCAAACAATCAACTTCTCCCACCAAACATCACAGATTTAATCTTCCATGAACTGATTGAGACGTTATTTTCCTGTCAGATTCTGACCAGAAGCTGAGCTGAGTGTTTTTGAGAAAGTAACTGATCCGCTGCTGGTTTGGGTTTTTAAGCCAACTTGGCAAACATGGCAGCAGGCGGCTGATGAGTCAAATCAAAGTGTTTTTCGTCTCCCTCTCCCCCGGACGGACCGATTGGACCTGACTCCTCTCTGGAAGTTGGAATTAAAGTCCAACGTTTGGAAGATGAATTAGATTTCTGCAGATTATATAATTATAGATGTTATGCAACGGGTTTGGCTTCCAGCTTCACCAGGTGAGTGCGTCACAGGAAAACATGTGAGGGGATTCTGGCTTCATTTCATCCATTACTGCCTGCAAACGCTGGGGAGTTTATTCAAAAACAGCCTCGGCTGCAACAATAAACACTACAGTAGTTGGTGTTAGGTAATATTTTTCTGAAGAAATCCTATTTTTTTGTGAACTTCCTTCTGAGAAATGTAATTTAAATAGTTTCTATTTAAATTAATTAGAAACAGAATAATACCAAGTCTTTAATCTACTTTATCCAATAAGACACGACTTTAAGATACCACAATTACTGTAAGTAAGCCCATTGTTGCCCCAACAATCCCCAACAGGTCCAGCTTCATTCCTAAGGCTGTTTTCCCTCCTGATAGTCACGTAAACTCGGTCTGACTGGGATAAAACTTCAATATTTTGTCCATTTCGAGCTGCTGCGGTTCTCTTTCTCTGTTCCCCTCCTGGCCTGTGGGGGCGCTGCACCAAGAACCACTGAAGGAAATGACACAAAAACGTCTGAAGACACTGAGAGCAACTTCCTGTTTCACCAGATGGAAACCAGATGGAGGCGTCAGAGTTTACTGGTTGGAGGATTTCTCTTTAGTCTTTGGCTAAAGACTGGGAGCCATTTCTGCTGCTAGCATTAGGCTAACATGATAGCTTTGGTTGTATTTACCCAGAATGCCCAGCACTTTAGTCCACTTCCTGCTTTTGAAGCGGTCTCCGGTGCGCTTGGCGTTTACATATACATTCAAACCAAACCAGAGTTCACTTCAACTAAAAGGCTGTTTTAGTCGAAGACGCTGTTGATGACGGCAGCCTGACACTTTGAATCCAAATTCAGATGATCCAATTCGTGCTTCCTGATTGGTTGAAGTGAACTATTGAAGAGCGCATTAAAAGCTTGAAGTGGCTGATTTGATGCTTGCAGATCATCGTCTGTCTGAATAAAGGAAAGCAGGAGCTGCAGATCCAGAATTTTAAAGGAGTTTATTTTATGTGACAGAAACAGTTATTTTCTGGTTGCTCTTTTCGGTCGTTTCCTCCATCGATCCTTCACTCCAGCAGCTGAAGTTCAGTCAGGATGGACAGACAGCATCCAGGCACTGCAGGTTGTATTGACGTCCTGACTTTGACTAGACCATTCTAACCATTGGTTGAGCTTCAATCTAAACCATAAGCATCTGTTTGATTCACCATCCCATCAAAAAAGGTTTAGTTTAGACCAAAGCGCCAAATAAAG
The DNA here is from genome assembly GCA_911649635.1 of Poeciliopsis gracilis. Classification (NCBI taxonomy): domain Eukaryota; kingdom Metazoa; phylum Chordata; class Actinopteri; order Cyprinodontiformes; family Poeciliidae; genus Poeciliopsis; species Poeciliopsis gracilis. The sequence goes on from CAJVRI010000608.1 coordinate 995,295, forward strand.
ACTTTTATCCTCCAGTTTTTGATCAGAAGATAAAAAAGAGAAAAACAATAAATTATCAATGGAAATTATTGAGCTCGATTTATCATGTGATTATTGATTTATTGTCCAGCCTCAGGTTAAAGCCTGGTATTGATTAGGACACATTTCATTTATTGAAGCAGATTTTATTGAGGGGCATCGTAATAAAGCTGCCCTAGTTTATTATTTGAAAATGTTTCTCTCCAGAATTGAGTTTGCTGTAAATGTTGAGGACTCGTGACTTTGAAGCTGGTTGGGTTATCAGCTTTATTTTTTGTCACTTTTCATGTTCAAACGGTTGCGTCTGTCTTCTTCTGTGATTTCAGACGGTGAGTGTTCCTGTGAGCGCAGCGGGAGTCGACGCTCCGACACGGCCGCCGCTCTGACAACCAGATCACTGGAGCAGGCGAAGCTGCAGACAGAACTGGGGCAAAGCAGCAACTCCTGGAGGAAACGTCAAACCGACCGACACCAGCAGGCGAAACGTCGGGCAGAGTGGAGCATCTCACGCTGGAGAGAATCTCTGCTAGAACGGTAGTTACTCCACACTGGGATGGTTGCAAAGGTTCATAATAACTACATGAGAACCACTGGCTTTGTTCCCAGCGGGTCTTTACGGCCCGGTAATTAAACTGCCAAAATAATACATGGTAAATGTTAGCAAAGCTAGCTAGCTAACATTAGCAAATTGTCTAGCTATAAAATTCTTTACCGAGCCGTCACACAAACAGGTTTAGTCAATATTAGCAATAAATATTAAGATATGAAGATGCCTGTGTCGGGTACACACCATGTTTTGGGGAAGTATTCTCTGCTTCCTGTCAGCTGTTTGCCACATTAGCTGGTGCACCAAGCTAACGTTACCCGGTATCTGCGTCACGCGCTGGAATTGATCCCGGGCCTGAAAGGTTTGGTCTCAGCTCTCTGGTCTTTATCTGAGCTTGTAGTACATTCACAGGCAGCAGAATGGGACTCAGAGCAGATTCTTTTATATGACCCATATTCACTGCTCCTCTGCAGGAACAATTGGGCCCAATCACAATCTTTTCACCACCAAGAAAAAAACTCAGATTGTCCCACTTCCAAACGTGGAACTAAATTGTATCGATTGTTTGCTGACATTTTTGTTGTGAATGTGAGACTTGGGTCATAGTTCTGCACCAGAAGAAGCCAAAGCCAAACAGCTTAAATTATAATTATGTCTGTGTCAGTGAACGCATCACATCCCAGTCCTGTTGGTTCCGACTCCACATTGGACTCCATCATTATCTCTTCTGCGTTTCCCGGTTTTCGGGCTGCTAGTCAGTCCAACACGTCTCCTGTGGAGAAAATGAATGAGAGCAACCTGCTCTGCAGTGTGTGCGTCTCGCTGATTCTGGATGTTTGCTGATGGGTTTTGATGGAAAGCAGAACTTTTCTCCAGCCTGCAGTCGTTCTGCTGCTCCAGCCTGACCAGCGGGTTGCAGCTTTTCATTTAACCATCAGGTCACTTCGCAGGAAGAGTCAGCAGCTTCTAGGTCTCACTTACTCTTCAGCGGAGAGTCCACCAAACCCAAAATAGTCATGAAAAAAGTAAGTACACCCCGTTACAGTTCTAGAGGTTTTCTGTCAGGATGTCACTGATCTGGTGATACAAGTTTGAATCGAACCTCTAGTGTCCAAAAAACTGAAAATTTAGACAAAGATGAAGCCGAAGCAACAAGGGATGATGTAAGAAAAGTAAGTACACCCTCTTTGGGTTCCAAGGCTTAACATAAAAAATTGATCAGATGTTTAGAAGCTCCTAGATGGTTTGATTTAAACAAAGATGATGCCTTCAGCAGCAACCACAGCATTTCAACCTGAACTTTGACTAGACCATTGCACCTTTGATTTTAATTCATGTTCAGCCATTCTGCTGTAGATCTGCTGCAGATCTGCAGATCTAAACGGTGATGGAGTTCAAATAGTTTGGGATGACCTGCTGACCCGACCCAGACAGTCAGCAGCCATTTATAAACCAGGTTTGCTTAAAAAACAGCAACAGAAAACAGTTTGGGAGAGTTTAGGTCCCAGAGATCAGACTAAACTCTGTCCAGATCCGCCTGTCTGCAGCGTCGCATCAACGCTGCGTTCAGGTACAGCTGGGAATCTAGGATGTCTATCAAAACAGCTCTATCATTTTGTTTTTTCTATTTATTGCTAAAATATGTCGACTGAAAAGCGCTAAAAGAGAAACATGTTTTCTCTGCTGCGTTTTACTCTGATCCATTTTCCACCTGCTTCCTAATCGGCGCCACGTCCGGCTTCCTGGAGACCGTTTCCAGGGCAACAGCTGCATCCTGGGCCACGCGGCGGCGGGCAGCATCGACCACGCGGCGTCCAGGCGCTCGAGCGGTGGACCGCCCCGCGGGTCGTCCCTCGCCATCATCAGCAGCCGCCTCATCGGCCCCAGCAGGCGCCACTTCCTGTCTGGCTTCGGAGAAACATTCTGAGAAAAATGACTCAGCGACGGCCAGAAAATATGACTTCAGACAAAGCCGACGGTTTCCAGCGCAGCTGGAGTCACAGCGCGGCGGCGGCTCCCTCGGCTCTGATTCATCCAATCACAGACTCCGGTTTCAACCTTTGAATATTACAAACAATTAACTTTGTATACCAAAATGCTCCGTTTGAGTTACTGACAACACGACTTTATGTTCAGTGCCACCACATGACTGCAGCCTCTTGCAGTAATTACTGTTCATGTTTAAAGCAGGACAAAGGGGCTGCAGGAGGCCCAACGAGGCCCAACGAGGTTTACAGCAAGTCACGCAAAAAACAGCATGTATGAGTCACTAATATGAGCTCAAACTGACCCAAATGTCACGATTTATGAGAGAAAACTGAGTCTGATATCATGGAAGAGACATTTGGCCACAAGTGATGCTGAATTATTCACTGAGGTGCAGCAGGAAGTCGGTCAGTCGGCAGAGAAGCTGGAAGTCACAGATTAAAACTCCAAAACAAAGACGAAGCTCTTCCCTTTGTTCAGAGATCAACATAAATCTGATACTAAAACTGATACCGGCACTTACATTAATGTAACGCAACATTTCAAGTTTCCAACACATGGTTTTATGTCCCGACGAACCATTAATTTAGTAATCAAATATTCTGACAATCGATTATTCTACAGATTAATCAATCATTTTGGCGATTAATTGATTATGGATGTTGTTTTTCAGCAAAATGCAAAAAGATCAAGCAGCCTAACAAAAAGAAGAAGATGTTCCAAATATTCAACTTTGATTCCCAAAATCAGACGAGGAAGTAACTCCACATACTTCACAGGAGCCTCCGTACCGTAATCCACCTGGATTGTGATCAAACACTTTAATAATTATGCAAAATGATAACAGATGGGGTCGTATCTCACATGCATTAACCTGAGTTTGATCAGAATAACTGAAGCTGGAGCCTGAACTGTGATGTGAAATGAAAATCAGAGGAACCTGGGCGACGGCAGACTGAGGAGGAAAGACCGACAGCGAGACGAAAACATCCAGGACAGACGCTGAGGGACAAAAGCGGCTATTTCAGCACCAGGATGACGTTTTGCATGACCTAAAACTTAATTTAAAATAAGAGGAGCTGATTTTCCCACAGCCTTTTCTGTCCATCAAACTGTCAAGATCAAACCTCAAAGTCACCAAGTTCTCCACTTCAATGTTCCTCTCTTCTGCTTTGGGGTTAATCAAATCACGCTTCCTGCTCCGGGGAGGGAGGGCTGACCCAGAAGGCTGCTATTAATGCAGCGCAGAACCAGGTCTCTCCATATTTATAAATTAAACTGCTGATGTCGAGGCGCAGAACCCGCCGGAGAGGAAGTGAGGAGAAGGAGAAAATTTATGCTGCTGCTCATAAATTACGTCTCTTTGTGGTGTTTTAAAACCCAACAGCTGCTGTCTGGAAACCCAGAACCAAAAGACTTTCTTTAAAAGTTGCAGCAATCAGAAGGATGTAGAGGAGTTCCTCAGGGCTCTGTTCTCACTCTGGAGGTTTCTCAAGAAATAAAGATTTGCTTTGAAGACATTAATGTATTCATCTCCCTGCTGGAGAGCAAAAAGCTTATTAGCACCATAGTTCGTGTTTTTAATGTCTGTCTAGCAAATAAACATCATAAATTGAAAAACTCGCTGATTTGAAAAACAACAAACATGTTTTTTGATTAAAAAAAAAAGTTTTTCATCCGCATCAAAATTGGTGTATTTCTCAAAACTGCAATGGAAAATTTTTTTTGAACCATGTGATCCACAGGCGGATGTTACTACTGGCAGAGACGATGAAGAGGTCGACAAGTTCGTCTTCGGAGGATGATGGTTTGTTTGGTTTTTATTTGTTTTCTCAGCATCAGTTCATGAAATGCACTACATAAAGCTCCCAGTATTCAGGGCTTGTTGCGCCAACGCCTGAATAAGACGTGAATGTGTTGTTTGATTGGCTGATAAATGAGTAGCAATAGCAACAGACATGTTTACATCTGTATGTTTTAATGAATTATCGAGTGCACAAACATTCCTATGTGATTCTTTAGTTTCTTCAACATTAGCAAAGTTTTGTGCTCATTTGTAGTGAAAACGCAGATGATGTTGGATTTTGGTTAATTAGCAATTAGCTTGTGATCGACTGTGCTTTTTTAAAGGCCCTCTAGAAATGGGTAGGGTTTCAGTGCTGTCAATCATCCTCCATGTGGTGCTGCTCATCCCCGTCTTCCACCCTGCTTTTTTTCTGCTATGCTGCAGCTAGCATAGCCTGTCATGAACGCTAAGCTAGTTGGCAAAGCCCCAGACGACAGCAGATAAATGGTTTCCTGTTGTTTCTCTGCCGTTGGCACATTTAGCAGCGAGTACATGAGGATGACTGACAGCACTAAGCCCCTCCTCCTGGCTCTGATTGGTTGTTTTTGGTGCATTTCTTCAGACGGCAGAAGCAGCTCAAGGAGGAAATCGAACTTTTCACAGATTTTCTTTCTCATAGCATGTGAAGTTGTAACAAATACATTTTGTAAAAGTTACTGCAGCTTTTAAACCAGCATATATTATTTAAAAAATATCCCAAAAACAAAATTATTACAAAAACAATGTAGAAAAGAAAGAACCGAACAGATAACACTTGCTGTGCATCCGAATGAGCTAAAAATGTGAATATTAATTTAATGGAATGGCTGCATTAACCGAGTTCCCAAACTGGCGTTTGAATAAAGGAAGCTGCTCAGGCTTTGAGGGCCGAGCCGATCAAACCCTAAATCCTGCTTCCAGCAGACCCTCCAGCTGTCCCAGCAGATGGTCCGCCCCCCGCCGAAAACACACAACGCCCCCGGCATACCGACGGACAGCCAGGCCCACGGCCCGCTCCGATTCAGGAGCCGGACCAGAACGCAGCCAGGCGACGAGGAAGACGAGGAAGACGAGGAAGACAACAAACCCACTGGCATCCAACCAGACAGCAGCAGCAGCAGCTTTGAAGTTTCACCTCCAGAGCCAACGCTGACCCAGTTCTGCAGAACCGAGCCTGAATGGCTCCGTGAAGCGAGTCGGCTTCACAGAATCAGCCGCAGTCTGGAGCCATCGGTGGCCGTCTGAGATCAGTCGACCCGAGAGCCCGGCGACGCAACTGGACTTCAGTAGAAACAGGAAATATTGTTAAAACTAGACGTGAAACTGGATTAACTGTTTAATCAAGTTAAATTCTCAGCCCCAGTAAAACGGCATTTAGTGTTTTCTACTTTTACAACAGGAAGATTAAATGCGTTTAATAACCAGAGGAAACACAAGCTGCTGTGAAATGACGCAGTCTGGGGCAGACAGAAGGAAACGCAGTGGAGGTTTTCTGTGCCTCATCATCATCCTCCTCCTTCGTCCTCTCCCACATGCTCACGCTCTCTTTTAACTCAGCATCCCCTCCAGCTCCACAGAGGTCACGACCCCTGCACTCACTGCAGATGGTGGCACAAAGACGAGCTGCAACGACTCCCTGAAGGTCGACTCCCCTCTGAGACGCCCGCTGCAGCTGCCGCCGGTCCTCACAGCCCCCAAACGCCACAAATAAAACGAAAAACACTCAAAAGCCAAATGGCGTCTCGACTCGGCGACGTTGACTCAGGAAAACGGGAACTTAAGAAGGAATCAGGGCCTTAAGATGATGCACTGAAGTGAGTCATCTGACCGAGCACCTGCAGCCACCGCGACATTTAAAGGACAATTATGATGCAACGTGTGAATTTTGCATAAATGTGGGTCCATTTGGGTCTCAACTGCTTCTAAAAATAACCCAAAGGTAAAAAAAAACAAAACAAAAACACCCAGAAACTTTGTTTAGAAAATCAGCCATTTCAAAAACTCAGCTGTTAAGTTACACTCCAGCTTTATATAGGTTACCTAGCAACCCAATAGGAGCTCCGCCCGTTACCTAGCAACCCAATAGGAGCTCCATTTTGCTTGGTCAGCTGGTTTTACTGCTGCATGTGCTGTACAATGGCTGCTGGAAAAGACAAATGTTTTGTTGTTGACTTATCGTCCAGAAACTACTTGCTGCATAATTATTGGTTGTGATTGAGGCTCTACTAATGCTTTTCAAAGATGCATGGTTGTATAATTGTGCATCTATTTGCAGCCATTTTCATGTGTGAATGCCGAGTTGTGGGCGTCGCCAGCAGCAGCTTAATTGGACTTAAAGTGACAGAGACTCTAAACAGCTCATTCTGAATTCACCAAACTAACATCTCATTATCTAAGAATGTTTTTTTTGTGTGCAAAATATTACATAAATAAGTTTTGTATCACTCCTAACCCGTTCAAGGACGCATTAAAGGTCATCTCTAAGGTGAAATGCATCTGAAACGTCCAGCTGCGCAGAAGGATTGAATCATTTCTGGGGAATCAAATTTAACATGTTGTTCTGTCTCCTCGGTGCGTCACTAGCAGGACTTGGAGGATTAAGGCTGCAGGGGGGCTGCAGGCTGGACGGCGCCTCAGCAGGCAACACTTACGACAAAACGGTGAATCAGTCTGCGCGTGAAAACCCACGGCGTCCACGTCCAGCGGAGACGAGTGACTGGATTTATGACTAATGTGTTAAATGTCAGAGGAGCTGAGTTGCTACTCTGCTGTTATTCTGAGCAGGACTCACACATGGAGGTGATAAATAGCATTTATGTAATAATGCTGTTGTGTTGCAGATTTGTTTCTGTTCACTTTGTTCATGTTCCAGTATCTGATTCACAAAAAGCAACAATTATGTAATGGTGCAAATTCCCCATGAAGTGCAGCAGGTTCTGATCGTGTTGCTCAGTTTAAAGCCCGGACAGCTAAAATGCTAGTATTTAATTCTAAATATTAGTTCTGCTAGCGCTGAGGTGCTAATTATAAATATTAATTCCACTAAGACTGAAGCGGTGGTCACAAACATTGGCTTTGCTGAGGCTAAATGATTCTGTCAACAAGCTAATGCTAAAGTGCTACATCAACGTCGTATTTAGTGGAAGTTTATGTGCATATATGTGCGATGAAAAGCATCTTTCTGCGATATTGACCTACAGAGAGCATCAGATGGTTTTGGGGAAGCTGAGGTCAAAGTTCAGGAAGATAAAGACCATTTTGTTTGCATTTTGGTGTTTTTTCACAAATAAAAACAGCAGTGAGACGCGTTTTCAGGCTAAGCTAGTGAACAGAAGCGGAATCAGCTGGTACCGACCGGATGAAGTGATCCACCAGCGCTCCGACCAGTTCTCCCACTCGGTCCTGGTTGGAGCAAAGCTCGCCTTGCTGCAGACACAGCAGGACGTCGTCCTGGGAGGACGTGTGCAGCGCCACCATCTGGTCGGCCCCGCTGGTCACACTCAGTCCTGTGACCTGTGAGAAACAAAACAAACTCATTTCACTGATGGCTGGCAGCAGGGTCGCAAAAACTGTGAAAATGTGACATTTTCAATGTCATAGAAGAGAAACAACAAAAATGTTTTAATTAACAGACACAAAAAAACAGCTTTTTGTTTTCCACAATCCCACCAAATTCACACAAAATCAACACATTCACTGAACTTTTCACTCCAGTGCATAATTATGAGTTTAGTGGAAATTTTCTGGAAAAAACGGTCAAAAACATTTGGTAACAGTGATGTTGGCTCCCTCCTGCAGGTGGCAGTATTTCTTACTTCCACTCTGTTGCCTCAGTGTTACTTCAATACAAGTTACAGTCTGTGATAAATATTTACCGTTAAATTGGTAAAGTGAAAATATCGCAAACTTCATCAAAAACATTTCTTAAGCACAAATGAGCACAAAATCCTGGAGGAACTGAATGATAACTGACATACAGCGCCCTCTACAGGCATTCCTGGTGAACAACCAGTTATATGTAAATATATGTGCTTCCTGTTTATCGGAGTGTCCATTAAACTTTTCTGACTTTTTAGAGGCCAGTTTCTCTCAGCCACTATGTAACTTAGAAAAACAAGAGAACTCACCCTTAAACTGAGAAATGTGAGCAATAAAAAAGCTGCTGTTTACATGTAATCACATCTACAGTTAGAGCAACAATTACAGATTTAAACCAGCTGGATAAAGAGCGATTAATATGGTTTTGCTCAACTGCATCTGCAAAACAAATGTAATGATATTAAAGGTTGGATTATTTAACTCTATCACTGCCAACACTGTGGAGGAGGTCCTACATGCGGCCCCCGAACCGCACTTTGTTTCAAGGCGAAGTGGGACGAGATTCGGCGGGCGGCTCAGGTGTGGCGGTGCAGCGAGGGGAGAAACTGTGACCCAGTTAGAGAAACACAGATTTACAGAAGGAAGAGAGAAAGTGGGAGCTGTTAGAGAGCGAGACAGAGTGGATTATAATCCTCTTACAGATCACTCAGGTTAATCCAGACAGGACAACAATGAGCTGGATGTCCCCGAGACGTCAAGGCCGACCCGTTCCCTCAGCGCTTATTCAGCACTTTCTAACCCATTTCCTCTCCAATCTGAAGCTCAGCCTTCAGATTGAAGGCTGAGCTTACAATAAATCTCACATTTCAGGTCTCAATTCTCCACAAACATTTTATATCACTGATTCTGTGTCTGTTACACAGGAAGGTAAGAAAATATCAGCAACATCTCATGAAACTCGTCACTTTGGGGATTTTATTCTGCTGAGGTTTGATGGCGGCCATTTTTAAAGCACTTTATGAACTGATCAGCAGCAGCGTGAGAACTCCGGTAAAAACAGGAGTTTTATTACCCAGGTGATTTAATGCAGCATCAGGGTGGGAAGACAACAGAAAAGGCCTCAAAGAACCAACTGGTGCTACACAGGAAGGGTCAAAGGTCATCTGAACCAACTGACGATAACTTGCTGCTCAGTCTGAGCTCAGTGCCGGCCGCCATCTTTAGCCGCATGTTGGCTCATGAAGCCCGATGCGGGCGCTAGGTGTTAGCCTGCATGGAGTTAGCATTAGCCGTGACGCAAACCTTCATGATCACAGAACCAGAGAGAAAACAGCTTCAGCTTCCATCAGTTTTAAGCTTCAACTACAAATATTCCCTCAGTTTTCTGATATAAAACCAAAATTACAGCTTGTGTTGAATAATGGAGATTTAATTAGAAGCTCTGATATTCAGGTTTTTTTTCAGGGTTTTAAAAACGTCGTATTGTAGTCACATTTGATTTATTATCAACAAAAATGTGGAAAACAAACAAAAAATGGTCTTTAATGTCAAAGTATTTGTTGCTTTTGATGGGTGTATGTTTGAAGACGTGGTACGTTACCGCTGCTGCGAAATAAATTCTTCTGGTTTCTTTCTGAAGAACAAATATTTATATATATATTTATGTTATTTATATAATTGTTTTTTTTTTCTTTAAATAAAAATAATGTGTAAAAAGGGAGTCGGAGGTTAAAATGAGTTTATATTTGATCTTATCTAAATAAACTAAACTAAATCGTGTTTGCAGGGCGCATCCTAAACAACATAATGAGTTCGTTTACTTTTGTATAATTGAAGGTTTTGCACTAAAATCAATACAAAAAGCAAATATAAAGCAAAGAGGTTAACATGTTAGAAAGCAAAATAAAAGCAAGAATCTAATTTAAGTTTCATATCTGAAGACATTTTCAGAGGAAATCAATCCTTTCAGAACCAGACGTCCTGTGAGACCGCTGGTCCAGTTTCTTAGATCAGGCCACAAACTGAACCAGTTTATGAAAACTTTACACTCAACCTGAACCACATCAGGTCCAAAAGAACCGCTCAGAAACTCTCCATTATTAATCAGATTAATAATCAGATTGATAGTGAGGATCTGGGTTTGTCAGTTTGGGTGTTCTGGTTGTTACTGGGTTGATTTATCGGCTCCAGACGTGTTGCAGGTGATTTGGTTGCACAGAAACGAGTCTGACCCACATCGGTTCCCGTCTGGATCTGGGTCTGCAGCTGCGGCCCGGTGAGGGTTTTATTTTTGCTCTCTGGATGTAAAAACGATTGAAGCTCGAAGTGAAGCTGGACAGCAGCAGGAAGCAAAATGGATCACAGTTTTCACCTCCCTTAAAGTTTCCCTTCTGCCACAGGAAACAACTTGGCAGAAATAATCACGATTCAGACTTTAACCGATTTAATTCAGTGCTTTGAATTCCAGTATGAATATTTTTGCGAGGCGCTGTAACTGATTTTTAATGAGATTTAATGATTAAAAACAAAAACACATGGAGCAACGACGCCTTCATCCTTGGAGATGAAACACTGGAGAGGCTTTATTCACAGGAGAGTCTGCTGACGCGGCGCGGTGACGCTGAGCTCACTCACCGAGTCCAGAGGAAGCCTTTTCAGAACCTTGTACTGCTTCTTCGGCTCCAATTTGTAGACGAACTTGTCCGTGACGAGCAGCGCGCGGTCTGTGCTTTTGTTGAACCTGTTCATCTGCAGAGAACAGCAGAAACATTTCTGAGCTTCTCATGCACCTCGCTGTCGCTTAAAAATATAAATTAATAAGCATTCATTGCAAAAATATAACATTTTACCAACTATGTTAGTCTAGTTTCTGGTACAAACACCAAGAAGCCAGACTAATGTTCTAATTCAACAAAGATAAAACAGTTGTTTTAGCATATATTCACGTTTTGACCTTTAATTAGCGGATAAAGCTAAAGGAGAACGTCCCATAGATTTGTGGTGATGAAACCTTTGACCCCAACGGGAGCCGTACCTTCCTGCAGAAAGTGGAGAAGATGACCTGGCCGTAGCCGTCTTTGTTCTTCAGCTCTTTGGAGACTCTGATGAAGGCAGCGCTGGTGTGAGGACAGTCCCGCACCTGCAGTGACCAAACGGCTTGATTAGCATGCCGCAGCTGCTGCAGCACCAGTAGCAGCAGCTGCAGCACCATCGCGTCGTCAGGCCTGACCTTTCCCAGACACTGAAGCCTTTTATGGCATCAGTACCAGGAGCAGCAGATGAAAGCTGGGAGCTGGAGTCACGAGACCAGAGGAGATGAAACTTCAGGTTTCAGAGTTAGAGGCTCTTTGGGTGTTTTGCATTTTAACGTGCATGAACGGCCAGATTGAGACAGAAAAGGGAGAAAAGGTGATGATTCGGTTTAGATCAGGTCATTTTCTCATTCTGATCACAACCTAAAACCTTTAGGTTCTTCATTTTATTAGTTTAAACTTAATTTAATCTCATAATTGTCAAGCTTTAATGTTTTGATATTTTGTTTTCATCGTCCGTCTTCAGACACGTTCAGCTCATGATTCGGGATCAGAGTGGGTCACTGGGGAACGGCGGCGTCACATGAAGGGCCGCGGGCGGCCGGCGAGTCACGGGCCGGCCGCCTGAGACGAGCGGAGGAGCGCCGTCACGCCGCAGCGGCCTGCGGCGAATTCACAGCAGCAACAATCCTCAGATCAGCAGCTAACCGGGAACCAGCGGGACTCATCAGAGGGAGCCGGGCCGGCCCGAGGCGCGTCACATGCGCCGCATACATCCACAACAACAGACCGGTTCTGTGGTCCTTTACACTGCTGGTCATTCAGGGCTTGTTTACCGAGACCAGGGGAAGTTCAGCCTGCAGCAGGAAACAAACTTTCCCTGTTTTTACTCTGAAATGTTTCAGGTCAAACAGCAACACTGTTTTCCTCCAACAAGTGGATTAAAATGTGGTTTTAATCCATTAATGTGCTTAAGGGTCTGTTTGTTTCCTGATTTAATTAGTCAATCTGTATTTTATTGAATTTAATCTTGTTTAATTATTGCCTGTGTGTTTATATGTGTAACTGAAACCATCTCAAGTTGCTTGTGCATCAGATTTATGGTCGTACCAGAAACACAATACAAAGGTTCCAGCCTGGGACTTTGGTGTGCAAAAAAGAAAACATGCAATAAATTGGAATAATAATTTTAACACCATAAAATCCATGTAATAAATAAACCAAAGTTATAAAGTCCAGAGTTTTTAGTTGGATAAAATGTTCTCACGTTTGACAGGTAGTCTCTCTCCCAGGCTCGGCCGACACCCCAGTCCTTCCTCTCCCCGCTCAGAGACGTCAGCGCCGCCACTTTGGCCCGAACCTCCAACATGTCAGACGGAGGAATGTTCTTCACGATCTGCCGCGCCCACCACCTGAAAACAGCAACCAGCCAGAGTCCAAACCCACGAGACAAAACTCTGAAACACGCCAGCCGGCTTCTCAGCCCGTTAACCAAATCGCTTTGCTTTTTAAATTGCCTTGAAAACTAAATATTAGCTTCAAGCAGGAATATGTGGCTTGCTAACTAGATATTTATACGTATCTGTTTCGTTCAGCCACTGTCATATATTCACCAGCTGTGGATTTAAATAAATGAGGTTCAGCTGCTCTGTCCGGTTTGCAGCCGTCGTCTCACCTGCGATGCAACGTGGTTGTGATGCTGTGAAACTGGGCCAGAGCTGCGGGCGGCGCCGGCCACTCCACGCTCTTCCCGTAGTCTGGCATCGTCCGCACGCTGGCGAACCGGCGCTCCACCTCCCAGAAGTGGGCCTTGACCTTGTAGCGCTTGTAGCATCCCATGATGGTGTAGATGGCGCGCATCCGCCTGCAGCGCAGGCGAGCGAGAGCGCCTCGCCAAACCTGACGGGCCAGGGGATAAAACAATTCAGCGATGGAAACGTTTTCTGTCCTTTGGATCCAGACTGCTGAAAGTAGGTCAGCAGGAGATGGGGCGCTTCGTAACTGATCTGGATCTTATTAATTTTCCTAATTATTGTTGCAGGAAATTAGGATTCAAAGTGGCAGAAGCACTGACTGATCGGAAACGCCTATAATTGGAGTAAATTAGCTCTGAATCACATGATTAGGCTGTCAGATCAGAACATTCTCATTAGAAACAGGAACGGTTTCAGAGGAAGGACCTTCTGCAGGAAGAGCACCAGGATGGGGATCAGGGCGGCTCGCTCCTGCTCCAGGGTGAACAGCGTCCGCGGCGTCCGAACAAACAGCTTCGTCTGGCCGTACGCCACGTCGCCCTGGAAACCGTGCTGCGTGATGATGGCCTCCACCGCCTCCCGGTCCGTGGCCATCAGGTGGTTCGGCCAGGTGTACTCGCAAGTCATTTTATACCTGAACATCAGCAAATCTCACCGTTAATACAGTACGTCCATTCATGAGACACAACACAGATGAATTCATTATTTTGGGTCAAACTGGATCGATGTTCTGTGAACTGAATCGATTTTCACTTTATTTAAAAAACAATTAGAGAATCTGTTCATAACACATCAGATCTGCAAACATTTTGTACAAAATCTCCTCAGTTTTGCATTTAATGAAGGATCGGTTTTAATTACTTCTTGCACTTTCTATGATTGTGTTGCATCTTCCTTGTTTTCTATCATATATATTTACTAATTTATTTATCCAGCTCTAGTTGTGACTAACATGAAAAATAAATATTTTAATTTTTTGCAGTCTGATAGAACTGCAAATTAAAATCTAGTTAAAAAGGAAAAAGTGTTGCTGCCATCTAAAGTCTGAGGTCATCCAGAGCCGCGACGCCTTTATTAACAGCTGACGCAGCTGACGGAGCTGACGCAGCTGACGCAGCGCTGCGGCCGCCTTACCGCTGCAGGAAGCGAGGGTACTGCTGCCTGTAGGCGAAGCCGGCCCGGCGGACCATCACGTTCTCCAGCAGACCCAGGTACGCCACCTGGTGCTGGCAGCGCGCGTCGTCAAACAGCACCGGCGACTTCATCTCGTTGGGTTTTATGCATCGCACGTAGTACGGCTCCTTAGCAACAAAACACAAACTGTTAGTGACTCTATAGGTTACCTTTGATGCTTCCCTGAACAGGTTGGGATGAGTCGACTGCTCAGTTCTGCTCAGTTCTGCTCAGTTCTGCTCAGTTCTGCTCAGTTCTGCCTCCATCACTTTTAAATCCAAACAAGCTGCAGCAATAATACAACTGTACAGTTTTGAAAAGCAGAAGTGAAGCCTCCTACACAAACAGCAAGAATCTAGCGGGTGATTTCTGGATGGAAGTTGAACAACAAAACTCCAGCAGCCATTGTGCAGCGCAGGCAGCAGTGAAACTACCTGACCAAACGCACAGCAGCTCCACTGGGATTGCTAGGTAACGGAGCAGAACTCCACTGGCGTTGCTAGGTAACGGAGCAGAACTCCACTGGGGTTGCTAGGTAACGGAGCAGAACTCCACTGGCGTTGCTAGGTAACGGAGCAGAAGTCCACTGGGGTTGCTAGGTAACAAGCAGAACTCCACTGGGGTTGCTAGGTAACCGAGCAGTACTTGTCGAATGTGACTCAACATTCCAGGTCTGTTAGGATTCAAGTTGGTGTGAGTGCTCCTCCAATAGATGATCTTCGTGGGAGCGTTCTGGCAGGCTGACGCACCTGAAGCGGATTTCTGAAATCAGCTGCAGGATTCTTAAGAAGCGGTGGAGCAGCCATTCATCGCTCGATGGTTGGTCAGAGTCAATTCCAAGGTTTTATCAAGCTTCATGTTGACAAGGGACTACGTCCATCTTTGTGTTTTTTCACAGATTTTGGATGCACAAACACCGATTGCTAACCGGACTGAACGCTCCCGCCTGCCGCCCGAGCTTCCACTACCTTTTGCACTAACGGATCCCATCTCCTCCCTCGGCAACCCTCCATCAGATGAACTGTAAACCATTCTCTCCATTTCCCTGTCAAGATCCCCTCGATCCGGTTCCTACTAACCTCTCCCCTCTCCAAGCAGAACCTGAACCGGCCAGCCGCTCCCGATCCCAGAGGGCAATACAGGATCAATATTTTCAATAATAACTGTGAATAAATCACTGAATCAAAGATCTCCGGCCTAATGTCTGAACCTGCATGTGGGTGAAAAAACTCTAAATCCAACATGACAAGGTTTTTGAAATGGCTCATTTTCCAGCCAACAAAAAACATTAATTATTGCCAAAAACGGGGTTTAAGCGTTTGTGCGGGTCGTCATGCTGGAGCGCTGTAACTTGTCGAGTATTGTTCCCTTTTTGAATAAAACCACTTAATCAAGCCTTTTCTAACATTTCATAAAACAATTTAAGTAATAAAAGGAACAGTATAATTTGTGCTGACGGCGTATCGGGTGAATACGACTCATTTTTATTCTTCAGGATTTGATTCAAACAGATTTTCTTTCATAATGACAGATAAGGAGGACATTTGTATTTTGTTTTAACCTTACCCTTAGACATATTTCCTGTTGTAATTATTGTTCCCTTGCTTTATTGCATTGAATTGTGCAGCCCTTTAGAGAAACATGTTTTTATGTTTATACAGGCACAGAGCTCCAACCATCAGGCAGTGCTGCCCTTTCCGTTCACCTGTCAGAAACTCCAGCTGCTCTTTCTCTCTGCTGCTGCCCATAAATAAACTGAAGACGCACCGAGGCTCAGGCTGAGTGCACTGACCTGCATCAGATGCTGCAGCTGAGCCTCGTCTCACACGCAGCTTAATTAGCTGCGCATCAAACTGCACAACACTCACAAGACGAAAATAAAGATGTCAACCAGAGTGGAGGAAACGATACGACAGAGGAATGAGGAACGTCGAGCGCAACGCCTTCCCCCGACCCGACCTGGATAGAAAATAAAGGTGGAGTTTCCTTTATTTTCCACCTCAGAAACGAGGAGGCAGATGCAGCAGCAGCCCCACTGCAGCAGCCCAGAATAACAGCAGGAAGCGTCAGACTTCAGGCCGTCAGACTTCGGGCCGTCAGACTTCAGGCCGTCAGACTTCAGGCCGTCAGACTTCGGGCCGTCAGACTTTGGGCCGTCAGACTTCAGGCCGTCAGACTTCAGGCCGTCAGACTTCAGGCCGTCAGACTTCAGGCCGTCAGACTTCAGGCCGTCAGACTTCGGGCCGTCAGACTTCAGGCCGTCAGACTTCGGGCCGTCAGACTTCGGGCCGTCAGACTTCAGGCCGTCAGACTTCAGGCCGTCAGACTTCAGGCCGACAGACGGGTTCAGCCAGGAGAGGCGAGCGCCGCGCTCTGTGCAACACGCTTCCCCCTCCCCTCAGCCAGGACTAAACTAGTCAGAAAAAGGTTCCTGTCAACACCAGGAGGAATTCAACATTTCTACAATATATATTTCTGTATGACAAAGTATCAGAGCCAGGAAAAAAAAGGAAGAAAAAGTTCTTATAAGAATAAAGTCAGAAAACAGCAAGAAAAAAGTTGTAAGAGAATAAAGTTGAAATAAAATGAAAGTTACAATAAGAGAAACTGACCCAAATATTCCATCTCAACAGGAACAGGATTTTTTCCTTCGCTCTCTGAGACTCACCTTGCAGGCCAACTTATCAACCAAAGCCACGATGGAGTTTTTGAAAAGCGTTGCAGCGGTCAAAGGTCGCTTGGTGACCTCTGTGATGCTCAGCTGACCATCTGGCCACATTTCCTTCAGGACCGGATTCGAACTGTTAAAGAGAGAAAAGAAAATGAATCCAACAAAAACTGGGACTCATTAATTCAGCCGACCCAGTTACTGGACTGGCCAGAGCAGCGGAGTCCAAACTGCGGCGCAGGGGCCGTTTGTGGACACAACCGCAAAACTACAAAAACTACAAAAACTACAAAACTACAAAACTACAAATCTACAAAACTACAAAACTACAAAACTACGAGTTTCGTCCTGGTGACTGGGAGAACATCGACTCATTCGCTCCCTCTGAAGCAAACCTGTTGCCTTTAGGGCCTCATTGCTTTATTACAACTGAACAGCCATTTAATTACATACCAAACAGGCAGTATTTTAACAAAGTGACACAGCATGACAATAGTAGAAAAGGGATTTGTGAATTACTGCTGATCCAAGTTGCTGTATTAAATGACTTCCTGGGATTTATTCTCGTTTGCTGGTTTTAGCAAAATGTCATCAAAGAAACATTGCAAATAAGATAAAAGTACTTTATCTTGTACCTAATTAAATGTTCAATAAGATTTTATTAGTCTGTATGAAGTTGCAGATTCATTGTTGGGCCACGTAGAATCATCCAGAGGGCTGCAAACGGCCCCCGGGCCGCACTTTGGACATCCTTGCTCTAAAGTCCAGAGTGATGCAGCCAAACCTGCTTTTAGCTGCTGGCTAAATGCAGGAAGTGTTTTCTGACCCAGATGCTATTTTTATTGCAGAGAACAGATGAAATATGTTTTCCAGTCATAAGCAAACTGGATCTGATTAATTAATTAATTAGTTAGTGTTTAGTTTACTGCTGAGTGGGTAAGAAAAGACCATTTTTCTGTGATTTTACTTTTTGTGACGCTGAGTGCTGTTGATGTACCTGTTGTACATGAGACGCTTGAAATCCTGGAAAAGGAGGTCTTTGTTTTTGTCCAGAAAACCCTCAACAGAATATCTGCAACACAGAAAGAAAGAAATGAGACAGAAAATCTGTAGCAAGTTCAGGAGATTAGAGAATCAGAGTCCAACCTGCTGCGAAAGAAAAAAGATCAGAAATATAATCACAACATACAGGAAGACGGTAAAATGTTTCCACCCGATTTAATCTATTTATAAAAACATGGAAAAGACGAGTTTCCCTGTAAATGTGGTTAGAAAGTTCAAAGGTCAAAGTAAAGTTATCTGCTGGCAAATAGAAGAAACTGAAGCTGATCTGGTTAAACTGGAAACATGAGCCGGTTTTTATTCCACTTTTATTGTCAAATAAAATCTCTTTTCGATGGAAACCTGGTCCAGAGGACGGATGGATGGAGGACAAACGGACGTCTGAACCAAACATGGAGACGCAGCATTCATATTCTAGCAACACGCATTTGGAACAAACTTCCAGAAAACTGCAAAACAGCCGAAACACTGAGTTCCTATCAGCGAATAATAAAATCCCACCTGGGTAGAGCTGACGCTAAACCTTCATAAATGGAAAATTGACCCTGGATTCACCGTTGTTGATTGTATTGTTGTTTTCTGTTTTCATGATAGAAAGCATTTTGAAAAGCCTTCCTGCTGAAATGTGCCTTTAAATTAAACCTGACTGCTTTGTTTTGACTGATGACCTTCATCTGTATTTTAATTGGGCAGAAAACCAACAAAATCAACAAAATCTTTGTAATTAAATCAAAATGAACACGCTAAAGTCTCCAGAATAAAGTCGACTCATAACTGAGTCGACTTTCTGCATCCATACAGGATACAGAAATATAATAAAATAGCAATAAAGCAAAAACACATTCTCACATCAATAAACTAGTTTAAATTCTAATGAAGATTCAATACTGGAACTGGAAAACACTTTAAATAAATAAACCACAGAAACAACCAATAAAATGAATTATTAAGTCTCTGTAAATAAAATGATCTGTAAAAAATTGACTTTTATCATCCAGTTTTGGTAGAAACTGATAAATCAGCAAACGAACATTATGCAGTTAGTTTAAATTGATGATGCGATTAATTGCATCACGGTGACAGGACTACATGCTAAATTAATTTGACTTATTGGTGGTCCTGTAAAAGCTCAGGTCGCGCGTCGTCTGCACGCTCTCTGCAGATGTTTCCTTTCGGCTCAGGAACGTTTAGAGCCGCCTGGGAGGAAAAGACAGAACAACAACATGGAGGGAACAAGGTGCAGCCTGCAGAAAAATCAGGATGACTCAGAGGATGGAGGTGAAGGCTGCAGAGAGGTTAGGTGGTTATCGCTGCTCAGAGCTCTGCATGTGCAGGGAAATGGAGGCGCAGGCGACCAGGTGAGGGGCGCAGAAACACAGGAAGAGCAGGAGAGTAAAGTAGGTCAAAGCTTTGATGATGCCGTTTGGTGACAGAGGAGGGGAGGGGCAGCGGGTGGCGAGGACGCGGGTATATTTAGCCGCAGTGAGGATCGACTGGGACGGGATGGGATGAGACAGGGAGCGATGCCAAAAGGTGACAGCTCAGCTGGAGAGGACCCGACGGGCCCAGAGACGGCCGAGGCCGGCTGACGGCGATGCGCGGTGACACCGAGCCATCTGTCATCACGACTGCACGCCCTCATCGCACCGTCAAGGCCACGTTGACACGGAGGAGCCGCGATAACATCGCGATACAATGTTATCGCGGCCGGCGGCGATAACATCGTATCGCCGCGATAACATCGTATCGCCGCGATAACATCGTATCGCCGCGATAACATCGTATCGCCGCCGGCTGCGATATCGGTACATTCCAGGCCACTAAAGCGCTAGCTGGCGCTTTAGTGCCTTTGACAACGTTGAAAATGTTTAGTGTATTTTCCTTCCTCTAAATTAAATTTCCAGATATGTTCTAAATTCAAATCTATTTGGTTGTTTTGAAAACTATCCATCCATTGTCTAACACCTTTCTCCCTATTGGGGTCGGCAGGAGCTGCTGCCCCTGCAGCGAACGATCCGGGGAGAGGCGGGGTCACCTGGACAGGTCGCCTGGACAGGTCGCCTGGACGGGTCACCTGGACAGGTCGCCTGGACAGGTCGCCTGGACAGGTCACCTGGACGGGTCACCTGGACGGGTCGCCAGTCTGTCGCAGGGCATTTTGAAAACTAATTTCCTGAAACCATCTGGATTTGCTCGTTCAGACAACAGGAAGCTCTCCCTGTTCATTTCCACACATTTTGTGACACATTTAGCACTTAATTAATTCAGAATTGCATTTCCTGGGCCTGCAGTTATATGGGCAAGACCACTTATTGCTCAGAACCTAAAAATAGTGAAAGCCACAGTTTAAAAATTGTTCTTCTTAGAACAGGTTGCTGCGCTGCTTTTAAACACGACAATCTAAGGCTGGATATGTTGGGCTTTCAGGGTCTGCAGAGACGATGCAGCCAAAGCTGAAAAACAGCAAATGAAGGAAAAAATCAGCTTCTGGAACATTTTTATTGTTGAATCATAAATTTAAATAAATATCTGGGATGGATTGATCATTTATCCAGCCGTATCCTGGCACAAAAACAGTTTAGCCCTTTGCAATAATTTAGTATTATGTTATTAAGCTACTTTTACGTTTTCAGATCAGCATCTTGTGGTAAACACAAACAAAGCAGCATCTGTTTCTGGGACTTATTTGGATTTCCCAGATTTAAAGAACCCCCACCAGACTGCAAGCGGTGATTACTGCTGCTGCCTCTCAGACTAAACTGTCTTATCAGCTCCATCCCTCCTCCTCCTCCTCTTCCTCCTCTTCCTCGTGCTCCCTTGACATATTAATGTCCTTCCCCTTGCTCGATTTAGGGCAGGACACGTGAGCTCTTCAGAAAGCAAAGCCATGCAGGGTGACTGCTGGCTGGAGGAAGAGGAGCAGCGATGAAGAACAAGCAGTTTCAAACCCTGAATCATAACTCAGACTGAAATATATACAAGCAACTTTCATATCCAGTCTAAACATAATCAGCAGCTCTTCCTGCGATTCTAGACTCCGACTACAAGCAGAAACCAGATTATTGTTAATATATTAGCAGAACTTTACATGTTAGCTTCCTGGCTAACGTTTGCCAGATGATCCAGTGATTGATGTAAAACTTTCAATCAGAACAGCCGAAACATCGATTAAATATTGTGCTGAGACATTCCTGTGGAAACGACAGGATTTAGCTTTAAATTAGAGGAGCAAAATATCAGGAGCATGTTCAGCTGAATTGTAATAACATTGTTACCCATAGATCGGAGTCATAAATCACATTAATCCAATTTTTGATTACATTTTTGGAAAAACCTGAATTTTGTTTCACTCCTTTGGTTTCCGTACTTCAGAGTGACATCAGCGCGCTCAGGGCGGCCATCTTGTTCTATTGATTTAGACTCTGAATTCAGGACAAAAGGTTAAGTTTTACTTTTTAATGATGGGAATAATATTAGGGGAAAAAAGTTGTCATTTTACGAGAAAACAAAAAATAAAACTGGGTAACGCTGCAGTTCCAGTCAAATGTGACTTACTGGAGGTTTTGAAACGGCTCATTTTCCAGACACCAAAACTTATGAACCTATTGCCCAAAAATGTTTTCTAAGCCTTGGAACCTCTTTAAGCAGTTCAGACCCAAATGGAAGAATTAAACTTGAAAAACTGTGAGTTTTGAGTAGTGTGTCCTCTGATGGGCCTCAGTGTTCGGCCCCCTGACGCCAGTCATGTTTTCATGTGGAGTGGCGATGCCAGCGACTCACGTCACGTCTCCAGCGTAGTGGCGGATGCGGAAATGTTTCTGGAAGTCCATGGTTTTATCCGTGGGGCTGAGCTGGAAATCAAGAGAAGAAAACAGGAGAAGCTAAAATTTAATTCCTGTCTCACTTCATCCTGATTCATGGAGACATTTCCACATCCCAGAGAGTTTGAGATGTTTTCATGCTGTCATAGGAAGAATATCAGAGAAAGGCGCTACCGCCCTCTGCTGGCTGAACCCCAAACTGCAACTCTTCTGATTTAATCTATTCAAAATTAACCAGCATTATAATACAAATGTCACTCAATAACTCTAATTTAATCAGTTTGCCATGAATGCTGTTTTATTCACCACCTATGAAGAACTAAATTTATTTATTGCACAATTAAAGTCATAAAACTTGCATTATTCTTTTCATTATGCCTCACATTCCTGATAATAATGTGCATTTTTTGCATATAAGGTAGCATCTTAGCTAATCCACTTTAGCAATAGGATTGTTCCCCAGAGTTACCGTCAGAGGATGTTTCTACATCACTTCCTGTTGAGTCAAGCCGATAAGGTCACATCTGTTTCCTATTAAAAGTCTTTAGTTTTGTCTTTAAAAAGTCTGACTTTAACTTGAACAGTTTTGTGGTCGTGAGGCTGCTGAGCAGGAAACAGTCCCACCTTGCGGGACGTGTAGTGAGGATGCTGAGCCAGCTTGGTGTCCATGCTGTCCAGGCAGACCGTGTCCGTCACTTTCCCCACGGTGAGGCAAGCTTCGTCCAGGATGGACAGGATTCCTTTGTGCTGCTGCTCCACCAGGTCAACGATGATCTGGTTGTTGAAGTAATCGATCTGGAAATGGAACAAAGACGGAGGATTATTCTGAGTTGCTGTGAACATGTTTCATTCATCTGCAGTTTGATTCTCATTTCTGACGTTAAAATCATCAAAAAACTGACAGGCAACTTTAACGAGCGAAAACAAACTACATGATCAGATTCATTCATTCATGTCCACAAATGTTGTTTTCTGCTAAATCTAATTTAAGCGAGAAAACTTTCTCACATTTTAAAGCCTCGATGTGTGTGTGTGTGTGTGTGTGTGCAGTGTGTGTGTGTGTGTGTGCAGCTGTGTGTGTGTGTGTGTGTGTGTGTGTGTGTGTGTGTGTGTGTGTGTGTGTGTGTGTGTGTGTGTGTGTGTGTGTGTGTGTGTGTGTGTGTGTGTGTGTGTGTGTGTGTGTGTGTGTGTGTGTGTGTGTGCAGGTGTGTGTGTGTGTGTGTTTTCCTCACATGCTGCCAGGTGATTCCTTCTCTCTGATATTCGTCCTGTTCCTGCTGCAGGATCAGCTCGATGAAAAGCTGCTGCAGCTTCTCGTTGCAGTAGTTGATGCAGAATTGCTCGAAGCTGGCCAAACACAGGAACAAAAATGTAAATGAGACACAAAACGAATCGTTTCTGAGTTTTAAAAACCCGCCAACAAACCTGTTGTTGTCAAAGATCTCAAAGCCGTAGATGTCCAGCACACCTATGACTGTGTTTTTCCCATGAAGCACTGGGTTGTAGTTTTTCACCTCGATGATGCCGTTGATGCGGCTCACGATCCAGCCGAAAAGCCTTTCATAAAGCGCCTGAAGAATCAAAATGAAGTCCATCTCAATGTTATCACCTGCATCATTTTTTCCTTACCTTTCCTATTGTGACAGCTTCACCTTGGCGAAGGCGTCCCGGCCGAAGCAGGCGTCCTTCTCCGTGTGACCTTTCTCGATGACCTCGCCGCCGCCGGTCGCCACGGTTCGGAAAAGCAGGCCCTTAGCAACGGAGTCGGGGTCTGTGGCGGTCAGCTCCGAGATGTGGTCCACCGTGTCCTGACCCAGGATCTGAACGCTCTCGCCTTCGCTCCCAAATTCCACGTTACCCTGAAAACAAAAATAACTTTTACTCAGTGAAATCAGCTTCTCTGTTCCTGTGATTGGTCATTTCTTAAATGGAAAAAACGAACAATATTACCCAATAAATTAAACAAAAAGAAAAAAAAACACTTTTTTATTTTCACAAACCAAAAGTAAAATGGTAGCGAGGATCTGGTAGATGGAAGTAATTTCTTCTCCAGAGAAGCCGATCACTTCCAGGGCGCTCATCACCGCTTTGTGGTTCGAGCGATCGTTGTTGGAAGTCTGTCACAGAAAACAAAGGTCAAAGGTCAAAAAGGTACCTGAGACGCTTGCAGTGTTTAGTATGGGTGATGTTTGTAACATTTCTCAGTGACAAATTAACAGCAATAATTTGAGTTATTTACCTTCATAAGAGAAAAAATAGGGTTAATTATTTATAGTAATTAATAAATGCCAGAGTCAAACTAAATGTTTAATTAGCGCGAACTATTCAGCGCTAACTAGCTAGCAAAACCAGCTAGGTCAGAGCTAAATATTTAGCTTGCTGTTGTGTTTTCATGGTGTCATTTTTCTGTGGTCGGATAGACTCACCGCAGCTGCAGCGCCCTCTCTGGTGTACGTGTAAAGTGCAGCGTCATTCTCCAGGTGAAGCGACTTCAGGGTTTCCTGGCAACCTCCGCGCAGCAGCTGCACAAACGCAGATTCACTTCCTGCTGTGATCCAAAACGCAGCAGCGGAATTTAAACCACGAAGTTTACCTGGTAGAAAGAGTGGAAGTTCCTCTCCCCCTCCTGCTGCTGCACCACCCTGGACTGCGAACAGCAAAACAAAGATGGCCGCCATGCAGCTTTTACAGTTTACCAGCACAAACAGCAGAAAAACCTCATGATGAAACCAGCTGACCAAATATCAGGAGAGCTTTTGAGCTTCCATATCATATACAACATAATGCAATTATAATATAATATAAGTTATAATATATTTATGGTTCAGCAAACTCATCATGACATGCCGTCTCTCATCCATAGCTTTTGCTTTTGAAAATCATCATTTCTGTGTGTTTCTATTATTACATCATAGAAGAAGATTTTTGTATTTTTTATGTTTTATTAAAGTAAAAAAATATTTAAAAAATTTTTTAAAGTTTACAAAATCATATCTTTCCCAAAAAAACTGATTTGCAGGACTGACTGTAAATTATGCAGCAGGAAATAATTCCCTGTTGACCCCTGAAGCTGAAGCTGCTGGTTCTGGTGAGACGACAGCTTTTATTTCTGCTTCTCATAATAGCAACATTCACAGCTGCTCTCAGCCTGAAGGATTTTTCGTCCTTCCAGCTGCAGCAGCTTCTCTATTTTACCCTCAGATGAGCTAATTAACACCCAGCATCAGCCTGGCGACGTCACTCTCGCCTTCATTAATGGCTGCTCTCCCTCACATCATCACTTCACACCATAAAACATCAGAGTATCAGGAACAAGTTGGAGAAAACTTTCTGGAACGACTCAATCATTTTGTTTTACACAAAATTATGAAACAATTCAATGTTGGGTTTTCATTTTCTGTGAGCCGAAAACTGCCAGAAATAAATCTTAGAATATTTCAAATTCACTGTTTGAGACGGGCGACACAAGTAAGCGTGTTACAGGCGACACAAGTAAGCGTGTTACAGGCGACACAAGTAAGCGTGTTACAGGCGACACAAGTAAGCGTGTTACAGGCGACACAAGTAAGCGTGTTACAGGAAGTAAGCGTGTTACGGGCGACACAAGTAAGCGTGTTACAGGCGACACAAGTAAGCGTGTTACAGTACCAACGTTACTGCATGAC
The DNA here is from genome assembly GCA_911649635.1 of Poeciliopsis gracilis. Taxonomy (NCBI): domain Eukaryota; kingdom Metazoa; phylum Chordata; class Actinopteri; order Cyprinodontiformes; family Poeciliidae; genus Poeciliopsis; species Poeciliopsis gracilis. The sequence continues at coordinate 1,020,665 of CAJVRI010000608.1, forward strand.
AAATAGTCTCAGACGTTATTGCAATAAAAGATAATAATGTTGTTTTGAGACCATTTTCAAGTAATATAACGGGAATTATGCAAGATTCTCAAAGATGAATAAACTTTCAATTCTAACATGCATTTCACCTGGAGCTGCAAGAGATTTAAGTTTCCAAACTAACTACCTTCTCCAGCAGGTAGTTGTTGATGTGTCCGCCGGTCGGGTCGCCGTTGAAGTTAAAGTTGATGTCCATGTACTTCCCGAAGCGGCTGGAGTTGTCGTTGCGGTTCGTCTTGGCGTTCCCGAAGGCCTCCAGAACGCAGTTGGACTTCAGCAGAACGTTCTTCACGCTGAGCCGCCACAGAGCAGGAGACATTCAGGAAAATCAGCAGAGAAATTCAGTCATGAAAATAAGAGGAGAAATCAGAATAAACGGTGCAGGTTTAGTTCTCAGGCTGACCTCTCGACCTCTGCCCTCTGGTTGGGGTTTGTGATGGCTGCGATGTACTGCATGATGTATTTACTGGCTTCTGTTTTTCCTGCACCGCTCTCACCTAAAACGCACCATTCACACCCACAGAGTGACTCCGGGAGCAGAAATCTGAATTATCTTTAATAAAATAGAAACAGCTTCAGATCACTTCATTTATTCAACAGCAATAACTTTAGTTATTTAGTCATAAGAGAAAAAACTGGGTAATTTTTAAAAATGTATATTTTCACTATGGTGTACAGTTATAAATGCCAATTTCAAAATAAATACTTAGCTTGTAACAAGTTATTTAGCTGTCTAAATGTGAAATTATGTTTCCTTTTATTGCAGAAAACACATCAAACTCTGCGCTGAAGTGTTACGGAGGAGAACTGAAACATGTTTATTATATCTCTGTTTCAGGTCGCAGCCAAATATTTATGGACATTTCAAAACGGACAGCGGCTGAGTTTTAAAAACAGACACACTAAAAGCAGCCGAATCAAAAACCAGAGACCTGCATGATTCAGTTCCTTCAGCCTGCTGCTCCGTCAGGTTTAAAATAAATTAAAGCAAGAAGAGAATAAGGTGAGCTAATTATGAGTTATGATGATAATACTCAAACAGTGAAGCCTGGAAATGATGAAGCATTTGCTGTAACATGTGGGTGTGGGGCCCAGGGTCCCAGAAAAGCTTTTACCGGCCCTGCTAATGTTTCATTTAATTCACCATAAATTCAATTTTCACTATTATTGTTGTAATTATTGTTACTAACTTTCATCAGAGAGCAGCTTTAATGTGGGTGAAATTTACTGTGAATAAAAGCTCAGAGAAATAAAAAGCTATTTCTCTGAGCTTTTTCATTAAAATGGGGCTTTTTAATATATTTTTAATTCACATATTTTGAAATTAAAGTAAATAAATAAACACCTTAAAAAGACACGTTAAATTCCCAGCTCTAGTTTCCTGTCAGAATGTAAAATGAATGTTTTTCTCTGTAGATGTAATTCGGGCTGGAAACGTTGAGCTGTTTGCAGGAATACCTGAGATGACGATGCAGGTGTCTTTGGCCCGCCTCTTCATGGCCTTGTAGGCGGAGTCAGACACGGCGTACAGGTGCGGCGGGTTTTCGTACAGCTCCCGGCCGCGGTACGCGTCGATGGCGTCCTTGCCGTAGATGTCCATCTGTCTGTACGGGTTGACGGACACGACCACTTCCCCGATGTAGGTGTAGATCCGGCCCTTCTCGAACCTGAGCCGCCCAGACCAAAACACGGTTACTGTCTCTTTAAACGACGGCAGGAGGCCCAGCTGATGATGTCATGGCTTCGGAACCTTCTGATAGGCTAACTGGCGAATAAATAGGGCTGATCAGTGAGTTAATCATCAGAGTTCATTAGTAACTAGTTACATTTAGTTGAGTAACTTTTTTTGAAACTTTTACTTTTAGGAGTATTTTCACTACGCTGAACTTTTTACTTTTACTTCAGTAATTTTATTATAACATATCTCTACTCTTACCTGACTAAAATGTAATAGCCAGGAGGAGGAGCCAGGAGGCCCCGCCTCCTGACTCTGATTGGTTGTTACCTATTTGTCTAATAAATTGGCAAACAACAAATATGTAAAAATATATATATATTGTTTTTATAAAAGTTACACACTGCAGCTTTAATAAACAAATTCAACACAAATTATTGTGCAAATTAAGGAAGATAAGTAATTTTTGGTCATTTTAACTGACCAAAAACTAGAAACGTTTGGTCTGATTTGACTTCAGACAGTGAATAAAACCATGTATGTTAATCTGAAATCCTCTCCTCCTGAACAGCGACACGCCTGCTGGTTTTCCTTCGAACCAAACGTTCATTTTCTCCATGACTTGGGTCCCACCGCCCACCAGGAACGCTCCACAGAACTTCACACACCTTGATGTCATGCAGCGATTACAGGAAATGACACATTTGTACACCAGTGACAGGAAACGAAAGCCGCGGTGTGAAGAGAGTCAAAGCTCGCTGTGGGTTTGCTGAGCTGAGAGGAACAAACTACCAACAAATTAGTTAATGACACAAGATCTGACTTTTCTAACTCTGCAGGCTGAAACGGAGCTGAAGGAGCTCAAATCATTCAAAGAGACAAAATACCTGCAAGACGTTTGAGGAAGTAGTGAAGCGTTTCTGAGAAGCGGTGTGATGATTAATGCTTCAGAACATCATGAACCGATGATGAAATAGATCATCATGTTTTCATGCTTAGAAATAAAGTTTCAAAAATAAGTGGTGAGGGTGCTCACAAACCAAACTGCAATATTTCAGGATTATCTGCTTTTAAATAGATATAATAAGAGTTTATTACATCTGAAATAAAATAAAGCAAATCTGGAAGGAACTTTTCAGCAGGATAAAGATGATTTATTTCAGACAATAATTCCTTAACGTTGCTGAAGAATTACTTGTTCCATTAGCAGATTATTTTGCAGATTATTTTTCCCATTCAGGAAGTGAAATAATCTGCCAATGGAGCAAATACTTTATAAATATTAAGGAATTATTTACTTAAAAATTAGCTCTTAAATGTTGCTGAAAAGCTTCATGGAAATTAGTTTTGTCTTATTTTGAGTGTAAAAATATTTGGTAAGATTTTGAGTTTTTGCAGTGTTGGCTGAACTTTATTTACAATGAAAAATAATGATTTCCATTTGCAAAACATGTTGAAAACTGTGTTTTAAAACTATGTGTAATTATTCTTCCACTTGGAAAATCAACACAAATTTGTGTTGATCAACAGGTCAGTAAATAACAAGTAACATAACAGGGCAAAGTAAAGATATTAAAGGTATTAAAGTGTTAAATAACAGTCATGAAGCTGCATTTTAACCAAACATCAACACTTCACAGATCATCTGGTCAACAACCAGAGGAAGGAAGAACAGGAATGAGGAATGAGAACCAAAATCATTCTGAAAATGAAAGAAATCTGGAAAAATAAAACAACAAAACAACCAAAATCCCCCAGATTCAAACAAAGTAAAACTGAAAGTCAGGGAAACGAAGTGAGGAGAAGAAAAACTCTGATTATTTTCCTCCAACTCTGATAAAACTACAGAAAACACCGAAAGTCCTGTTTGTATTTCCCAGTTTGTTCATTTTGCCGCTTCAGAACAACCCAGCAAAAACCGGCAGAACCCGGCAGAACCCAACAGAACCCGGCAGAACCCAACAGAACCCGGCAGAACCCAGCAGAACCCGGCAGAACCCAGTAGAATCCAGCAGAACCCAGCAGAACCCAACAGAACCCGGCAGAACCCAACAGAGCCTGGAACCCAAAAGAACCCAGCAGAATGGGTACTGCTGGGTTAAAGGAAGGATTCCAGTAGCAGTCAGTCTTGCAGCGGCTCTAAAGAGGCATCTGACTGCAGACAGTTGCTGTATAAAAGTCAAATGACCGTCGCGTCTTGCTAGCAGCTCAGAGTGAGAGCAGCAGAGACGACGTCCTGCAGCAACATGTCTGGATGTCAACATCAGCTGTTAGCCAGCTCTGCTAATCCACATTGTTTGCGTTTTGCTTTTGCCACTCCTCTGTACATCCATCTGGCTGTTTGGTTGAAAAGTCAGGCAGAGATGTGACGGGTGGAAGAGAAGTTCTCAACATGGAGCCTCATTTTCAACTCCTCCAAGTCGTAGTTCAAGCTTTTGAGATGCTAATCAGCGATACCTTGTTGCCATGGTTACGCATCGCAGCAAATGGTTGAAAATGGGAGCAAAAATTCATGCAGCCGAAAAACATGATGGATAAAAATCTGCTGCCTCCCCAGCGGCTCTATTCCAGAACAGGGCTGCCCAAACGGTGGCCCGGGGGCCATTTGTGGCCCTCTGGCGGATTTTCTGCGGCCTCCTTGACCTACAAGCCTCCCTAGTTGATGCTTTTTCACGTTTTAGTGGAAATCGATTTACAGATAAATAACATCTTCTTAATTTGGTCCAGAATATCTGCTTCCCATTATTATTGTTTTGTTACATAAATAACAAAGTTTATGGTTTAAAATGGCTGCTCTGCAGCTAACAGAGGGATATATTTAGAGTTTAGGTATTAATGGATGTTATTCATTTGTAAAAACTCTGAATTAAAACAAAACAAGTGAACATTTTCATCAAAATATAATTTCATAGCCTGTTTAAAGTGAGTGAAGTAAGTAAATGAAAGTTTCCAGGTAACTAAACTGAACCAGAAAGTTCAAAACAAAACATGCAAACAGTGAGGCTGCATGCATGCAGTTCAAAAACTCAGAAACTGAGATATTAACTCGATAAAAGACAGGAAGGCCAAGCAGAATATGAGGGCTAAAAATATTCATTCAGATGCTTCAGCTGAGGTGAAGGTTTACAAACGGAGCAGGAAACAAGAAGCAGACGTCACTCAAACTGTGACAAAAACCCAGAAAAGACTCTCAGGCTTCCAGGCCTGACCAGCAGACCATTTTAACCAATTTACCTTCAAAATAGAAAATGAATTTTAATTTCAGTCAGGCGTCACCTTTGACATCTGACGTCCTCACCTCAGCTTCAGGTTCTCCATGAACTGCTCCATCGTCACCTCATCCAGCAGCACGAAGTCCGACTTCCCAAACTCCAGCCCCTCCAGCTCCGCCATCCCTGCCTGAGCGCCGCGAACACAGCAGAAAACAAACAGCAGAAAACAAACACACAGAAAACACACAGAAAACACACAGAGGGGAAACTCAGGGAGAGGCCAAGAGAGAAGGAAGCAGAAAGAGAAGTGGCTTTGAAACGGGGCGGCTGTAGGCGTGGCGTCACTTTCTCAGCGCTGCGCGGCTGCGGCCTGCAGGCTGAAACACGTCACGCAGCGAGAGCAGCAGTCTGTCGATAAACTTCTGCATCCTCCTCTGGCTCGCTTCCTGCCAAACCTTCACTCAAACATCCACCAACTCAAAGCCATTAGTTTCATCCAGAGAAAGCAGAGAAACAGCAGCTGACAGCAGAGCTGGGCAGACACCACCTACATTCACCTTCTGAGCAAATGCACTTCCAGGAGCATTTTCACTTTTATTATCAAGTATTTCTACTCTTATTAGTGTAAAATTTCTGAATTTTCTACCCACTGACTGGAAACCAACATGTTTTAACCAAAAACACACCTGCAGCTTTTGTTAAAGTTTGACGTGGAAGGAAACCGGTTTGGAAACATTTGAATGTTTTTCTTGTTACTTATATGAATAATTGTAATTTTCATCCATAACATTTCCTCTTAGCTTTTACTGTGTGATTTTACTTTTGATCAGCTTCTCTGCACATCGTTTTATTCTGACTTGTTGTCTTTCTTGGACATCCAGGTTTTACTTTTGAGTATAAATATGTTGAGTTTTTGCTCTAGAAGTGTGTGAGTCAGAGCAGAACCGGGCTGGGCGGGATCTGAAACCACACACTGGGTTTCTCATGACCAGAAAGGAAATGTTCATTTAGGCGGGTTCGTCCTTTACAAGAGTTCAGGTCAAACCATGAAAAATTCAAACTCGTCAACATTTATTGTCACATTAAACCATTAGAAATGTTTCTGTTTTAACTCAAGAGCAGAGTTCCTATGAAATAATAACATAAAATAAAATAAGTGAACTTTTCCATCACTTTCTACAGATGTTAAGCTTTTGTTGGAATCACCTTTAATTTGTACAATTTGACTCAGTCAGCTTCTTTTCTTTTAACAAAAAGTTAGGATGAATATAAGAAATATTCATAAGATAATTATATAAACTTTGAACATGTCCAGCATGTGTGGGGTCTGCAGAGCTTCTAGCTGCCTTTTCACTCTGACCCCGGTGGTTTGAAACAAACACGATGTACTAACAAATCATGGCGGTAAAAGTGTGGATGTTAATTCTCTAAAGATGATTTTATTGGAATTGAAAAACTTAAAGAAATGAAACAAGGTTCTCAGTTTCAGTTTTTTCTGCTCCTAAACCTCCAGTTATTTGGCAGCAGAGGAAACTTGATGAAGCCCAGAGAGATGAAGTTCATCCCTTCATAGATGAACTGATTAAGAGTCTGAGCACCAACGTGTCTCTGCAGCTCGTTCTCATGTCTTCAAGCCCAGACAGGAGCGACGCTGCGAGTGACTCAGATCTGGGTTTTTCCAGGATCCAGCTTTTAACTTCAGATTAAACCGGATTAAGGCAAAAATCTGACAGTTTGAACTTCAGATGATCCTGGGATAAGAATATTTATCTACTGGAAATGCACCGCTGACCCTTCGGCTCCAAATCCTGAACCAAAATATGTCAGAAACAACTTTAACAGGAGGAGGAAAGTTAGACTGCAGCGCCCTCTGGTGGACACAAGAGGACATGCATTTACAAAATTATACAGAAATATTATTAAAGTATGTTTTATCATAAAAAGTACCAAAAATTTAGGATTAATCAATATTGGTTTGAGTTAAATGGGTTATATCAATAAAAAACATTTTGGCGATAAACCAAATATCCTGGAAGTTTTAGAAACTTTAACTTGTATTTTCCAGGAAAATATTCAGCAGGTTTCAATACGACAGTCTGAATTTTAACCAAAAAATAACCTGTGACTGAAAACTAAACACTGAAATATTCACTTTGTTCAGATGTTGTTTTTTTTTATTTATGAATAATAATATTTACCGATATTAAACCAAGTTTCGATGTGGATAAAAGCCTAGAACACATAACTATATGTTTTATCATAACTATATGTTTTATCATAACTATATGTTTTATCATAACTATATGTGTTCTATAGACTGTTAATCTATGGACTGTTAATCTCACGTTAACAGTCCATAAACCGTTCAGACGCGTCAAATATCAAATTTATTTCCACCTAAAATAATCCAAACTCAAAAGTGGGCTGGATGTGGGTTGGACCCGGGTCAGAACCGGGTCAGAACCGGGTCAGAACCGGGTCACTCAGGTGCTGTGAAAAAGTTGGATATTGTAAAATCAAAGTTGGGTCGGAGCCGCTCAGTGTGAGAACGCAGTCAGGAAACGGATGGAGATAAACTTAGAAACAGATTTCAAAACAAAAAATGGAAACGTCTAAAAGACACTAAACACAAAGGAATGAAGAAATATGGAAGGACTATAGTGACAATAACTGTATATGGCAAGACCTAAATGACAACAATAACTGTTGCAAATACAGCAAAAATGTAATAAAACGATTATAAAAAGATGAAAACGTTTCTTCTGCGTGATGCAGGTTGAACTTTTGGCTCCGTTTAGTCAGACTTGCTGTGAATCACATGAACTGAACTGAAGCGGTTCAGTTTGTCTGATTCTGAACCACCCCGAGTTCTGCTGACCCAGGCGAACCGAGCCAGAACGGTTCTGGCAGACTGAAGGACACCTACCGCCTCCGCAGCGTCCATGTCGTTCCCGGCGATTCGCGGCGCTCCTCGGGAACCAGACGGTGCGTTCAGTGAACCGGGCGGCCGTTGTGTAACCTCAGCTGCCTTTCAGATCCTCCATTCAAACTTCCTCAGGGTCACTTCCTCTCCCCGCTTCCCCCGCCTGGCGCTCCGTCCGCGTCACCGAGTCGCACTCAGGTGTTGCAGCAACATTGACGACGTCAGAGGCAATCAGAGGAAATCAGTTTTATTTAACAGCCAAACATTCTGACTCCATCACAGTCTCAGTGTTTTAAACCATTTTAGTGCAAATATTCTGTCACCAAACAACAGAAACGATGAAGATCTTCAAACTTTATCTGAATAAATTCCTTCATTTCGTTAAAACTCTCCTTTATTCTGTTGTTGGATTTGTGCTTTTGATTTAAATTAGATTTTGAACAAGTTTTAGAAAAATCATTTACAGCTGAAACGATTAATAGATTAATCGTGATTAATCGTGATTAATCGTGATTAATCGTAATTGATCAAATATTGAAATTATGGTAAACTAATTTAGTAACTGATTCATCGTGGCGTCAAGAAAGGCCATTTGATAAAACAGAGAACAGAAATGAAACTAAAACTAAACAATAAATCTACATAAATTTTGCCTGCAAGATGAAAAACCTTCTTTCACACAGAACTCAAGTAGTTTTAACTTCACCTGGTTCTGAAAAAATAACTTAATTAGTTTTTTATTTGCATCTTTAAATTAATTTCTTAAGTTGTATAAAAAGGTAAAACGTTTGTGCAGTCTGTTTATCCGATTAATCGTCGGAACAATTGATTACTGGAATAATTGTAGGTTGCAGCCCTAAAATTATTTGAAAAACTGATCAAACTTTGATCTGAGCTACATTCATTTCATGTCTTATTGCAGAAACTTCCAGGATATTTAAGCTCATCATTTATCCTGAATTGGGATGATTTCAGTGCAGCGTCGATTCAGGTATTTGTAGAAATGATGATTTGTCCTATTTTTTCTTTCTCTTAAACAAAACTCTCACAGCTTTTCCCAAAGACCGAATGATGCCGCCTCTGTTTCGGCCTTCTGCAGTCTGAACCTGGTTGTCTTTTCTTCTCAGTTTTTCTTCTTCCTGTTTGGCGCGGGACTCCGACAGGCTCCGCCCTCGTGGCGCTTCCGGTCCGCCGCCCCTCCGGGAGGAAAACTCCGCACCAGCTGCTGGACTTCTCTGACTCCTGGTTGGCACCGATCTGCTCCTCTCTCTCCGGGTCCGATCGGCCGCCCGTCCTCTGGCTCCTGATTGGTCACCTGGGCCCCCCTGAAGGCTCTGCTTCAGGTCGTAGCTCTCTTTGGACGGGCCGACCAGGTGGAGTCTGTCGTTCTTCTCACACACCAGAACTAAATTCAAGGATTTGTTGTTTTCTTGGGTTCTGGCTAGAAGCCGTTTTCCTTCGGCGCTCAGGTCCGACAGAAGGACTTCCTGGGTCCGGAGGGTTCTGCGCAGGTCGTCCAGGAGCCGCTGCAGGGTTGCGGACACCGACCTGGAGTCTGGACCCTGCAGGGTGATGATGGTGTTCTCTTCCTCTGCCTTCACGTCATGTTGGACGTCTCGCCGGGTCAGGAGGTCATCCAGCTGCTGCTTCCTGAACCGCTTGGCGTACATGAAGACATCAGAGTCGATCACAATCACCTCACTCGGAGTCCGATAATCCGGCGCCTGGTGGTTTGGACCGGCGGAGGTTCTGGGGCCCAGAGAGGCCGAACGTCTCCGTGTGGAACCTGGACCTGCGTTGTTCCTGCTGTGCTTTGAAAAGGCTCCGGAGGAAGCGGGCGGCAGGTCCGAGGCCTCCAGGAGCCGCTCCAAACGGGCCTTCACCGCTTCGAGGTTATGGAACAAACCCGCGACACGGACCCGACCTCGGTCCAGATCCGTCACCTCCAGGCCGAACGACCGGAGGAGCCGCCGGACCTCCTGCTCATCCTGGAACCGGTCGATGAGAACCGTGGCCTCGACCCGGATCTCCATCTGCAGAAACAAAGAAAACGATCAACCTGATCACTACTCAATAAATCTGCTGATAAAATCTGCAGGGAAATCAGTCGGATCAGGCGATTTGGGAGTTTTGTCCCATTTGGAACCCCGTAATAATTTAATTTCCACACTTTTGGTGCAAAAGTTTCTTTATCTGTTGTTTTCTTAAAGCCTAATCTTTACACACACACACACCCACACACACACACACACACACCCACACCCACACCCACACACCCACACACCCACACACACACACACACACACACACACACACACACACACACACACACACACATACAAATACACGTGACCTGGTAATTAATCTGCTTTTCACTATCAGCTTGTTTTTGACTTTTCTCACATTTTATATCAACATGTTTTGTTTATTTCCTTCAGTCTGAACGAGTCAACGAAAGTGAAAGTACCTGTCAGCTGTGTGCGTGTGTGTGTGCGTGTGTGTTTGTGTCTTTGGTTCTTTCTGGACCAAACCTCAGAAACCGACCAAGAAGAACCTTAAAGATAGGAATTAAAAATGTAATGCATATACAGACACAATGAAACAAGCATTATTTCCCTCAGACGTGACAAACAATAAATCTGTTATTTATTGATTTCCAGCTTCAGTATTTAGACTGAAAGAGCTGAAAACACGTGGAGAAGCTGAAACTTACTGGAAACTTTACTTCTCTTTACTTCATTGCTTCACTCCTGGGCGCCTCGACAGTGGGACGAAAACGAAACTGCTGACGTCATATCCGATCCAGACCAGTTCGACCACAAACCCAGAACCAGAGATGCGGAAGTGGTTTCAGAGCGGAAACAGAAACTCCTCAAAACATGGAGTCAGTGAACTAAATACCACAATAAACTTAATCATTTCAAATTCCCATATGTCTTTAAAGTTAAAACTTAATACTTAAAATTAATAAAAATGTTTTTATTTTCCTTAAAAATATATATTTTATGGACTTAAGAGGAAAATCGCTCATGAATTCCACGCTGCGCCGCTAGGGGTCACTACATCCCACATTATTACATTCAACTGCTCAATACATGGACAAATATTTTAAACATATTTAAAGGATAATTTCACTCAAATATTTAATTCATTTCATATTTATGTTCGTAATAGTTTAAGTCTTGATCTTTGTGAACATATTTGCTCTCTGAAAAATAATTATGACTTTCTGATGTTTAAAAAGCTAATAGTTTAACAAAAACTCAATTCTGTAAAATGTTTAGATTTTCTGTGCAAATCAGTAAATTCAGGATGTTTTTCTGTCCAAAACTTTTATACCTGTGATAAGTTTAATCGACTGGCAACAGCAGAATATCAAATATTTGACAATAAATAAAAGAACAAATAGATAAATGAAGTCAACATAGAGATACATAATTATACAATGAGTGCATCTTGTTTTTATCACAACAATGCAGCAGCATTTATCTCTAAAAATCATTCCAAACATTTTTTTAATTCTTGAAACTGAAAACCAATAAAGACTCATTTTCAAATAATGTAGCAAATTTTAATATTAACATACATAAAACCTGCACATTTTAACATCAAGGAACACACCACTAGGTATATTTTAAACATGAAACATTTTTCTTAACGGGACAAATATTATAGCATACCGCAGAAGATCATTGTGAAAAAAAAGAAAAACAAAGTTATAATTTGCAACATCATCATTTGTCCTCCAAAAAAGAAAGAAAACTCATTTTAACCCACTTATACCCAAAACATCACATAATTCAGTAACTGCCAAAGTTCTTTCAAAGTATAAAAATGTTTTAGAAATCAAATTTCCTTCCCCAAACTTGAAATATTTGGGAAACACTTTTTATAGGAGGTGGTTAAATAATTTTATTATGACACTAAACGAGGGATTTCACCTAATTTCCTACCGATATAAAATGAAAATCCTAAAGCTAGGTGTGTGTACCTGCATGCAGAGTGGACGACGACTCACAACACGGTTAAAAACATTTTCTAAAAACCAAAAGAACTTCAGGCAAACAGCCACAAATAAGAAAAAAAACATTTCAGGAACCTGGAAAAGATGGCCCCAAACCTAAAAAATGTGAAACAAAATGTAGAAAAGCCTACAGATGAATTCAGGACTAACTAGTTTTCAGGGAAAGTTTCGTCTCTTATTCCTCCTCAGAGGATTTTTCTGGGTTTTCTGCCGTCGATTTTTCTTCGGTCTCTTCTTGTTCTGTGGAGAAGAAGCCGTTAGCGTTAGCGTTAGCGCCCTCAGTAGCTGGTGCAGCTTTAATGGCGGACGGCGTGAAGATTCACCTGTTGTGGGTTTTGCGGCGGCTGCAGTGGGATCTTTGTCTTCAGCGTCACACCTCTGCAGAGCGACTTTCAGCTTTCTGGTCACTTCTGCGTGTTTGGCTGTTTGGATCGCAGCCTCCTCGTCTGAAATGCTGCTCGGAACGTCTGGAACAAAAACACCACCGTGACCACGAAGGAACAAACTCCAGTTCTCTTAGCTAGAAACGATTTCTCTTTACACACGTTGGAGAACCACAGGGTGGAGAGCTCGGGCCTAAAACTTCACTTTACCTGAAAACCCTGAGCTACGTCTGTAGCTGTGAGGATTTGTAATCCCTGCTACGTTCTCCTGCTACTCTCCACTTTGCTCTATGTGCTGTTATTTCAGCTTCTAGCTTTTTTCTCCGCTGTTCCTTAGTAGAAAATAACCCAGGTTCCTTCTTTCCCTCAGCCGGTGGACGCTCATGCTGGTCCGGAGCCGTCGGAGGATTCTTCTCCAGTTGATCCTCTCCACTGTCACCGCGTGCTTCTCAGAATGAGGGAAAGCACTGAAGTCACGACTCGGTTCAATCTGCTGCTTCCTAACTGACCTAAACCTTGTTGTCAGAGAAATGTAGCAGTTTGATCACAGAGTGCAGAGAAATTGTTTCTTCAGTTCATTCAAAACATGTTTTCTGGAAACAAGAAAAGTTTAAGTGACAAATAAAATAATTGTTAATGAAAAAAAAAACAAAACAACAAAACATCGGAAACTGAAATAAAGTGAAAAAAGATTTGAACAAAAAAAGATTTGCAACTGGAACACAAACTGAAGATAAAAAACAAAAAAATAAGAAACAAAGAAAAATAAAAAATAATTTGAAAGTAGAAAAAACCCAAACACCACCAAACTGTTTCAAAATGTTTTTCATTTTGAATGAAAATTATGGCTCCAATTTAGCTCCATAAAATTGGGCTATTTTTTTATTATCAGACTGCAGGTACAAAAGTAAAAGTGTTTTTTAAATGACTTTCTCCTGAGATCTAGTTGAGGTTTCCAGGGAACCTGGTGACTGAAGCTGGACTTTTTCAGCCTTTTTGTGGCACATTTTGTTTTAAAATCTGGGATCATTTCCAGCATCAGTAAAATAAAAGTGAAACTCGGTTTTTACCTTTCCATGTTTTCTGCTTCTGATTCCTCCGTTTCCAGGGCGAAGCTTTTGTTCTGCTCTTTGTTCTCCGGTCGGAGCGATTCGCCGCAGCGTCATCATCTGAGCTGTCGTCATCATCCCAGTTTCCTGCCAGGGTAAAGCAGCAAACGTTAAAACGAGTGATTGGCAGCGGCTGGCCTGTATCTGCTGCTGCAGAACCTGAGGACTTCTTCGTCGGTCTTCCTCGCGGCCTCTGGCTCTTCGAGGATTTCCGACCCGGTTTCCGCCGGGGAGAACCGTCGTCGTCGGAGGACGAAGCGTCTAAACAGCAAACCGGCAGGTCAGCGGCTGAACTGATCGCAGAGGGAATCGAACCGGCAACCGGATCACCTTTCAGGGATTTTCGTTTTGAAGCCGTCGCTCTCCTTGACGAATGGTTCGCCGTCTCCTTGGTGACAAGCAGCCGCTCGTCATCAGAGCTGTGCTCGCTCGACGTCTCGGCGTAGTTTACTGAAAACAAGTTCAAATGGAATCAAGTTACTCGTTTAAATCAAGATGGAAACATTTGAAAGAGGAAGAGTTGAGATTTAAAACTGAAAATAAAGATTTGAAACTAATAAAATGATTAAAAATAAAAACAAAACAGGAAAAAAGATTTGAGACTAAAAAAATGATTTGAAAGTAAAAATAGATTCCAAACAGATTAAAGAATTGAAACATAAAAAAATCTGAAAAAGAAAAACATTTAAACAAACAGAGAAAAAGATCTGAAATTAGGAAGAGAACGTAGTGAAAGGAAATCGGGGCTCACCGCTCTTCCTGGAGGCGTTCCTCTTGGATTTCACAACCGGAGAGGATTTAGAAAACAGCTGGACGGGTTTCCTCTTCCTCTTCGCAGGAAGTTCCTGAGCAACTTCGCTCAATGGCTCGTCGTCGGAGCTTTCGTCGCGCTCTGACGGCGCTGCAGCAGAGAATCGAACCGCTTTATTCATCGGGATGAGAAAACAACCAGAAAGGCAGAAAGTCGTCCCACCTTTCTTCTTCCTGGCCGCCGGTTTCTTCTTCCTGCCTGCGGTTTGCTTCTTCTTCGCTGCTCTGGGTGAAGGTTTGGAGGCTTTCACCTGATGATCGTAGTCAGAGTCGTCGTCTGCGTTTGAATCTGAGGAAACAAAACAGATAAATATTCGGGGCGCCTCGGGGAGCGGAGCTGCAGGCGCATCAGGATGAGCGGAGCTGCAGGCGCATCAGGATGAGCGGAGCTGCAGGCGCATCAGGATGAGCGGAGCTGCAGGCGCCTCGGGGAGCGGAGCTGCAGGCGCATCAGGATGAGCGGAGCTGCAGACGCATCAGGATGAGCGGAGCTGCAGGCGCATCAGGATGAGCGGAGCTGCAGACGCATCAGGATGAGCGGAGCTGCAGACGCCTCAGGATGAGCGGAGCTGCAGACGCATCAGGATGAGCGGAGCTGCAGACGCATCAGGATGAGCGGAGGATCACCAGAGTTTCTGTCCTCCGACTCGTCAGATCTGGGAGGAGAAGCTTCCTTTCTGTCCTTCGCTGCTGGTTTCTTCTTCTTGCTCAGCGGCTCGTCGTCGGAGGCGTCTGACGCTACAAGAAACGATTCAAACAGAACGTAGCTAAAGCACGGCGGTGGAGGCGTCTGGAGGATTCAGAGGAAAATCAGAGCTAAACAAAAACAGATTCTATGCTGTCAAAATAAAACTACAAAAATGAAAGTGAAACAAATTAAAACAAAAAAAAGAAAGACTTAAAACAAACAAACAAACAACGATATGACAAAAAAAAAGACTCCATAGGAGAGTAATCCCACTGGATGGTGCTCCGGTCTAGTCAAAGTCCAGCCCACTGATGTACTGAAATGCTGCACATATAAATGCTGCTTATGCACAAAACCGTTGTGGTGTGAAAATGTGCATAAATATATAGAAACTTTTCTCAAAGTACAGAAATAATTAACATGCAGAAACGTAACAGATAAATTCAGGAAATCATTGTTTCATAAAGTATCAGCAAAGAATGACTGGAAACGTCAATCAGGTGTAATTGATACTAATTAGCATTAGAAAGAAATCCCACCTTTCTGCTTCCTGCCTGCGGTTTGCTTCTTCTTCGCTGATCTGCCTGCAGGTTTGGAGGTTTTTGACCGGGGATTGTAGTCAGAGTCACCGGCTGCGTTTGAATCTGAGGAAAAAAAACAGATAAATATCCGCGGCGCCTCGAGGAGCGGAGCTGCAGACGCATCAGGATGAGCGGAGCTGCAGGCGCATCAGGATGAGCGGAGCTGCAGGCGCATCAGGATGAGCGGAGCTGCAGACGCATCAGGATGAGCGGAGCTGCAGGCGCATCAGGATGAGCGGAGCTGCAGACGCATCAGGATGAGCGGAGCTGCAGACGCATCAGGATGAGCGGAGCTGCAGACGCATCAGGATGAGCGGGCGCGGAGCTGCAGAGCATCAGGATGAGCGGAGGATCACCAGAGTTTCTGTCCTCCGACTCGTCAGATCTGGGAGGAGAAGCTTCCTTTCTGTCCTTCGCTGCTGGTTTCTTCTTCTTGCTCAGCGGCTCGTCGTCGGAGGCGTCTGGAGGATTCAGAGGAAAATCAGAGCTAAACAAAAACTTTCAAAATAAAACAAAAAATGAAACTGACAAAAATATTTAACTGGAAAACAAATTTAACCTGAAGAAAAAGGATAGAAAAAAAAAATGTCAAAAAGAAAAGTATTTGAACTGAAAAAATAGTTAAAACTAAAAACAAGATTTAAAACAAACAAGAAAATGATTTGAAAGACAAGAACTAGAGAAAAGCCCAGATGCTGATCTGGTCTAGTCAAAGTCCAGGCCACTGGTGGACTGAAACGCTGTGGCTGTGCAGGGCATGAAAACGCAGCTGCTGACATCATCATCAAATCGGCCTCGTTTCACCACATCGCTCCCATTTTACAACAACTTCACCGACTTCCTGTCACATTCAGGATTCAGTTTGAATCCCGTCGTTTCCTCATAACTCAGCCGCCTGCACATCCGTCTGACCTCCTGCCATGGCAACCCGTCCCGATGCTTCCTCCCGCCATGGCAACCCGTCCCGATGTTTCCTCCCGCCAATGCAACCCGTCCTGATGTTTCCTCCTGCCATGGCAACCCGTCCTGATGCTTCCTCCCGCCAATGGCAACCCGTCCCGATGCTTCCTCCCGCCATGGCAACCCGTCCCGATGTTTCCTCCCGCCATGGCAACCCGTCCCGATGTTTCCTCCTGCCATGGCAACCCGTCCCGATGTTTCCTCCCGCCATGGCAACCCGTCCCGATGCTTCCTCCCGCCATGGCAACCCGTCCCGATGTTTCCTCCTGCCATGGCAACCCGTCCCGATGTTTCCTCCTGCCATGGCAACCCGTCCCGATGCTTCCTCCCGCCATGGCACCGCAGGGAACATCCTCCTCCTGCCGTTGCCGCGGAGGGAACATCCTCCTCCGCTCCCCAAGTTTTGAGTCAAAGCACAACTCAAAACTCACCTGCTCACGTTACGCTGCTCACTTTGATGCTCCATTATTTTCTGGTTTTGTGTTTTTTCAGCCATTATTTTCACCATAGCAGCAAAAACTGGTTGGAAAATCTCAATCAGAGGGAATTTATGCAAATAAACTTTTGAAGAAAGAAATCCCACCTTTCTTCTTCCTGCCTGCTGGTTTCTTCTTGGCTGCTCTGGCTGAAGGTTTGGAGGTTTTCACCAGCGGCTCGTTGTCGGACTCGTCAGCTGACTTCCTGTCGTCTGACGCCTCAGATTTGGCAGGAGAAGAATCCTTTTTGTCTTTTGCTGCTGGCTTCTTCTTCTCCTGTAGCGACTCGTCGTCCGAGGAATCATCTGAAGCTACGAGAAATGATTTGAAAATAGAAAACTCAGCACTAAACACAAACAGAACGCATAATGTCTTCATAGGAGGTGAAGCCAGGATTTTAACGTTTTCTGACAAAATCAAACTGAAGGAACTTTCAATGATTAATCTAAACACATTATTAATTGCGCTGTTCTTGTGTGGTAAAAGTAAAGATGTAGCAGCCTAAAGTCGAGCTCTCTAACATGGAGATAGTCATAAAATGGTTCTGCCATATTCTGGGTTTACAGGAGTTCAATCTGCAGGTTTGTGTTTCCAGATTGAGTTTTAAAACTGCCCTCGTGTCTCTGAGGGAAAATGACAAAGCCTGCACTGTGTGAAATGTTTGCTCTGCTAAATGGAAGATTTTCATAGAGAAATTAATATCTTACATGCATCAAAGGTTCTACATTTTATGCAAATAATGCAGTTTGTTCATGAAAGCTGCTGCTTTTGTACTCAAACATGTTTAAAATAAACACATGAAATAAAAAGCAGAATATATTGTATGAACTGAGTGAGAAAAATAATAGAACCAAAGCAGACGCATCAATATTTATGAAGGTTAATAAAAAGTAAATAAATAAATAAAACTAATGTAAAAATAAACTAATAAAGAAGATTACGCTGCAGGAAAAACGTCCCAACATGGAAGCAGCAGCAGCAGGAGAAGAAGAAGAAGACAGAAAGTCGTCCCACCTTTCTTCTTCCTGGCCGCCGGTTTCTTCTTCCTGCCTGCGGTTTGCTTCTTCTTCGCTGCTCTGGGTGAAGGTTTGGAGGTTTTCACCTGAGGCTCGTAGTCAGAGTCGTCGTCTGCGTTTGAATCTGAGGAAACAAAACAGATAAATATTCGGGGCGCCTCGGGGAGCTGCAGACGCATCAGGATGAGCGGAGCTGCAGGCGCATCAGGATGAGCGGAGCTGCAGACGCATCAGGATGAGCGGAGCTGCAGACGCATCAGGATGAGCGGAGCTGCAGACGCATCAGGATGAGCGGAGCTGCAGGCGCAGCAGGATGAGCGGAGCTGCAGGCGCATCAGGATGAGCGGAGCTGCAGACGCATCAGGATGAGCGGAGCTGCAGACGCATCAGGATGAGCGGAGCTGCAGGCGCATCAGGATGAGCGGAGCTGCAGGCGCATCAGGATGAGCGGAGCTGCAGACGCATCAGGATGAGCGGAGGATCACCAGAGTTTCTGTCCTCCGACTCGTCAGATCTGGGAGGAGAAGCTTCCTTTCTGTCCTTCGCTGCTGGTTTCTTCTTCTTGCTCAGCGGCTCGTCGTCGGAGGCGTCTGACGCTACAAGAAACGATTCAAACAGAACGTAGCTAAAGCACGGCGGTGGAGGAATGATGGCTTGCACAGCAGCTGAGCAGTTTACAGTCACAATCCATTATTTTTTTAGTTGACAGATAATTTTGATGATTTCCTCCTGTTTTTGTCTTAAAGTGTTCAATAAAAATGTTTTTCTCCAGAAAGTCGCTGTGCCGTTTGCAGCAGCTCTTTAAGCAATCATGGCGGATTTCCTCTGCTTCTCACACAACAAGTCACAAAATAACATTTATTTTTCTAATGTGTCCTGGTGAAACACATTTCAGAAGCAACGTCTGATTTTATCAGTTTTCCCACCTTTCTTCTTCCTGCCTGCTGGTTTCTTCTTGGCTGCTCTGGCTGAAGGTTTGGAGGTTTTCACCAGCGGCTCGTTGTCGGACTCGTCAGCTGACTTCCTGTTGTCTGACGCCTCCGATTTGGCAGGAGAAGAATCCTTTTTGTCTTTTGCTGCTGGCTTCTTCTTCTCCTGTAGCGACTCGTCATCCGAGGAATCATCTGAAGCTACAGACAGAAAAATTAGCACTGAAGAACTCATCCATGAAGCACGGTGGAGGAGGAATGATGATGTGGGCTTTTTAGCTCATAAAAACAGGACAACGATCTGAAAAGAAGAAACAACGACAAAGAGAGCAATCACAGATTTTTCTTTTTGTTTCCATCAGGAATGAAGAAAACAAAAAGAAGGGAAGAGAAGGAAAGAAAAAAGTCAAACAAAAAAGACGTGAAAACAAATTTTACAACAAAGTCAAAAGCAAAGAAGAAACAAGAAAGTGTGGAAAAGGGAAGCAAAGAAGATGAAAGTGAAGAAGGAAGTAAAGAGGGTGAAGTAGAAGAAGAAGAAAGAAATCCCACCTTTCTTCTTCCTGCCTGCTGGTTTCTTCTTGGCTGCTCTGGCTGAAGGTTTGGAGGTTTTCACCAGCGGCTCGTTGTCGGACTCGTCAGCTGACTTCCTGTCGTCTGACGCCTCAGATTTGGCAGGAGAAGAATCCTTTTTGTCTTTTGCTGCTGGCTTCTTCTTCTCCTGTAGCGACTCGTCGTCCGAGGAATCATCTGAAGCTACAGACAGAAAAATTAGCATTGAAGAACTCATCCATGAAGCACGGTGGAGGAGGAATGATGATGTGGACTTTTTCATCAAGACATCGATCCGAAACAAAGCAGCGGCGACAGAAAGTAACCCACCTTTCTTCTTCCTGCCGACTGGCTTCTTCTTGGCTGCTCTGGCTGAAGGTTTGGATGTTTTCACCTGAGGCTCGTTGTCGGACTCGTCAGCTGGAATCCGAGGAGAAAAAGTTAAATAAATATTCACGCCGGCCTCCAGGAGCTGAGCTGCAGAAACGGGATGAGGAGACGTTACCGGAGTTTCTGTCCTCTGAGGCGTCAGATTTGGCAGAAGTTTCCTTTTTCTCCTTCACTGCTGGTGTTTTTGACGACTCATCATCTGATGAATTTTCTGAAGCTGGAAAATAATCCAACGTTAATCCAAAGTCCGAACTGAAACCTGTTCTCGTTAACGCAGGGGTGTCCAAACTTTTTATCACAGGGGCCAAAATCAAAAATAAAATATATATATAAAAAATACAGATATGGAAAGATTCGGCAGTAACTCACAGCCTAAACAATGATAAGAATGGAAACTTTTGAATAAAATCAAGCAATAAAAGCTGCTTAACTTTGTTGTTTTTTGCAGAAAAGTGACGTAACTGATAGTAGATCCAAAACTCTTTTACTGAACTAATTTATTATGTTGTAAGAAAAGAATTTGGTTGCTTCCTTTCAAATTGTTTAAAGTTTAATAAATAATGCACAGCAGTTTTTCAGTAAAAGTTGCTGTTTTGCTCATGATAAAAATTGTTTCTAAAAAGATAAATACTTTATGTTGTGCTTACAATTTTATATTGTGAGAAAATTATGTTGGTAATAATTTTACCCTGATTAAAAATAAGCAGTTTGAGTTTGTACAGGACAACGATGCATCAGTCTTTCATTGCATTTGGGGGACCCACAAAATCACTCCGACGGCCACAGATGGCCCCCGGACCGCACTTTGGACACCCCTGCTTCAGATAAAGTGTTTTGTGGGCGTCACCTCCGCTCTTCTTGGAGTTGGCGTTGTCACATGACTTCTTGTCGTCGCTGTTCGGCCTCATGAGGAGCTTCGACAGCGGGACGAACTCCTCTTCATCAGAGCTGGAGTTCCCCTTCCCTGATTGGTTCATCAGGAAAATTACTGTTAATTTACATTTCAGTCACTGAAATAAAACTGTAGTATTCAAGTGTAAACTGTAGTAAGTAAGAGTACCATCAAATTAGTTTGTTTTCAATGGAATGTTTTAAAATGATGCAGAAATAGATGCAATTTTTACATTTATTGAGACACATTAGTTGCCAGGCTTGTTGCATTAATCAATAAATCAATTAATCGCCTGACAAATTAAAACAAGCTCAATAATTTCCATTTGCATGATTCATCATGTTTCTCTTTTCTGCCTCTGGTGTTTTTGTCTCAAGCAGCTTTTTTTTTTAGGAAAGTTTTGTTTACAAAAACAAAACTTTCCTAAAAAGTCATTTTATTTTTCTGTTTCTGTTCTGGGATATTTAAAATGTCCTGCAGTGTTAAATGTCTTTAAAATGTGTTCTTGCATTATTGCACCATTATTGTATGGTGACAAACTTAACTGTTGCAAATAAAATTCAGAATGAAATTTGCTTTAATAAAATCCATATTGATCCTAATTAAGCCTGTAATTATAACAAATATTTTTAGGCGATAACTTGTCCCAGAACTTATTGCAGTCAGAAATAATATTGTTATCAGCGATAATATTGTTGTACCTGATTGCCATAATTATTAGTTATAAAAGTTATCAAATGAAGGCAGTGGATCTGCTTCAGTCTTTGTATTGTGACTTTAAACACCTCAGTGTCCCTTATTTTTAGAAATCAGCGATTGGCCTGAAAATGCAAACAGTGCAACCTAATGAAGAGTTGATTCTATAGTTTGCCAATAATTTACTGATCCATCCCAGTTTCTGCTCCACAGTTAGAAAACAAAAGAGTTTCAGCAGGTTGGAAGTCACAAATAGAGACTCTACGTCACAACGACCCACAGCACCACTGGGCCACGTCCTCTGAGAGCCGTTAGAAATCTACATGTGTTCTGGGTTTGGCAACATTTGCATTACATTTCTGTAAAACAGCCCATCGTAATTTCCAGATGCACGCCTGCAGAGTTTCAGCTGCTGTGATTTGACTGAAACGGCTCATCGGCTCCTGGGAGGACGAATGGATGAACCCGAGAGAAACCAAGGGATTCACTCGACCTGAAAATGATTTCCTGCACATCTGCAGCCGCTTTGTTGGAGAGAGCAGCTAACGGCTCGCGCTGTGGCAGAGGAAGCGGCTACCTGCAGATCGGTGGGCCACCATGCTGCTAGCCGCGCTGCAGTCCATCCTCACGGCTCTCACTTCATCACAGCGGGTTTCACTCCGGTACCAAACCCCGCGGCTCCCTGCGGCGCTCCACCCAACTCCACTCACGGCTACGGGCTCATGGGACCCGGAGGTAACCGTCCGAACCCGCCGCTTCCCGCAGTTAATCCTCGTTTGTCGCCGCTTTGTTTTCTTCCGGTTAGCTCCAGCAGAAAAAAGGCGGGCGGCGGGTGTTGATGACGCGTCACTTGGAATATCGGCGTCGCTTAGCAACAAAGTCGAAGTTAAAACTGGGCAATTCAACTCAGTTCAAAAGACACTTTGACCTTAAAGGGAAATTTAATGTTTCAAGTCATATGACCAAAAGCTGTTGTAGATGCTAATGGCTGCGACGAGGAAGCTTCTCCTGTAGCAGTCAGTTCACCACCACTGCTAGAGCAGCCTCTGACTGAATGGTTGTATCACAGTCTAATAACAGGGATGCTCTGGGCTGTCTGTAATATTCAGATCTCAGAACTCAGAGATAATAAAGACGCACATTTAGGCATCCTTTTAGTCAAAAAATACATATTACAGCATTTAGCTATATTTGAAACATTAGAATGATTAAAATGTTTGAAAAACATTTTGACTCGATATCAAAATCTTGTTTTCAAATTAGCAGCTTCAATAAAATACTCAAAATATATTTATAGTCACACTAATAGCTTTTCAAGTGAAATAATTGAAGAGGTTGTTTCCTTAAACGCCTGATGTTGCTAATGAGCATCATACTTAAACTTACACTGTTTCAATGTCCTAATGTGCAAACTTTAATTACTGTCGGATTGATAGCAGAACCCAATTTTTTTGTATTGATTAGCTAAGGTTTTAAAATCTCAAGTATGTTTCCGTCTTATAATTGAAAGGAGGATGTAAACGTTACAGCAGGAGTGGATCTGATCTTTGTGGCAGTTTGTAGCTCGGTTTATTACACAAACAAGACAAACAGGACATGAAGTCACATGAATCCTCATCAGTCACAGTTAATCGAGACAAAGTGAGGAACTTCTCCAAATCTCAGGAACGTCACTTTTCAGGAAGGATTTCCGTCGTTTTTATTCCCACATATTGAAAACCGGACGATGTTTTAGAGTCAGCCCTTCCTGATAAGATCCCTGAGAAACAGAAGAGTCTGTTGTATTCTGCATGCTGAGGTCCACTCGGTAAGAGACTTACTGTTTAAATCAAAAGTGCTGCTGAAGAGTCACTCTGACTAAATGAACAATTCATCATAAAACATCGATCAGAAAAACTACAGATCATTAATTTCTACAAGTGGAAAACTTTGAATAATCTGTTCAGTGATGATGGGACGCCTGAGAGTTCATCCACATTTCAGCATCATGGTTCTGATGGATCTACTCAGAGCTGCAGTTTGCATCAAATCACATGAATAAACAGCATTTCTCTGGTGGAAATGAGCTGCAGATCCGAACCGGAACCAGCGGCAGAGACGGCTGTCACAGTGAGTTCGAGTTGGTGCTGGTGCTTCAGAGAGCGGCGGGGCGGGGCGGTCCGGTCACACGGCGGCCATCTTGCTGGCCTCTCTGACGCCGCTGAGGTAGGCTCCGGTCACCGTCTGAGGGAAGTGCCGGTTTGTGGCCTGAAGAGAAGAAGAAATGCAGCGAACGGCTCTTAACTTTTAAAATGTTAAATACCTGCTCTTCTGGGATTATAACTAATCTTTAAATGTTCCTTCCTATAACAATTTTACAGGTTGTCTTTAGATTGTAGCTTCTTTGTGACTCTAGTATAAAGATGCTTGGGCATCATTTTGGTCAAAAATGCCTCTTAAATTTAAGGTAAAACTGGGCAAAGGGGCGACGCGTGGTGTAACGCTAAACTGGAAGCTGTTGAACTTCTGCAGCAAAGGGATTAAATGTTTTTAGGGTTAAAAAGTTTGCTTCATTCCTTCAGTGCCTGGTGTTGCTAATTAGCAACAGAAGAATTTAGGTTTGTTATTGCATTTAAATCTGAGCTTCACATCATTTATGCATAAAAATGATCAAAATCAATAAAAAAGTTTAAAATATAGTGGATAAAGTTCTGCTTACGAGAGTAAAAACAAACATTTTGAGGGAAGCAGCGTTACCTCGCCTGCAAAGAAAACCTTTCCCTGCACGTCTTCTGCCAGGATGTCGTACGCCTCGCCGCTGCCCCCTGTCTTCACGAAGCTGTATGACATCTGGGACCACACGTCTTTGCTCCAACGCGTCACAAAATAATTCAGAGGATCAGGAACTTCCTGTCAAAAAATGGCAACAAGTGACATCCAGGTGCTGTAAAGCAGAAAACGTCCGTCTGATTTCCATGAAAGAAGCAGTTTCAGTTGCTGCTCTGAAACAAACGTGTGTGTTTAAGAAAACTGCAATGACTTCACAGAAACAGCCGTTTCTCCAGCTGGTGCAGGTTAAAGGTCATCTCCAAGCCAAATGAAGTTCACCATTCTCCAGAGAGCAAGATTATTCCCAAGACAAAAACAAATAAAAAAGTAATAAAATAAAATTAAAGACTAAATGAAAATGATTGTTTCCAGAGGAAAACCTCTTGGAAACAAGAAGGAATTCAGCAGATTCTGCCCAAGGTCAGAGGTCAGAACGAGACCAGACCCCAGAGCTCCATCTCAAACTCTACAGGCCTCACTCTACAGGTCAAAGGTCATGACCCCGAACCAGCATGGCCTCTTCTCTCTAGAAACAAGATGGCTGCCAAACTGAGCTTAGCAGAGCTGAACCTCTGAAGTCAGGAATTCTGGGACGTCATCCTCTGGACCAGCTGTGAAGCACGGAGGGGGAGGGATGGTGATCTGGGCTTATTCTACGCCTTGCAGCTGCTGAGTGGACCCTGATCTCCTCTGCAGAGCCTGGGTCATCACAGGACAACGACCCCAAACAACACTACTAATCTGTTGTGATGGTCTAGTCAAAGTCCAGCCCTCCTGCTGTACTCGCCGAAGGTCGATACCTGCTCTGTGAAAAGTTCTCGCAGGACCTTCAGGGACTCGTCAACCACCTGCGAGTCCTCCAGGTCCCCGACGGCAGAAACCGCATCACCAGACATGATGGACATCAGCACAGCCTGTTTGCCCTGGTTGTCACCAAAAACACAACAACAGATTAAATAACAGATAATCTGTTATATATTATGTCCTGCAGAGTCTCAGTCTCTCATATTCTCATTGTAGCTCAGGAATCATTGAGCTGCAATAAGAAAACAAACATATTTCTGTGGCTTAACTTCAAAATTCAAATGAACTATACTTTTGTTTTTCCTCAGTCAAAAAGTGAGTGAAGTCCCAACCTGTGGGTCGAGGTCGTAGAAGACGCTGAACATGCCTCTCTTCTCTGGACTCGGCGGGATGTGACCAAAATAATCCGCTCCTTGGATCTTTGAGTCCCAGAACCGGTGCGGAAACTGAAGAGCAATCTGCAGGATAATTTACCGAGATTAGAAACCGTAAAACCTGCCAGATGTTTGGCCTCAAACTCAGTTGGTCGCAAGTAAAATGCTCATCATGAAGACGGACAGTTTAGAGAAATTAAATGTCCTGGTTTCCTACAACTGAAAGTCCAGATAAACTTTTAAGAACATTCAGAAAAATGTCATAAATTCCCCCTTAAACAATGTAATCTGAATAAAAATCAATAAAAAATAAATCTGCTGCTGGTCTGCAGACAGAAATCTTTCCACTGATGACCTTTTCTATGATTCCGGCTCCCAGACTGTGGATCGCCTTCAGCTTCCGTTCAGGAAGTGGCGGGTTGAAGCGGATGGCGTTTTTCTGAAGCAGAGTCAGCGGGACCGTAACGAGGACCTGGAGGACGACAGTCCACATTAAAGCACACCTGACGTGTTGCCATGGAGACGATCCATCCGGTTTCACAGCAGGTGTGCTACCTTCTGGGCCGTCCACTGCGATCCATTAGAGGAGGTCACTTTCACAGCGTCAGCTGAGTAGTCTATGGCCTGAACCTGGAAAAACAACAAGGGAAAAACTTGGATGTTTAATCATTTCGACGCTAACAGAGCAGCTTGTTTCTGTAACTGTGTGTGAATAAAAAGATAGAAATTCAGGTCAGACGTTTTAAATTTTCCCATCAGTCACTGGAATTTCAGGATGGATTTTTCAAGATGGCTGCCCTTTTTCAGCCTTTTCATCCAGCCATTACCATAAAATGCTCCCTATTTTCACAACATTATGAATTTTATGTCACATCATGTTTTACACTTTGGTCATTCTATTCATACAACTTAAAATAATAATATGGTGCAAAATCAGACACTGACGGCTTTGTTGTTAGCGAGTGTCACACCAGTCGTCGAGTGGAAGGAGACGAGGTCACGGACAGTTAGCGTTAGCTTCAACTAATTTTTCATTTGCTTAGCAGCTTAGCGTTAGCTTCTGCTAATTCCTTTCTGTTTAGCTTTAGCCTCTGTCATTTTTAAAGTGTTTAGCAGTTTAGTGCTAGTTTTTGCTAATTTGTTAACTTGTTTTTACCGTTAGTAGAGCTAATATTCTTGTTTTCTCGTGCTTCGAGGCGTACCGGACTGTTGGTGTGGATGTCGAGGCCTTCAGCCAGTTTGTGGAGTAAAACTGAGTAGCCCTTCGTCAGTAGAGTGTGATCTCCTGAGAACTGGGCAAAAAACTCGTTGTGGTCCCAGAATCGGGCCGATACCTACAAAGCAACAAGAAGAAGACTCTAGAAATGTCCCAAAGTATCGTCTCTTCTGCTTGTTAGGTGGCACAGAAACTCACCTGGTCTAACGTACTTCCACAGGCGAACTCCAGGTTGCTGAGATGAAACTGAAGAACTTTCTCCTCCAAATCACTGAACTGCATCCCAGACTCCTGCAGAAAGTTCTTCTTTATCTCCTGAACCTTTTCTGTGGAGACGATGAAACAGTCAGATACACGCCTTCTCCTCTGAACTATGTCCTAGATATTAACAACAAAACCTGCACCACACAGAGAAACCTGGAAAAATAAAGATTCAAAGACAAAACACCTGAAGAAAGAGAATTATGATGCAACATGAACGTTCAGACTGCAGATACAATTTGGTTCCAGATATGGAATTGGAAAAGATTTGATATTTTTGGATGAAAAATTGCGATTTTTGTCGTTGTGTGGATGTATCCACTAATGAGAAGTGCACAGCACCTCCTAGTGGTGCGTCCTGGCTCTGCGACTTGTCGTTCCTCCAGTCTGAAACCACGTCCAGGATGGCGTTGAAGTGGAAGTCCATGCGCTTGTCGATGGCCGGGTCGGTGGCTCGCCCGCCCTCCTGGAAGAGGTCGCAGCGCTCGCCCAGCTTGTGCATCCTGATGCCCATCTGCAGCAGAGAGTCATCATCATCAGCGCCCCCCCCAGGCGGCAGCGGCTGCAGCAGCTGAATGTGGCGGCGGTTTGGGCCGAACCTGTTCACACATCAGAGCGATGGGGTTGTTCACGCAGCCGTTGACGATCTGGGCGCCTCGGCCGACGGTGACGCCCAGAGAGCCGTCGTCCCAAACCCGACCGCCGATTCTGTCCCGGGCCTCGAGCAGAACCACCTGGATACCGGAACATTCGGGGAGTTATTGATTAATGTGTCGATTATTTTATACATAACTGATCGTTCAGGGGAAAACAATAGGGCCGGATGATGCGGCTGAAAAACTTATGACAGTATAAGCATTTCATATCAGTTGGTATCAGTAACTTCTGGGGGATTTTTTTGTTTAATGTATTTGATTTGTTTTAAGTGTAAATCTGATTTAAAACAAGTCGTGACCTTGTGACCTTTCCTGTTTCCAGTCTGCTGATGGCCAGCTGATCTGACTATATTTCTGATCAACCGTTTAGTTGTTCTATAGCAAGACAAATAATAGAAAATTAATTTCTTTAGCAGAATTTGAAAGGGATGAAACTACAACTGTGCCACCAGAGTTTTGGGAAGTGCTTATCTACAAAGTTTTTTAATTAATTTGATGTTAAATACAAAATGAATATACTTTTTGGAAAGTTTTGGCTTAATTTCTGCTCTGAATGTGTTTAACTTTAAGCAGCGCTGGGATCGGACAGAGAAAGTTCAGAGGTTTCCGGATCTCTACCTGTGTGCCAAAGTTCTGCAGCTGCCGGGCCGCAGCCAGTCCTGCGGCGCCGGCACCGATGACGATCACCTTCTTCTGTGAGGAGAAAACGCGTCGTGAGTCCAGATCGGATGATGGATTTAACAACAGGAAGAAGCAGAGATTCTCACTGAGCGGTATCTTTCTGGCAGCAGAGGCTGTTTCACCGCCAGAACGCCGGTGTTGATCAGGCCCTTCCTGGTCATGAAGTGGAGAACCCGGTCCAGCTCCTGAACGCAGCACACGCGCACCAAACCACGAACGATGATGTGCTGAGCACACTTCTCAGCCGTTAGCACTTCCTTCAGAAAAAAACAGGGAGAAATACATTTGATCATTTCCTGCTTCTAATTCTGATTTTTAATAATAAAGCCTGGAGAACGACGAAGGTAAACGGTTTAGTTCTTCTGGAAGGAGAACATGTGATCAAATTGTGAGCTTTCCTGGCACAGAGTGCCGTTTTATAACACAATTAAGTGTCTATGTTACCTTCTGATGTCATAAAATGCTACATACGTATATCAAATATGACTTGAACAAATTTTAATTAACCCTTTAGCAACGTTTTTACCAGCGTTGCTCTGAGATTTAGCTCAGCAGTTCCACCGGCTGTTTGCTAATTGGCTAGTCTGAAGGAGCTGAGAAGGGGAGGAGCTGCGCCATGAAGGCGGGGCTAGGCCCACCCAGGCGTTTTGCAGAGCTGAATTTCTCAAACATGCACAAAAGAATCAAAGCAACACAGCAGGAATGTTTTTGATGAGGGAATAACATGAAAATATGATGGAAAGATAAAAAAAGTTGTTATGTGATGCTGCCCCTTTAGGCGCACAGCCTCACTCTGCCGCCTGGCGCTCACCTTGCAGTTCTTGTGCCAGGAGGCCAGGATGAGGTTCCTCAGGGCCAGGTACATGGTGGGATCCCGGGAAAACTCTGGAAACTCGTAGAGCTCGTCCAGCTCCATCATGTCGGGCCGCACACACAGAGCCTTTCCGCACTCGTTAGGCTGGTAGAAGGGCTGGAAGTACGGACAGAGGCCTGGAACTGACGGAGAGGAGAGGCGATGAGGCGTCGCTCCGATCCAGAACGTCGGCCCATCTCCCGAACTTACTCTGCGGCTGCACGGCTCTGCACGGCTCTGCCCGCAGCTCGGCCGCAGAGACGTTGCAGGGAGAGCCGGACGGACTCATCCCCACGCAGTCGGGATAATACGCCGAGAGGAAGGCGCCGGCCGGACTTTCCTTCAGCAGCGGAGGCAGAATCAGCATGGAGTGCCACCAGCTCTCACTCACCTCTGCAACCCTCTGGAGACAAAAACCCGCCGGAAAAACTCAAAATGGACAAAAAGCCCTGAAATAAACTCATCAGAACAACTCAAATGCAAACTTTACTTCAAATATATTCATACTATTCACTGGGGCAAAAGTACCATCTTCAGGCCATACCTAAAGTGCTCCAGTTTTTTGCACCTGCAACAATTCTTTCTAATTAAAAACTTTTATTGCTTTAGCTTTTTGTTTTGTAAACAGAGGGCCACCAGAGGGCGCTAAGGGGCCTCAGAAAGATTCAAGTTAATAAATTGAAAAAAACATATTTTTTTTTAATCAGAAGTTTTTTGCAAATTTGCCCTGATTTTTAATAATTATTATAAAATATGTTCATTTAATGCACTGAAATGTTATGAGGCAGAATTTATGCTAAACAAATGAAATAATTATTAGATCCTGAACAACAGTGAGAAAACAACCTTCTCAAAGTTTATGTTTCTTTACATATTAAAAGAAACTTATTTGACTGGAAAAAAGTTCAATCGCAGCTATTTATTCATATTTTACCAATTTGTGGGTTTTTTCAGTGGATTGTGGAACAACCGGCCCTTTAAGAACATTTGGCTCCGCCCATTTTGGTGACATTTTTCTACATTTGTCAGGAAGCGGTGCTTTGTTAGCTCCACATTAACAGTTTTAGTTTGATTTTAAAATATTTCTGCATCTTACCAAGTCCTCTGGTTGGGAACACTGGTCAGGTCCTTCGATCTGCGAGCAGAAACGTTTCCATGGTGACCAAACCGAGAAAACTGGGTGGACAGGACTCTGATTTTTGTGGCTCCTCTTTACCTTGACGTTGTTGACCTTCATGCCGCAGCGGTATGCTGCTGCCAGGGAGGCGGTGAGCTGGATCTCCTTGGTCAGCTGGCGCCACTTCCTGCAGTCCGGTTTGGTGCACTGAACCTGAAGGGAGCGCATCAATGTTACTGAAGAAAAGAAAAAAACTCCATTGTGAGGGAGGGAACGTTCGGCGGCTCACCCAGAACGGCAGCTGCTGGTCGGCCATGAAGGCCTTAAGGCTCGGCTCGCTTTTCCCGTTACTGGTCCACACCTTCCTCCAGGAAGCAAACGTCTCGTAGCCGTCCTTGTGACTGCACAGACAGACTTATGCCAGGGCTGTCCAGACTGTGGCCCTTGAAATGATTTTGTTTGGCCCTTCACCAGAAGTCAATAATGGTTAAACGTTGTTGGCCAAATTGCTAAAAATTTGGCCAACAAATTTATAACGTAAAATATAAAAACATTTGTGCAGGTAAAACTAAAAAATATTGCAAAATAAATAAATAAAATAAATTTTTTGCATTTGTAATGTTATGACCTTGTAGCCCACCAGTAATTTAAATGTACTAATTTCGGCTCCCAGAAGCCTGAAAACCTCTGATTTATCCAGAATTTGCTGCATCACAATTTCCTCCCAGCGAGACCTGCAGGTAGTTTTACCTTCTGTAGTAGTGATCAAAACACTCGTTGCAAAAATGTTCACCACATGACAGGTGGTACCAGCGAGAAGTGTATCCATTTTTTGCACACCTAAAAAGAGAGAAAAGCCTCTATTAGAGACAATCCGAGTGATTGACCTTTAACCTTTCACCTTATTTCAGCTCCACTACCTGTCTGATGCACTCGCAAAACAAACTGGGTAGATGGCCGAGCATCCCGCCTTCTCACATTTCCTGTACTTCTTCTCAGCCTGCTCATCTTCCTCCTCTGTTTCCGTGGCTTTCCTTTTGCTCTGGCATCCAGAGGAGACAATGAATGTAAACGGCTTTTAAAGCTGCATTATGTCATCTTTACAAAAATATTGATTGTTTGTTAAGCCTGTCACCATGGCGTGACAGTGTAATATCAATCATCTCCTCCACCTCCTGCCTGAGCTGCTCTTGTCATTTGAAGAAAAGCACAGAGCCAAGAGGAGGGTCTCAGCGCTGTCAATCAACAACGTGAACGAGATGCTAAACATTTACTAGCGTAGAAACAACTTGTTATTACAGAAAAGAACAGTTGATCCGCCCTCATGGGTAGAAATGCTAACGAGCTTTAGCTTTCTCCACCAGCTTTGTTGAGGAGAAGCTGCAACATGGCAGAGGCTTGAACGGATCCACTTTAGTTTTATTCTGTTTTTCTTTTTAATAAATGGGCCTAACTAATTTTGAAAAATATGAAAGAACGTTTAACATATAACTTATTCCTTATTCTTTAAATAAGGAATAAGGATAAACATGCGGTGTTTGATATGACGCAGGCATGTTTGCGGGATGACCACCGCCTCCCCGCAGCTCACCTGTCCAGGTGGAGGGTTGTTGCTGCGCTTCACCCGGGTGGTGCTCTGCCTCCCGGAGGAGCGCAGGGTCTGTCCGTCCCCCGGGGACTCACCGGAGCTCCGTTTCCTGGCTCTGCGAGCACCGGAGCCGTTCCCGGAGTAATCTGCAGACAACAACATCAAAATGTGTTGGAGGAACAATGGAGCAGAGCAGAAACAGGCCTTTACTCCCACCGATTAGCGTGTTTTAATCACAGATGCGGCTATAAACAGTTTAAAAGGTGATGGGGGTCATTAACACCGAGCAGGCGCTGAGTTTGGGACATTTTAAGCTCTTTAAATGAGCCGAACAGCAGCTTTTCACTTTAGCATGTTAGCAGTTAGCAGCTGTAACACTAACCTGCGTCCGACAACATGGCGTCCCGCTGAACTCCTGTTAAATCGCGACCCAACCTGCCTGTTTGTTTAAGAAAAGCCTCAATAAATAAGTTAAATTATCTATTGTTGTTGTGAAGAAAGAAAAGCGCATCTGACATCAGAAAACACCTTCCTGTTTAGCCCAGGAAATGGGCGGTTTGGTTCGGCTTGGTTTTGGTGCTACGTTTAAGGTACCTCGGAAATCACATGATCAATTTGAAAACAACGAAAAGCCAAACCGATTACCTGTAGTGTGATAATTCACTATTTATTTCTAGAACATTTTCATACATTCTAATATTAAAGATATTTGTATTTAAGAGATTATGATTCTGTAAGCCTATGTAAAATTAAATTAATGCGATATAAAACTTTAAGTGAGCAAGAAATGACTTATTAGTACAATTTCTTAGATCCCGAATCTTTACAGAATACCGATATCCAGACAGCGGATGAAATTCTGGCTCTGCAGTTTTTATTTCATCTTTATTATGTTTTATTATGATGATTTGCCAGAGATCAATATAGTAATTTACACCTTTTAAACTGAATTGAACGCACCATCCCACATGCAGCTTTCTGTAGCTTTTTAATAAAGTAACCATAGCAACCAATACAGTTCATCGCCAACTTCGTGGGCCATGATTATAACCGAAATGTTTTTACTATTTTTACTGGATATTTCCTGTCAGAAACAACTAAATGTAACGCTACGGTTTTGTTTCAATTAGAAAACAGTTTTCTCGCCACCATAAGGGCGTTTTAAAGGAGAACGGAGAGAGTTATTCCTCCTTCCGGGATGGATGTGGGACAAACTGCGAGCCGGGAGGTTTCCGCCATCAGTCAGAGCGCGTCGTCCTGGACTGCAAGCGTCCAGCAGGTAAAGGCTCTTCATTTGGTCTCGTCACAAAGAAAGAGTCGTATCAGGTTTTTCATGCAGTTAAAAACAAAACAAACAAACAAAAACTGTATGGAAGATAAATAATATCTAAAACCCTGAAGAAATTATTTACAAAATAATCAACTATTAGGACCACAATTAGTAATTGTGGTGTTTGAGAACAGATTTATAAAATATAAAATGTGAACATTTTCCAGTCGTTTTAATATAAAATCAGCTAGTATTTTGATGATGACGTCTATTATTTTGTTTGTACCAAGAAAATTAAGCTTTCCCTCCTAAAAGGTTGATTCTTTAGTTTAGATTATTTAGTATTTTTTGAATCAACCACATTATTCCTATTAGTCAACACTTTGCTAGTTTTATGGGATGCTGGTTTTTCTGCAGGCCATTCCTAGAAGTCTGGACCTCATGAAGATCCTTTATCTTCTTCGGGATCCTCTGACGGTCAGTAAATGTCATTTTTCTTTCAGCGAAGTTGCGTTTCTGCATCTGATCACCTGTTTTGTCCTGCAGACGAACCTGACAGGGAGGCACTTGTTTGTCCTGAGGAAGCTGCTGAAGAGGAACAAGTCTGGCTTTGTATCCTCCTTCCTGGATTATCATGTTTTCCTCTTGTCTTGATGGAAAGTTATCATTTTATTTTTCTTTCCTGCACGTTAAATCTTCTTAAAGTATGTTCAGCTTTTAAGGGAACTTGCAGATATAGCCAAGATAATTGACATCTGTGCTGAGAAAGTGATCGAGCATCCCAAATATGCACCGTTCCTGTGTGAAGTTCTTCAAATCAGCAGGTATGAAACTCAGAAATGTAAATTTTGATCAGTTTCTGCATCAGCAGCGTCTCTGTTTTCTGCTCAGGATTCCCTTCCTGAAGGAGAAAGCGTCCGATGACCTGATCTACCCTCAGAACGCCATAAACTTCCTCTCCTGCTTGGGTACGCACGCCGCTGTTTCAACAGATTGACACGTTTATCTGGTTTTTAACTCATTGCCTAGTTATGTGAGAGATAAACCGGCCACTTCTCCACATTTAAAATGAATAAAAAGAGCATTAATGCCATAGATCCACATCACTGTGCATTACGGGGATAAATTATATTGTTTTAGTTTTACTAACTCAAATGTTAAAGTTGTGGCCTGAGTTCTGACTCTGAATCTCTGCAGGGAGCTAAAGATTAGGGTGATGGTGAGGAGGCTTTCCGACCTGAAAGAGCTGGAGCTCAAAGATCAAAATACCAGCAGGAAAAAAAAAAAATACTGAAAATTAAATTTAAATAAATAAAAATGTATTGAAATATAAATGATTTACTAATAAACAAAAAATATTTTATTTATAAATAAATAAATGTATTAATTAAAGCAATCAGAAAGTAAAATATTAAAAGTTAAAAGATTAAAAAGTATTTGTCAAGTTTGACAAATGAATTAAAATGAATTAGAACAATAAATATGAAAAATGATAGTTTTTATATTATGGATTGACACATAAATAGATGCACTGAAAACACACAAAGTATTATCAAGTATTGTTGGTGTAGTATTGTGAATATTCTTAAAATACGACAAAACTAACATATAGCAGTATATATGAGCATATTTTAAGTAAATAACTGTTATAAAAACATAACTTCCAGTTCTATTGGCAGATTATTTAACTGAAAACAAGATATTTTTCCCTTTTTTCTATTTCCCTTTTTTGTGATAAGTAAAATAATCTAATCTGAATCAGAACTTTTTCACCAATATTAAGAGATTGACTAAAATAAGCTCATGCGTTTCTATATAAGTTAGTTTTGTCTTATTTTGAGTGTAATGAGAGATTTGCTCTCAGATTGGACTAAAACACTTGATCAGCTGTTGAGTTGCTGCAGCGTCATGATGAGGAGCAGCAGCGTCTCCTGTCTGTCTGCAGGTCGTCTGATGAAGATCCCGAATCCCGAGATCCAGGAGCGCGTCGTGGAAACGGTCCAGTCGTTTTTCAGCTCCGAGGCGTCCAAGGATCTGCCTGGTAGTAAACCCAACGTCTTGATGCAGGAAGGAGCTTCACGCCCCAAATTAACCTGAAGGCTCTGATAGTTTAATCTGAAGTGAACAGATTCATTTTGACCTTACATTTTATTCCAAACGACAATCATTTCAATAATCGATTAATCCTGATTGTTCTGATTGATTGTCTCAGCCCTGATGTTTCTCATTTCCCCTGCGTTGTCCTGTTGTTCTGCTCAGGTGGCCAGACCATCTCTCCGCTCTACCGGCTGCAGCTGGTGGAGCGCAGCGACCTTCCCAAGTTGCTGGTTGAGTCTCTTGCCACGCTGCAGAACCAGCCGTTCATCAAGCTGCAGCTGCTGGAAACCCTGCAGCTCCTCTGCAGCTTCTCTGGTGACGAACACTGCGCTCTGCACGCAAGGAGGAAGAAACACGCAAATCTCTCCGTGTCTAATCCGCCCAGAAACAAGTTTAAAAACCAACGTTTCATTCAGCGGTTTAGAGATTCAGCCTGTCACCATGATGAAATCTTCTGCATGATAAATTGTCCCAGAAGTTATTGCGATAAACGTTGATGACGTTGTTTGAAGACCAGTTTAGAGTGGTGTGATGGTGATGTCATAATAATGCAAGAACTTATTCTCAAAGATCAATAACCTTTAAATTCTAATGAACATTTAACACTGAAACTGGAAGACATTTAAACAAAATGTCCTTCAAAATAGTTGAGACCAAAACGCCACACTCGAGACTTTATACAAATCATTGAGCTTGTTTTACATGATCATGCAATTAATTGATATATTGATTATTGCAATAGATTAATATTCTACTGCCACGAGAAAAAGAGTGAAAACAATAAACTATTCTATAGGTTCAATAATGTATAAAATTTCTTCAGTTTATATTTAAACAAAAATACATTTGTGCATAAAATTCTGTAATTTAAATGATCTTTATTAGGTTTATTCAAAATATATTACAAACAAATCAAGCTGCCTAAATTTGCTTTTTGATCATTTTGAATCGATTCAGGACATAAACTGTGATTCTCCTTGGGAGACATTCCCGACTCTTCATCAGTTCTTGTGGCCGTTTTGCAGACCTGAACTGCAGGTCGATGCTGGACGCAGGCGCAGCGGGGACCGTGTGTCTGCACATGAACGGGTCCGGCCCGCCGGCCCGGGTCCTGGCCTGCTCCTCCGAGATCCTCTGGATGCTGCTGGAGAGCAGCGGCCGGGACGACGCCGTGGCTCAGCTCTGCAGCCTGGACTGCGTGGTGTAGGCGTCCCTACGGCAGGCCACTTTAGCATCAAATCACACTTCAGCGCACTAACATGAAGCCGTCTCATATTTGGTCAAAATCTACTAGTCAGAACATAAAAGCAGATATTTTGAATTACCATTGCAGATGAACTGATTTTATGTTAAACGGCCTGCCATAGAGTCTTGGTCCATGCGTTCCAGGTCTCTGAAGGAAGCGTTTTCATCCGTCCTGGAGCTCACATCCCAGGGCTTTGACCTCCAGCTCAGGAACTGCCTGCTGGTGTTTACGACTCTCATCGCAGAAAATCCAAACTGTCCGCTCATTGTGAGTACGACCGGTTGAAATAAATCACTTCTGCAGACCGACGTCCTGCTGTAAACCTCGTTCTGATCTGCAGGAGAGCCTGTTTGCCAAACAGCTGCTGGGATACATCATACTTCCAGAACGTGAGACACTTTCTCCTCACTTTTCTCCTCAGTTAGTTTTGTCTTACAGTCAGTAAATGTGCTTTTTTTAGAAGAATAAAAATGTGTTGTTGTTTCAAGTGGAGGTCTCTTCAGCGCAGAAACTCACCCACAGCAAAGAAGACCTGAAGATGAAGAAGCTGCTGCTGAATCTGCTGATTTTGTTGTCCAGAAACGTTGCTGCTGCGCAGGTCAGGCACCCTACGGCAGGCTGTTTTAGCATAAAATCAGCTTCACCGCATTCAGGATACTCAGAATATAGATGTGTGAAGACAAAACTAATATTTAGATATCTGTAATGTCTCTATAGATGATGACAGAAAATATATTTTATGTTAAAATGGCTTGCCATACACCCTCTAACATATTGATTCTTGGTCATTGAATCAGAACTTTCTTTTTTCCATCAGCTTTTCAGAGAGGAGCTGGTCATGGTGAGCCTGCTGCGGTTCGTGGATCCACCTGAGAAGCAGCCGGTTTTGCCTCAGAGCGCCATCCTCAGCCAGCAGGAGGAACTGCAGCTGCAGGCGCTGGAGACGCTGGCCAGCATTGCGCCGGTCATGCTGCAAGACTACATGGACTGCCAGGGGAACACGCACCTGCTGCTGCTGCTCGACTGGTGCTGCGGTACGCAGCGCGTTATTTATTTAAAATAAGCTCCACATTTTGCTGAAAAACTACTTTCAGTTATTTTTGTCTTGTTTCCAAGGTGCTGAGATGTTTTCACTACAAAAACACTTGATAGCATTTTGTATTGTTGCTTTATGAAATATTTTTTCAGTTGTGGATTGGGCACTAAAACTGTTCCTGTAGATCTGGAAATGGAAGCGGATCGTTTTTCCGTCAGTCTGAATGTTTTTTGTTCTGCTCTTGGCTTCAGATGACAGAAACAGGCGGAAGCTGCAGATGCAGCGCTGCATCAGAGTCCTGCGCGCCGTCACGTCTCTGGGGGAAAAGTCCGTCAACCAGGACCTCAGCGACCAGGGAGCCATCCACCAGCTTCTGGGTAACGCCCGCATAAACCAGCACAATGGCCGCCATGAACGGCGAGAGCAGTGAGAGAGACGTGTCTCCCTCCCAGGGCTCATAATCCAGCTGGAAGCCGTTTGTGATGAGGGCGATGTGGCAACCATAGAGATGATGTCCAACATCCAGCTGATCCTGTCAGTGCTGTGTGAGACCGACCTGCACAGAAAGGCAAAAGATCACACTCACAACGCAAATACACACACAGCATGAAGAAAAGATCATGTGTGATACGCTAAACATAACAACTCAGGAAAGAAAAGGACCAGAAAATTAGAGAAGGGAAGTTAATCTAAAACAACCAGATGCTGTTTAATTTACAGGGTTTTTAAAGTTAAGTTAAAACCCTGAACTTTGGCGCCTTCGTGTTCTTCTTATGATGATTTTATCTCGTATCGTAGAGAGTTTAATTTGTGTCGCAGTGGTTTCGATGTTTTGTTGTCTTGCAGGAGCTGTTTGGGGAAGAGGGAGTGGAAATGGTCCTACATTTCCTGAAGAAAGGTTCGGAGAACTTCTACAGCGGTTTGGGATACAACAAGCTGCTGATCTGCACCATCGACTGCGTGTGGTCAGTCCAACCGAACCGGGTCGATTCAGGAAACAGTTACAGTTCTGGAGGTTTACAGCCACCCTCTCTGGGCAGGAAGGGGTTAACTCAGCTCATTTTCCCAAGAAAAAAAAAAGTCATGTTTAAATTAAAAACAGACCATATATTATATATTTTTCAAATGTTTATTTAAAAAATATATAAACATTCAGTCTGAAAACTCAGCTGCAGAGATTATTGTCGTTTTGGAGGATGTTCTCCAAATAACATGAGAAAAATGTTTTATTATAATCAGCAAGTGGAACCAGAGGAACTAGAACTTCTTCATCAATAAAAAGTTCTCAACTTTTTTGTCAATATTCAGGAATCATTGATTAGAACAATTTCTTACATTTTTCTCTAAACGTACCTGTTTGTTAGTTTTATCTTATTTCAACTATACTAAGATATTTGCAGTAGAATCTGGACCAAAAATACTTGGTGAGATTTTGCAGTGTGTCACTCCCACAGCATGACACTGCCACCACCAGATTTGTCATGAAATTAGGTTAATTAAATTTGACGTTCTTGTTCTGAAAACCAACTGAATGTGTTTGGATGTATTGCTGCCTGTGAACGGCTCATTCTGGACCCTGTTGCTAGAAAAGCAACAGGGTCCAGAATGAGACCCTGAAGGCGGAGTTTCCGTCCGTCCCTGCAGGTCGTGCATCGTCGGCTGCTCCATCACAGAAGACCAGTTTCTGCAGAAGAACGGCGCCGGCCTGCTGCTGGACTTGCTCCGCTCCAGCCCCAAGTGTGTTCACGGCATCATCCTCTCCATCCTGCTGGACCTGTGCAACAACCCCAACACCCGGCCGCAGGTCCTGGGCTGGAGGGACGCCGACGGCCAGACGGCCCCCGGAGTCCTGCTGCAGCTCTGGAGGGAGGAGGAGAAGGAGCTGGGCGTTCTGCGGGACAAAAACGGAGGAATTGCAGGTCAGATCCAGGTCCTGCAACTGATCCACCTGTTGCACCGGATTCATCTCAGAGATTATCTGTCAGGTTGTTTGTTTTTCCCTAAAGATCCAGAGAAGCCACTTCTGACCCGTTTCCAGAACGAGAGCAGCTCCCTGTCGTTTCCGGCCGACATGCCGTCCGCCGCCGTGCTGGAGACAATGGAGAACCTGCGAGGGAAGATTTACCTCCTGATGTCCAGCCTGGGTGAGAGAAACTGGAGCAAAACAGGAAAATGAAGGGAGGCGTCAAGCTGACATGTTGTTAACATAAAGGAGTTTTTATAAATGTTTCATGTCGACATGAAGCAACATTCAGTAAATAACGACACTTTTAAAGAAAAGTTCCACTGAAATTAAAAGCTCAGATTTTAGTTGAATTAAAAGTATCATTATTCACCAATTCATGATAAACATAAAGACTCATTTCTGTTTATGACAGAGTTATGTCAGCCTTATGCAAACCCCTTCAGACAAACTCACCAAACTGAATCCTGGGAGAAAAATTCAACTTGGTATTTGGTAAAAATTCCTCCCTCTGTCCAGAAAAAGCATCTTTCTATAGCAGCAAACACAACAAGCAGCAGTGAGTTTCTTCATTTTCCCCTCAGGATCTGCTGAAAAAACGACTAAGAAGCAGATATTTAATTTTTGAGTTTAGTTTTTGAAATGCAGAACAATTAGATTTTCTTCAATGGAGCGTTAATTTCTTTTAGTTCCTACTTTTAGTTAATCTGTGTATTTGGGCTCCATGTTTGGGTTTCAGGTTTCCAGGATCTTCCTGGTCTGTCGGTGGGAGATCATGTGACTCTGGGCATCGTCACCAGATACCTGGACTTCAAGGTGACAACAGTTTTCAAATGAAAGACTTTCACACTGCAAAAACACACAATTTTACCAGGTATTTGTGTCTGCTCTCCAGGGGCCACTTCTTTTATTCTTTTTATTTCTATGAACAAAAAATAATGAATAAATAGTCGGGCCTAACTTCGCCCCCTGCATGGAGCCCCTCCCACTTTCTACTGCTGATATCTGACACGTCCTAAACTCACGTATTTTTTTTTTTCCTGCTTAAAGCCATGAATAATGAAACTGATTCTGTGAAACCCGAAATCAGGAAAATGCTCGAAGCGCCTCCAGTCGCACCGTTTCCTCGGTGACAAAGTTCTGAGTTTCTCTGCAGGTCTGCGAGGTTTGGAACGAGATCAGGGGCGAGCTGAGTCTGGACGGCGTGAAGCCGATCACCTCTGACCAGAAAGCGCTGCAATCCATTTCTAAGACGTCGACGGAAGCGGCGCAGAGCATCATGGAGGAGCAGAGCCGCATCGTGGAGGAGCAGCGGCAGCAGGAGATCCAGGAGGAAATCCGCATCTACGCAAAGGTGCTGCAGAGTTCATGTCAGACGCCCGGAAACGGCCTGCACCACGTTTCCTGTCTTCTGGATTTACAGTTTGTTTTATTTTCAGGCATTTGCACCGTTCCATACACAAGTCGAAAAAGAAAAATCATAAGACAAAACAATGCAGAAATTGATAAACAATCTTTAAATTCCTGTCAAAGCATCGACTGAAGAAAGTTCAGTTTATTAAACCTTCACTTTGTTATAAAGCAGCTGAAAGTTTCCACGTTTTTCTGAAACCTGTAAAAGGATTTCAGCCGAAGCTGAAGACAAACTTAAAAAGAAACAATCAAAAATGTTTGTATTTAGCAAAAAACTTCTCCAATTTGTTTTTTATTAAAGAGTTACAAACTCTTGACTTTTCACAACAATTATTCCCCTCCTGAATCCTTCCAACTGACGTTCATTTGTTTTAACATCATTTTGTTTTTGAAAGTTTGTTTAACTAAACCTGTGAAGGAGTTTATCTTTGGTTTCCTGCAGAGCCGCCGCTGTTCTGGGCTCCATTAAGTCATAAAAGTTTAACGTGTGCAAAGTGAGAAATATTGAAAATAATCAGTTATAATCTGGAAAGTTTCTTCTGCAGCGTGTAGAGAGGGTTATGGGAATATTAATGTTCTGTCTTTATTTTCATGAACTCAGGTGATTTTGTTTGTTTTTTTCAGATGAAAACGTACCGGACACAGGATGAACTCGCTGCCAAATTCTGGAAGAACTACGTCGCCAGGACTTCAAATTACGACATCCTGAAGGTTTTTTCCAGTTAACAGCTGAAATTATTGTCAGGCTCAACGATCGTTAACCGTTTCCTTCGTCTCGTGGTTTAACTGCAGGAGGAAAAAGCGCAGAGGAAAAAACACCTGAAACCCAAACCGAAGCCTAAAGAAGCTGCTGATGAACGGCCGCCGAAGGTCTCACACCAACACTCTGTTTTCCTCTGCTTCCTGTCAAACTAAACTCTCAACATGGAAAAAGACAAACATAAAAAGCTGCTTTCCTGGAACCTCCTGGCTGTTTTTCTAGAAACGTTCTGCAGAGTTCTGGGTAAGTTTCAGGAAAGCAGCTTTCATAACAGACAGACTCTCCAAAACTCCCCAGTGTTACAAGTGACTCATCTCCAGTCAGTACCTAAAGTTTTATAAACGTTCTTGGGATTTTCACTGGAAAGTATCGGAGTACTCCTGGAAAGTTACCTCTTCGTCTGACTTTAACTGTGGAGCCGTGTTAATTTGGGATCTCCATGGAAACTATAAAGATTTGCATGTTGACTGATGAACATTTCATCCCCACGACTTCACGGTTTTGAAACACGATGTCTGAAAGACGTTTCTGCACAATCTTTTACATGTGGATCTGTGTGTTTTAGTTTCTTACCAGCTGTGATGCTGCTTGTGTTTCAGCATTTCATCACCCACATCCTGGCAGTGAAGACCAGCAATGAGCCGGGTCCTGCAGGGGTCGACGTGTCGCTGGCCAGAACGGTAATCTGAGCTGAACCGACTGACGAAGAGCCCAGAACCGACGGTGCCAAGACTCCTGGTTCGACGTCAGACTTTTATTCTCCTGCGGGTCTAAATGCTCCTGCAGGCAAAACCAAGAGAATATCATTTTCTGCAATAAACCGCTTGCATTTTCTGTGTTTGGCTGCTTCTGTAAGACAATGAGCAGAAAGTCCAGACGTGATGTCACTCAGTCTGCACAGCCTCTTCCTTCTGGTCGAACACATGGAGGCTTCACCAAGAGGCTGCTGTCACAAACACGACTGTTCAGGGCTAATTCATGTTAGCGAAGGTTGAAGCAATCTTTTCTGTCTGGAAGGATGAAGTGCATAAAAATTCATCTGAGTTACATTTTTACACTCAATTAAATCAATGAATGAGGAATTTGAATGTGCATTTAAAAATACTGATCTAAAACCTTTTTCTGAACATTATTTAACTCTAAGAGTCTTGATCTCGTTAGGAACTGAAGCTCTTTTTGGGATTGTTTGTTTTTCTGGTGCTGTTATATTTGCATGTATTTAATGTTTTCTGCTCAGTAATTTAGTCCCAGAGTTTCTGTTGTTGAGGATTTATGCTGATTCCTGAGGTTTAGTCCAACTCTAACCATCTTATTAGTCAGCTCTGCACACAGCTTATTCAGCTTATTAGCACATTATTAGCCCTTTATAATAATGTGTTTTACATTATTGTCTTTAGATCTGTGGACAACAATAACCTACAGTAAGAACCGTGTTCTGAATTTTTTACGTCTTTATGTAATGAAAGCAGAGGCCTTACGAAAACCCAGAATAACTCCAAACAAAAATAAAACCTGAACTTCTCGTTAAAGTAAAGCTTAAAGGAGTTTTTTCCCTGAATTGGGAAACTTTTCCAGTGTTTTATGCTCAGTGTTTTCAGGTTACATAAGTCACTGCAGTGCATTAACACAAATGTTCCTTCAAGCGTGCAGCAAGCTGCACAGAGCCTCTTTTCTCTCGCTGCTCCATCATTACTGTCCGGACGGCCGAATCATCCGCGGCGGACGGAGCGTTTTACGAAGCTTCAGACAAAAGACCCGGGTCATGCAGGAGCCTCGTCGGCTCAGCCGGCCGTGAAGCGGATCGCTGCAGCTGCTGGACCTGCAGAGGACAGACTTCCTCCTGAAAACTGTGAGAAACATTTTGTTTTACCTACAGAAGGATTGACTGCTGCGGCTGGAGCTAACTGGGACAAACAGCAACCAAACATGTTTTAGAGGCTTGAGATGTTGTGATAAAAGATTATGTTGTTGTTTTGATACCAGTTTTCAGTAATGTAACGGCTTTATAATGCAGGGACACATTCTCAAAGTTCAACAAACTTTAGGTTGTAATGAACATTTAATACTGAAACTGGAAAACATTTTAAATAAATAAACAACAGAAATAACAAATAAAATGAGTTATGAAGTTTCTGTAAACAAAAAGGTTCAGTTGAGATTAAAACACCAGGCAGAAGAATCATCACCAGTTAGGAAAAGAAAAATAGAAATTATTGTTCTTGTTTTAATTTAGCATTGATTTATTGTGACAGGCCTATTTATGATGCTGATTATTATTGTTAATGATAATAAATGTTTCCTTTCTCCAAGAATGTCCATGTGGTTTGGTTTATTCTAATATTTATTAAACTGTTAATGTAATGTTTGTTTTGTCCACTAAATATATAAGCATTGAAGCAAAATCACCAGAATTGATTCAATAATCTTTATTTTCCTGGTTTTAAAGAACAGAGTAACATTAGAAATCATCTAAAACCAAAGTCTGGTGCTGAGTTGTTGTGAATTGATTCATTCAAACCTCCTTAAACAGCAAAGATTCCACCTGATCTTCCCTGTCGGAGACCTTCAGGTCGCTGTGCGACTGATTGACGCTCAGCTCTGGTTTTTAGTCTCTTCAGCGCCTCCAGCAGTAGCAGCAGCGATGTTCAGATTGGGAAGGCTGACTCCAGGATACTTCCAACTCCTCCAGGTGAGAGTTCAGTGGAGACGAGGCGATTTAAGCATTATGTCACTGTTTCTGTAAATAGTTTCTGAAAAGGTGCACATTGTCTAAAGACTTTAATTCACTCAGTCAAAAACTCAAGAAACCAACTGACAAACAAACCTACCAACAATCTGACTAAATTTATCAAACTACTGACCAAAACCCTGACTCCTCATCAACCCTCTGGCTGTTCTGGAAATGAGCGTCACATTTCCTGGCAGCGTTCAGTGAAAGCAGAAGTGAATCTGCTGATATGAGACCAGAACCAGGCCGCTGAGTCCTGCAGGGATGAATCTTTAATGGACACGTTGGACTGAAGATGGCTGCATGGAAAGTGTGTGCATTAATATTTCATGTGGAGCTCATCTCAGGTCAGCTGCGTGATGAATCTCACAAAAACACAAAACACGTGTTTCTTGAGTTCAGCTGTGAAAACATTCATAAATTTGCATTTCTTCTTTGCTTTGATGAAAACGACCAATGGGAAATATTTTGTCCTGCCTGTCCGTCCCGGCTGCAGAGGCAGATGTCCGGCGAGGTTCAGGTCCAGCCGTACAGCAGCATCCTGGAGCCTGTCGCCATGACGATGGCCACCCTGGGGATGGGAGTGTCTCTGTACAGCGCCAGGCAAATGGCGGCGAGTCGTGAGAAACGTCACTGAGGATCTTTGGGAATGTGACTGAATGTCTGGGGATGTTGGAGACGGTTCGTGTTTCATTCTGA
Source organism: Poeciliopsis gracilis (assembly GCA_911649635.1). Taxonomy (NCBI): domain Eukaryota; kingdom Metazoa; phylum Chordata; class Actinopteri; order Cyprinodontiformes; family Poeciliidae; genus Poeciliopsis; species Poeciliopsis gracilis. The sequence continues at coordinate 1,065,590 of CAJVRI010000608.1, forward strand.
GGAATTTCAGGTGTTTGGAAAAAGGAGAATTAAAGGAAAAATGTGAAGTTTTGTCTGCAGGTGAGATGAGGCGGCAAGTTAAGGGATTTACTTTTATTAATATTAATTTTATTAGACAATTAGATGATTTTACATAAAGTTATTGTTATTGTTGCAGTTCAACAAAAGGACTAATTGATTTATATTTATCACAAATGTTTGTCACTTTTTCTTCCTCTTAGTCATTTGTTGTATTGTGACAAAAACGTTGCAGAAATAACTTTATGCACAACGTCGTCTCACTTTATCAGCCACATGTTGTTGAACTCTTGACATCTCTATTAAATATATTCCTTTACTGTTTGTCTTGTTTTTCATTTTTAACATAATTAAAAATGAAATCAGCAACTTTTACCTCCCAAAGAGCAACTTTATCCTCAGTTCTGCTCAAAAAAGATAAAAAGAGCCCAAAAAAATAACAAGATTGCTTTATGGTTAAATCTATTTATATATTTTTTTAATAAAGTTATTTTGGATTTCATGCTAATGGAGAATTGAAATGTAATGACAAAAAATAGTCAGAAAAGCATTTTCGTTGCTATTATCTTTTTTTTTTTTTATTCTTTACAGTTTTTTTAAATTTATTTGTGAATATTTGTCCATCAGATTTTAACCTTTTTCCATCAAAACCTTTTATTGATCAGGAGAATCCTCATTGAAATAAAAATCCCAGATCCAGGCTTCATTAATTCAGAGTCATGACCATTCCTCTCCAGCAGGTGTCGCTTCAGCTCCGTGTTGCACACAGAAGAAGAGCAGGCTGGAGTTTCTTTGGGGAAACAGCGCCCCCTGCGGTCTGACTGCGCAGGCGCGGCGTGAGCGCGTGACCGCGGCGCGCGCCTGCTGATGAGCAGCTGACTTGTTTCCTGCGGTGCCTTCCTTTCCTGTCCTCTGCAGGTGTGCGCAGTTTGAACATGAACGCAGAGTTTCTGCGCAACATCTGCGCCTTCACGTGGCGCGCGCCTCCTTCCAGCCGCTGATCGGAACCGCATCCATACGAACATGGCCGTGCTCGGTCCAGGATCCGCCTCGTTTCGGTTCGGTTCGGTCCTCCTGATTCTCCTGATCCTCAGCGGTTCTTCCTGGACCAGAGATGTTTTCACAGGACGCAACGACACCAGGCCAGAACCGAACCGGGAGCATCACGACCAGGACCAGGACCATGGAACCAACACCACGAAACACAGGAAGGCTTTTCCCGTCCTGGAGTTGAACTACGATTATGTCCGGATGCCGTTTGAGATTTCCCTGTGGATCCTGCTGGCGCTGCTCATGAAGCTGGGTGAGTCACTTCCAACAAAGTTCACTTCATCAGGACGAAACTTCTGGCTGCGCTGCAAAGACAGGTAGAGGTCAAAGGTTATTGCTATAAATAAGGCAGTCCAAAGTGCTTTGCACCATAAAAACATCGCCCAGTGAAACCAGTAGCAACCAGTACACTTCACCAAACATGTTGATCAATATTCCTGTTAATCAATAATCAGCTCTCAGCGGATGTGCTCTGATCCTTGATCTGAAGGAACTCAGTGTTTCTGGAGACTTGTGGTGCATAGAAGCTGAATGCAGCTCCTCCATGTTTGGTTCTGGTTCTGGGGATGCAGAACCAGAACCAGAACCAGAACCAGAAGACCAGCTCAACAAAGAGGTGCTGCAGGTCTGGAGGTGCTGGTTTGCAAGAAAGCAACATGATTTATGAGCACATGTCTCATAAATATAATATAACATGTGGGATCTGTAATATTCTGACGGTTTGATGGAAAGCTCCAGTTTAATTACCAAAACGTGTGTAAAGCGAAGCAGAGCGCCGTAGTGAAGCATGGCGTTGGTGGTGTGATGGTCTGGGCTGCTTTCTTTCCTCCGTTGCCACGTGATTAATAGTGAGCAGGTCAGATCGGCTTATATAGAGGATAAAACCGATCGGTGACCTTTAGCTGGAGCCCAAATGTTATGAAAGTAAAAGGTAAAGCATCTTTTTATTAAAGGTGCTTTATAAAGTGTTTCCCAGGCATATAGTGACATTTCATAGCATAATCTAGTAGCTTCTACCTTCAGTTGTTATAAAAATATCAAATATGACTTAAAATAATTTCAACTTTGTAATTTAACGTCCATCCAGGTAAAAAAATACCAGTTTTAAATAAACAAGTGTTTCAGTAGGTTGTGTGTATAATATAGACAGTCGCTGTTATCTTTTTAAATATTTGTCTGCTGAAAGTTAATGATGTTTTATTAAATATAAACCTAACTAAACCCTGTTCCTGGTGTACATCTCTAAAATATAAAAATACAAAACTACCTTACAATTTTCAGCAAAAATATATAAGGATCTTGTTTTAAGTCAGTCGGTCACTGATGAAAAAGTACTAATTATTCCATTTATAAGTGCATAAATTGTATTTTTTAAGTAAAATAGTCTGCCTCATTTCAGGTGTACTAAGATATTTGCACTAAAAACTATAAATACTAGTAAGATTTTGTGTTTTTACAGTCATTTTCCAAGTATTCTGCTTTGGAATTTCAATTTGTTGGCCAAATTTGTACAATTCTTGATTTCTGGTCAGGGGCCACAAAAAATTCATGTCAGGGACCACAAAAGGCCCCGGAGCCACACTTTAAACACCCCTGATCTACGTGGTGCTGTGTGGTGAGGGCTTTGGGATCTTATCTGCAGTTTTGGGGTTGCAGTGAGCAGAAGTTGAAATTAATTTGTTCCTCAGATCAGCTGGAGACGCAGTGAGGCCGAGTCTCCTACTGAGCGTGCTCAGTCGGGGTTTATCTGTCGGTGCAGCTGTTGTCTTGCTGGGTCGGACCCACTTCCTGTTCTGATGCGCGGCCCGATAACAACCATCTCAGTGTGCAGAGAGAGGAGGACGACGAGGAGGAGGAGGAGGAGGAGGAGGAGCGTCGCCACGCGGACCAGAGTCACACGACCGCAGAGTCGATTCGACCTTCAGCTGCTTTTCTGATTCTGCATGACGACAAACTAAAACCTGCAGATGCTTCAACACTTTCAGCTGAAAAATGTCCATCTGGAGTCTCCGTGACTGACTTTGTTCATTTACAAGCAGTTATTGGAAAATGATTTTATTTCTGGCTATGAGTGAAAAAAAGAGGATTGAAATCACATGACTTGGAGTTTTATTGTAAAAACTGCAAACTGTGCAGTTTGTTCCTCCCTCTTCTCTCCTCAGACTCTTCATGTTGAAAATGCAGACATGCTGAAGTTTATACTAGATAAATGTAAAATATTAAGTGTAATGCTTCAGAAATCATTTTTTAAATTATACTTCAACTGGAATAATAACTTCATTTAATGTTTCAAATTTTTATTTCAATCCCAGAATTAAAGATGGCGTCTGAAACTGAAGGAAATGTTTAGCAAATGATGATAATAATAATGATAAGTAACTAAAGTGTTTAATATAATTGTTTTACATGCGTTATTGTGTGCATGTTGTCAACATTATATTTACTGGCTGTAAGAGGTTTAAAAGCCCTGCTGCTCAGTTCGTCTGTCAAACTTCAGTTATCTTCATTAAATGCACTTTATGTTTCCTAATGTCTAAGTGACAAAAATAAAAATAGAAATTGTAGAAGATAAAAAAAGTAAACAAAACATTTTACATTTTTATTAACCGTTGGAGGCGTTTTGAAGTTTAGAGCGTTTAAATCAGTCTGACTGATTTAAATGCTGATTTAAATGTTTTTGTTTTTTTTATGCAATGCTCTTAAATTGTTTTTACAGTTTTGGATTAATTGCTCTGAATCTGCTTTTCTTTCAGCAAACGTCTTTTTTTTTTTTTAGTTTGTACTCCAGTTAATGATTAATTGATTTCTAATTTTGGTCACGATTATTTGAATAATCTATTAATCATGATTAATCGTTTCAGCTAAATCAGATGAAACGTTACCAAAGTACATTCTACTGTCTGTAACCCACAATAACAGTTTTTATGAGTTTCCAGCTTTGCGACATCATGAAGCGTCGTCTTCCAGAGAGCAACAAGCTTCTTTATTAACTGAATCCGCGTTTTGTTCTCCCAAAAGGTTTCCACATCATTCCCAGAGTTTCCCACGTCGTTCCAGAGAGCTGCCTGCTGATCTTCGTCGGTCTGCTTGTTGGCGGCGCCATCAAAGCGATCCAAGAGAAGGCGCCGGTCATGGACACCAAGCTCTTCTTCCTCTACCTGCTGCCGCCCATCATCCTGGACGCCGGCTACTTCCTGCCCATCCGGGCCTTCACCGAGAACATGGGCACCATCCTGGTGTTCGCCGTGGTGGGGACGCTGTGGAACGCCTTCTTCATCGGCGGGATGATGTTCGCCGTGTGCCAGATGGAGGCCGCCGCAGCCGCCCACGTGAGCCTGCTGTCCTGCCTGCTGTTCGGCTCCATCATCTCGGCCGTGGACCCGGTGGCGGTTCTGGCCGTGTTCGAGGAAATCCACATCAACGAGCTGCTGCACATCCTGGTGTTTGGAGAGTCGCTGCTTAACGATGCGGTGACGGTGGTAAGATGGCCGCCTCACAACAAGCGTGAGAAATGTAGAAAATCACTTTGACATGAACATGTGAAAAGCTCAGAGCTTTCTGCTTGACTCAGCATTAAATATTAAGTTTATTTTTCACTGATTAATCGGGTGTTGAACAGAGACTGAGAGTAACTAGAATAAACTACATTTACTTAATCACACTCACAGACAAAGGTTTTATTTGCCATCAATACATTTTATATGTTTGACAGTTTTGGCAGTTTTTGCTCTGTGTTCTTTCAGTAAATTATCTTTTCTTAAGTTTGTATCCTCCAGTTAACGATTAATCGATGACTCAGTTAGTTAACTATTATTTCTAGAATTGATTAGTCATGATTAATCGTTTCATCTCTAGTTTTCTGACTTTGGCTTTGCACAGATTTTGATGCAGTTTCTGCCATGCGATGTTTCTGCCTGCAGGTTTTGTATCACCTGTTTGAGGAGTTTTCCCACGCAGAAACTGTTACCATTGGCGACGCTTTCCTCGGCGTGGTCTCGTTCTTCGTGGTTTCGCTCGGCGGCATCCTGGTGGGTGTCATCTACGGCGTCCTGGCTGCCTTCACGTCCCGCTTCACCTCGCACTCCCGCGTCATCGAGCCGCTGTTCGTCTTCCTCTACAGCTACATGGCGTACCTCTCTGCAGAGGTCTTCCATCTGTCTGGGATCATGTCGTAAGTGGAAAAATGAGATAAAACCAGATTTTAGGGAAATCTTCCGTCCCGTCCAGGTTTAGTTGCAGTTTCTGGCGGCTCGGTGTCAGATACCGCAGCAGAGGTCCAGCGGTCAGGATGAAACATTCTTTCATGTCGGTGTTGAGCTTTTGAGAACTTCATCACCTCCTTTTTCTCAAAGTTTGATTGCCTGTGGCGTCGTCATGCGGCCGTATGTGGAGGCCAACATCTCCCACAAGTCCTACACCACCATCAAATACTTCCTGAAGATGTGGAGCAGCGTGAGCGAGACGCTGATCTTCATCTTCCTCGGGGTTTCCACAGTGGAAGGCCCTCACAACTGGAACTGGATCTTTGTGATCTCCACTCTCATCTTCTGCCTCCTTTCCAGAGTGTTGGGTCAGTTTAAGCTGATTAATCAGATTAATCGTTACTAATTGATTGTTGAAATAATGACGTTACGGTCGAGACCTTTTCAACTTGCTTAAAGGTGTGGTCGTCTGAAGACATGAAAAGTTTTAAAACTCTCATTATTCTGGACTTTAGCAAGTAGAAACCGTTTAGGAGTCGTCTGATTGATCAGGCTGAAATGATTAATCACTTTAATCCTGATTAATTAATTGTTGAAATAATGACTTTTTCAGTATATTTAAGCTATATTATTTAGTAAATTTATTTAGTTAGCTAAATAAACCACATTATTTAGAAACTTATTTAGCTGTCTAAGTAAGCCTATTAAATAAGCTAAATAAGCTACTGAACTAGTTAAGTTTAGGTATTTAAACAGACTAAGTTTAGCTAATAGCTGTTTGGTTTTCAGACATTTTCTACACATGAATAACAAGGCTACTAACTTGTCAACTTAGATCTTCCTAACAATAAAGTTATATTGTTATTTCCAAGATATAAAATTAACTGATCTGCTATTCCACATTTTTTTGACACAATATTTTTTCTGCTTTTATTCTGCTGTTTTCTGTGAAAACTGACTCTGTCTGTCTTCCCGTGTATTTCAGGAGTCGTTGGCCTCACCTTCATTATCAATAAATTTCGCATTGTGAAGCTGACCAAAAAGGACCAGTTCATCGTGGCCTACGGTGGCCTGCGAGGCGCAATTGCCTTTTCTCTGGGTTACCTGATACATGAGGATCGGGACAACAAAAACACGAAGGGCATGTTCCTCACCGCCATCATCACAGTGATCTTCTTCACCGTCTTTGTGCAGGTGTCATTATTTAAATGTTTTTAAGCTTTCAGTGGCTCTAGTGGCCTTTAGTGGATAGTTAAGTCACAGCAAAGTGGGTAATGAGAGAAACGGAAAACATGCGGAAAATGTGGCCAGGCCGGGAATCGAACCTGTGACAGCCGCGTTATGCTTCATCCCGGCACCACCACCCAAATGTTTGTGTTTTTAAAATGATCAGAGCAACCTGCCTGTAGGTTGAAACGGTTCCTGTCCTCAGGGGATGACCATCAGGCCGCTGGTGGAGCTGCTGGCAGTGAAGAAGAAGAAGGAGAGCAAACCGTCAATAAACGAGGAGATTCACACTCAGGTGGGACTTTCAGCCGTTCATACAAACCAAAGCAACGTGAAAATTACTGGATTTTAATCGAAAGCTTGTCAATAGTTCCTGGACCACCTGCTTACAGGAATCGAAGACATCTGTGGACATTATGGACATCATCACTGGAAGGACAAGTAGGACATTTCAAACTGTTATCCTCTCTCCTCTGTTAATGTCTGATGAACAAAATGGTATTAAAATTAAGTTTGAACAAAGTTTCAGAGGATTGAAAACCAAAATCAGCTGCTTAGCCATGATGGCAGCATCATGCTGAGGGACCGGAAGGCTCCATCAATCCTTGATAATCGCAGAGCAAAACTTGTTAGACCTGAACATGCAGCCACAGTTTACAGCAAAGCTGATTTACAGTTTAGGATGGCCTAGTCAAAGTCCAGACCTAAATCCAACTTGGAACTTGAACAAATGACAATAACTTCAATTTAAATTCTTTCAGCTCTGAATATTCCAGAAAAACAGTAAAATATTGTTTTCTTCCTCCCTGCTGGATTCATTACCAGGTAAATGTTGATGTCTGTATGTTTGAAGATGGAAAAGTTGGATTTCTGACTCCATGCAGCCGGTTTTACTCTTTGTGAGGAAGAAAACGCAGGAAGTGGTTTGTTGGTTTGTTTCTGCAGAAAAAGGCGGCGCCACGTTGGTAAAGGAATCATGTTTGTGCTTTTAGTTAAACGTTTCCTGATTCACTTTGAATCAAAGTTTTCTGAATTCAGTTTAGAAACACCAACGAAAACTGGATTTAAGGTTTCAGGCTCAGGAAAGTTTTATTTTTCTGTTTCAGGCTGAGTCGCTTCAACAAGACGTACGTGAAGAAGTGGCTGATCGCAGGCGAGCGCTCCAGCGAGCCGCAGCTCATCTCCTTCTACAACAAGATGGAGATGAAGCAGGCCATGATGCTGGTGGAGAGCGGGAGCGCCGCCAAGCTGCCCTCCGTCATGGCCGCCACCGCCGCACAGTCAGTCTCTCTCTTTAGATTTGTTGTTTTCATGCCTTCCTGTTCACTTCCAGTTACACCAGTTTGATATGCAGAGCTGTAGAAAGTGTTTAATCAGCAATCCCTGATACCGGACAAGCATGAGGCGACAGTGGAAAGGAAAAACTCCATGTTAGCTTTAATCTGAGCGAGCAGCTGGGGTTAGAGAAGAACCACACAAAAAACACTGAACCAGGACCAGGAGAAGTTTCTATTACCGGAAAAGTCCCAAAACCTTTGGACAAGGAGAACCTTCTGTGTTAAAAAGTCCCAAAACATATACTTTCTATCTCAAAGCTCCTCAGGTCCGGGTGTACCTTCTACGTTAAAAAGTTAAAATAGGCCCAGAAGCTTTGGGTGGGGAGTACCTTCTATGTAAAAAAAAAAAATACAAAAAACACAGAAGCTCTGATCCAGGATCACTTTCTGTTAAAATCCCCAACATGTAGAAGCTCTGAAGTACATAGAAGTACTTTCTATGTGAAAGGAAAAGTCCAAGAAATAAAAAACTTCTAGTCCAGGAGAACCTTCTATGTTAGTTACTTTCTATGGGACATAAATATAAATTTGACTTCTGTGTGATTAATTTGCTCCTTTCACAAGAGAAGAAAGTATTTCTAATTTAGTTTTTGTTTTTTAAATTTTAGTTTTTATTTCCTCTCTCCTTAAAGAAACGCGGAGCAGCAGAGAGAACCGACACCAGAGCGAATGATCCCCAAGATCTCAAAGACCCGCGAAGCCGAGATCCGCCGGATCCTTCGGGCCAACCTGCAGAACACGCGGAAGAGGGTGAGGAAGAGCGATGACGAGGATGATGAAGGTTCTCACTTCCTGTTGCTACAGGAAGTCAGCTTTTTCTCCCTCTCTGTCTCTCAGCTGCGCTCCTACAGCAGACACGACCTCTTCATGGACCCGTTTGAGGACAACATGAGCGAGGTCCGCTTCCGGCGGCAGCGGGTCGAGATGGAGCGGCGGGTGAGTTCCGGTTCTGGTTCACCATCAGAACCGGGCCAGTCCATCGGTACCGAACCGGTCCATCAGGACCTCCATCAGGACCTCCGCCTGTAACGCTCTCTGTCCCCAGCAGATGAGCCACTACCTCACCGTTCCGGCGAAGCGACAGGAAACGCCGTCGGTCCGGAAGGTTTGGTTCGAACCAGGTTGGTTTCCATGGAAACGGACACCTTCAGACAGTCAGAAACATCAAAACTTTTAAGGCACCTTTCAGACCTTCATTAGTGTTTTTTATGCTTGAAAATAAATTCAATTGAATAATCTATTGCTTTCTTTAATTGTTTTAATTTTTTTTTTTAAGAGGACAAAGTCTACTCCTACAATGAGAACGATAGTGCCAGGCCGTCCGACAGCGCCGCCCTGCTGGACGAGTCGAATCGGAGCGCAGACGGCCAATCGGAGAGGCAGAAACCGACTCGCTGCCTGAGCGATCCTGGTCCCGATGAGGATGAGGAAGGAATCCGCTTCCGTTCCTCATGATGAAGGTTTCCTCTCTGGACTGTTTGTTTTTAATTTGTGACGTGAGGCGACGCATTTCAGTGTTTTAAGCACCAAACGGACTCAACAGGGCATAAAGGAAAGATCATCAATGAAGCAAGTTGATCGATCAGTTTTACAGCTGAATGAGTCAACAGTCAGTTAATTTTATAATTCATAAAAGAGCAAAAAGGAAACGGCTGGAGGGAAAAACAGAAAGACGGGAGGGATGGAGGAAGCCATCTTGGAGGAATTTACTGCATATAATCTATAAATATCAAACCTAAGAAGAGATTTTGGACCTGGATGCAGTTTGGTCGACTCACAGATCAGAGATGAGCCATCTAGAATGACCACCGGGGGGCGCTTCAATCACTCCAGATCATTTGGCCCCATCCTGGTCCGTCCTGGTCCGTCCTGATTCGTCCTGGTCGGTCCTGGTCGGTCCTGGTCGGTCCTGGTCCGTCCTGGTCCGTCCTGTTTCGTCCTGGTCGGTCCTGGTCCGTCCTGGTCCGTCCTGGTTCGTCCTGGTCCGTCCCGGAGACGAACAGACTCTAAACACCGGCTGCTCCCACCACTGTCAGATGCTTTGGTGACTTCAGGTCCTGTTTGTTAAGTTACACTGTTAAACATTAACAGCAACAGTTTGGATTATTTAGCCTGTCATGAAAACGATGGGAATCCAGTTTTCAAAGTCATATTTTCACCGAGTTATTTATATATAAATGTCAGTGTTTCAAAGTGGATATTAGTAATTAGTAAGGATGAGTTAATAAATGTTTAGTTTGGAGCTACATATTTAACTCCAAGCTAACTATCTTGCTCCCAACTAAATATTTAACTTGCTGACTTGTTTGAATCTGATATTTGTAAATTAATGAATGACATGGTGAAAATATGTCTTTGAAAATGCATATATTTTTTTTTCTGATCTGATTAATAACTCAGAATATTGCTGTTAATTTTTGACAGTGTAACTTTCCAAACTGCACTGCAAATGTCACTGCCAGACGATGAGATTACATCACTTCCGCCCCCTGGTGGCTGGGGTGACCAAACTACGTCCAGCTCTGTAGAAACTGTTTATTTCACTGTAAATCAGTTGCACTTCAAAGCTTGAACTATGTGTATCTGTCTGTCTTTTTTTCTGATTTTGTGCATAAAAACAGCATGAATGAAGCTGACCACATCACTGCAGACACCAAACGCTGCTGTGCCGATTCTTTAGTGATCATGTTTGACTAATTATGTGTTTTTCAGCAAGCTTGTGCCTTATTCAGTTGCATTTCATTTATCTTAATATCATGAGATGAACTGAACAAAAACCTAAACATATTTTTCATATAATTAAAAGATAAATATTGTGAAGGTGACCAAACGTCTGAACGACCTTTAATCACCTTCGGACTCATCGTGTTGCCTCAGGGACTCAAACTCGTCGGATCGCGGCTGCTGAAGGAAAACTCCGGTTCGGAGATTCAAACAGGATGTGATGTTTCATCAACTTCCTCCTAACTAAGCTTTAATGTCTGCCTGCATCTCGTGTGAATTACAAGCTTTCATATTTTGTGTTGTAGAAATCTGTCACTTGAAGAAAAACTATAATAAAATAAGTTTACTGTTAATTTGGCTCACTTTGTTGTTTATGGTGTTATTTATTCCAGGAACTTTATTACTTAGTGAAACACATGCAGATGTTTAAAACTTTATTTTTGTTAATTATAATTTTTCTCTTGCAGATAATTCAAACATGAAATTGAAAATTATAATATTACACCAGACCAATAAAAAACATGTTGATGCAGAAATGTAGCCCAAATGACGATTATGTTTAATATTTGTTTAAAGGTTAGTTTTCAATAAAATTATGCGCCAAATTGATGGTTGAGTAATAATAGAAAACGAAAGTGTTAGGTTTTACTTCATTATGTATTCTCATGTAATATTTTATTTACTTTGGCCAAACGTTTAAGTAATCACCGATCACAATCATTGCGGATTTTTTTCGATCACATTTCTTCCTGGAAGACGATGGTTCCCCACCATCCTTCCAGTTTTTTATGATGCGTTGGACAGTTCTTAACCCAAGTTTCTGCAATCTCCTTCGATGTTTTCTCTGCTTGATGCATGCCAATGATTTGACCCTTCTTAGACAGACTATAGTCTTTTCCACGACCACAGGATGTGTCTTTGGCCATGGTTGTTTAAGAAATGAGGAGTTACTCATTGCATCAGCTGGGGTTAAATAACTTGTTGGCAGCTGAAAGATAATCGCCTATACAGTAATTATCCAATAGGAGGCTGGTACCTGATTGCTTAGTTAAGTCCAGGTGGCGACTTTTATTTTGGCCAGGCAGTGTATTTGGTGCAGTAATTACTGTAACAAGCCATTTATTTATTTCTATTTTTGCCAAATCTGGCAGGATTGGTCTTCCATAGAGGAGAACATACAAACGCAGGTGTTGGTGTGGAAAACGTTGGTAAAAAGTGCAATAATGACGCATGTTGGACTGCTGGAAAGCTCTGTCCTCAAAGGAAACGCCACTGACACACAGCAGGGAGCCAAAAGTCCCCAACCTGGCAACCCGCTGCTGATGTTACTTTGACTATAACCTCTGAACGCACAACTCAACCAGCAGACATGGACTTCAGCGGCACCTGGAAGGTTTATTCTGAGGAAAACCTGGAAGAATTCCTCAAAGTCATTGGTAAGAAGACGATTAAAATGCACTTCTTTCCCCCTACATGTCCTTAAACGCATCTTTCAGGGGCGCCAGAGATGGTGGTGAAGATGCGTCAAGATGTGAAACCAGAGCTGGTAATCGAGCAGAACGGCAGAGATTTCACCTGCACCATCAAGACTCCGTTCCGCAGCCACGTCAACTGCTTCACCATCGGGAAGGAGTCGGAAATCTGCGCCCTGGACGGCAGGAAGGTCAAGGTGAGCCAAACTTCTGCCGACACAGAGAAAACAGGAGAAAAAGAAGGAGAAGAGTTTAAAAATCAAACATTTGCAAGAAAAAAAACTCAAAACTTTTTTAGATTAATCTTAGAAATTTTGAAGAAGAAACAAGAACATTTCTGAGCTTGAAAATGGAAAAATTGTTCAAAGAAAACCTAAAAAGAATTTAGATTGATCTCAGAAATTTTCTAGAGAAAATTTAGGGATTCCTGAGTTTCAAAAATATTCAACTTTTTAAACTTTATAATTTCTAAAAGCCAAAAAAATGTCTGAGTTTTCTTGCAAATTTCCCACTTTTTACACTCAGAAATGTCAAGTTTTTCCCCTAGAAAATTTCTGAGTTGTTTTCTGGTGGAAATTTATTTCTTCTTGTTTGTTTCTACAGTTTTGCTGTTTTATACATCAGACCTGATGGAAATGTGTTTGCAGAAAGCTTTAGGATCCGTTTATTTATGCCTTATTCCCGTTCCGACGCAGTGCACCGTCAGGGAAGAGGATGGGAAGCTGATCTGTGAGACGTCAAAGTTCACGTCTGTCCGAGAAGTCCAAGGAGACGAAATGATCGATGTGAGGAGCCAACATGAAAATCAGAGTTTTATTGTTCTTATTTATAGAAAGTTGTGTTTTTTCTTCTTCTGTTTCCTTTTTTCTCCAGACCATCACCGCTGGATCTGTAACGTTCATCAGCAGAAGCAAACGAGTCTGATCAGCACATAAACAACCTGATTAATCTTATTTAAAGCCATGGGTCTTTATTTTGATCAGGAATATTGCAAAATAAAAATATTTTCAAGAAAAATGTGTTCTGTGCAGTTTGCTAAACTCTTCATTCATTATATTTCAGTAATAAATGCTCCAGCTGGTGACTTGGGGACCATTCATTAAAAAATATCTATATTGCAGTGAATGGATAATTTATGTCTTACCTTATAATATTAAGTAAGGTAAGATCAGTTTAGCTGATCTGGAGGTGTAATACCAGAGCATGATCTAACACTGTGGTGTTAGTGTGGCTCCAATTAATACCTGAGGGTATTAATTAGTTAATACCCTCAGTCAATGCCTGAGGGTTTTCACTGATGTGAAATGGCTGCCTTCTGTTTGCTCCTTCTGTTCCTTTTCTTACAGGCAGAGATTTTAATCTGAATTATTAAGTTTTATGAAGTTTAAGGTCTGTGTATAAAAGGTTGGCAGTTATCTGTACAATAGGGAAAATTTATGGGAAAATATTCCCGTAAATTTAATACGGGACGGAGGGATAACGGGAGACTTGACGGGCTGTTTCAAGCCATTTGCAGGATCAGTTCTTCATAACTAAGGGCCAATTAGGATTATACCATCAAACACCGGTGGGGGCGCTGTGGAGATTCTGGTTGTGTGGAAGAAGAAGTAAACGGCGCTCTATAACTGCGCAGTCTCGCTACTGGTCATTTTTCCGTTCGGTTGGTTTTGGTTAGGATAAGATTTGGGTCTTTTTTCCTTCTGCTGATTGTGTTTCTGTATATTTCCGGATACATGAGGCCACCGAATACGTCTCTGTTTGTCCGGAACATCTCTGATGAGTCCAGGTGAGTTTTCAGGAGCTGATTCAGGTCCGGGTTAGCGGCAGTTAGCTGCACGTTAGCTTAGCAGCTAAAGATAGCCGCGTGCTCACGGACTAAAAATAAACTAGAGCAGACATGCCTGCAAAAACAACTTTGTTTTCAGACTTTACATGCTGTTAAATTGTGATTTATTGTATTTAAAATCACCCCTGTGTTGTTTTAACTGGTTTTCATTTGGAGTGAAGCTAACAAGCTAACATGGGTTAATGAACAATGGTCTGAATATTCAGAACTCAGAATCTGTTGTAACTGTAATTAAACGACTCATCAAAACTAGCAGCACTTTGGGTCAGAACCAGACGGGAGTGCAGTACCGACATATTGCACTTCACCGAGGGTAATACTACCTAATTAATTCAATAAATGTATTACTGAAGTGAAAGTAAAAACGTCGCCATTCAAGAAATGACTTAAGTGAGAGAAAAACGGGGTTTAATAAAAACTGATTATAACACCAAAACTAATATTTTAAAATAATGTCACCATGCAAACAATTGTACTTTTATGTGGAAATTCTTTTATTTTAAAGACTAAAATGAGTACAAATTAACACATTTTAAGCAGAAAAAGCACTTTCCAATCATTTATTTATATAAAACTTATACATTATTTACTGTAAGCAGCAGTTTTATATGTTAGAACAGGGTCAAATATTTTCAGTGATAATATATTGTATTTTATTTTCTAAACCTCCAACAATTTGAGCCAATAATAAATAGAAACATTATTTTATATTCAGTGGACACAATAATAATATTCCAGACAAATGTATGATGTTTAAAGCTACTTCTAAAAGTGTTTTTGTTTCTTCAAATATTTACTCAAGTAAATGTAACTAGTTAGAACCCACTGCTGGTTTAAACTAATAAATTCAACATTATGAGTGAAATTGTAATTTTTTAATTCTGTGTTAAATGTCTGTATTTCTCCTGCCTGGGTTTTGAAATTAAACCCATTAAAACTGTATAGACTATAGTTTAGTCAGATTTTGTGTGGAAAGTCCAGCAGTTAAAAAAATTAAATGTGGCAATTGCCTTTCGAAATGTTTTTGTAAGAAAAATATTAGAACCATAATTAAAGCTACATGTTGACTAGCAGTAGTTACTCCTGAATAATTAAATTTCAAATGAAAATCAATGTTCTGTAGCCTTCAACCTGAGATGTTTTTATTTTGCTGCAGGAATGTCTGGTTTCACTGATTTATTGTGTCTTTGGTGAACAGGGTTTGGGTTGGATTTGCAAGGAGCGTTCAGGTCTAGAATGAACACCAGGGGGAGCTAGTGATGGCATCTGGAGTAGGCAGAGTTATCAGTCTGTCCATGAACTAATAGTAATAATAATGTTTTATATTCTTTTAGTAAAAGATGTAATAATATCAAAGCCTCATAAGATGAAGGATTCACAATATTTAGTTTTGTAACTATATACAATCCCTCCAGTTTTTATGAAAACACAAAATCAAAAGATCCCTGCATTTTGTTTCCACGCTGAACAATAATAATAGTCAGTTTATTTTATTGCAAACATAAATGATGAAAACCACGTTGGGTTGAAGTGATTCCAATTCCTGCCTGCAGGGGGCAGTATTTCTCCTACTGCTCTGCTGCCTCAGCCCAACTTCATGTTGGCTGATTGTGATCAATGTGAATGCTTCTTATGTGATCATCTTTTTTTCTTCTATATGTAGATTTTAGACAAAGTTTAATTAGGAACAAATGTTTTATAAAGTAGCAACATGAAATGAGTGATTTTATCTGCAGAACAGAGAAACGATGTAGAAATCCTGGAGTAGATTCTGTTTTGATGCGTCTGCTGCAACTCGGCTGAATCAAGCGAAGCTTCACCGTCAGGAACCTGCTGACGTTTAAAGGAAACGTTTGGTCTGGAGTTGGAGCAGCCGATACGGAGCCAAAGTTTTACCACAATATTAAGATAACGTAAAAGTGATGAACGATTTACAGCAGTTAAAGTCACACAAACGCAAATTTATTGCGGCCAGTCACAATAAATTAAAATGAGCTCAATAATTCCCATTTGTATAATTTATTTATTTTTTTTTCTTTCTATAAAAAAACTGGATGATAAAGTTTCCAGTTTGGCGTTTTGGTCTCAACTAAACCTTTTTCTGAAACAGCTTTGTTTACATAAACTTCATAATTCATTTTATTTATTGTTGTTTTTTTGTTTTATTTTTTAAGATCTTGTGTTAAATGTTCATTAGAAGATAAAGTTTATCGATCTTTCAGAAAGTGAACATTATCATTACACTAATTGGCTAAAAAAAAAATCTGATCATTTATCGGATTAATTTCTATGACAGTTTTATCATCCAGGTGTGAAACAAATCCTGTTATTGGAAAACTTCATTTGTTTCTTTGGGATGGCAGGCATAAAGTGACTTGTGTCAGAAAATCACTTGGTCATATTTTCCAACTCATTGATCAAACAGTGGAGTAAACTATGAAAAGCCTGCAGGTTCAGGTTTTAACGTCTCTAATTGGAGTTTATTGTGCGAAGCGACGGCGTTTGATTCCAGATTGAGCTCCTTGCAAAGCTGATCACCTGCATCAAACCAGAGTCTGACCTCAAGCAGCAGAGTGTTTTTCTGTGTTAATGTAAATGTTGAAATGTTTATTGAACTTGTTTTAGACGCTTCCTAACAGTTAATTTGCAGAGAAGTGAATGTGTTAACCTGCAGCTGTGATGTCCAGGTAGTTTAGAGCTGAAGTGAGCAGCTGCTGTAGATGATGCTGCAGAATGAGCCATCAGCTGAGTCACGCTTGTATTTGCGGTGTTCAGGCCTGAGGATTTGCGGCGTGAGTTTGGCCGCTATGGGCCGATAGTAGATGTCTACATCCCACTTGACTTCTATACACGACAGCCAAGAGGATTTGCATACATTCAATATCCTTTCCCAATGTTAACCGCTCACTTCTCTCTGCACAGAAACATCTGCTCTCTGGAGTTTTTCTGATTTTATTTCTGCTAAAGATTCTGACTGAATATCTAACATTGATATTTTTCTGTTATTGCTTCAGAAAATGTAAAAGCATCCGGTTGTGGAAGCAGCCACAGAGTTACAAAGACCCGTGTAGAGTAGCTGTAAAGACACAGAGCCCAGAGGGAGGGAAAAGGTTGAACAGAAAGTAAAGCATGAAGAGGAAAAGGGAACCAAGACAAAGCTTGGAAATGGCGGGAAAAGAAAAGAGGTTTAAGAGGAAAGAGCAAGCAGGAAATCCAAGTCTCTCTGGGAGTCGGTTAAAGAGTGTAAAGATCAAGATCAAAGTCAAGCATGGCCAAAGGTAACAAGTCCGAATTATTTTGTATCCTCCCAAAAAAGAAAAAAGAAAAAAAAAAAACAACCAAAAAAAAAAACAAATCTGTAAATCTGACACCAAAAATCAGCTGTTTGATGCTTTTTAATTTTGGTCAAAACAATCTGCTGATGTTTTATTTTTTATATTTATTGTCCTGATCCTGAAACGCTTGCTTCATCTTTTATCTCTACAAAAAAAAAAAAAAAACAACCCAACCAATCAAGTGTTTGTTTTCTCACTTTGCCTCTTCCTTTTATCTGTGTCATCGTTTTTGACCTGGTCAGTTAAAGTTCATGTTCTGTGCTGCCTTCATATCCTGACTCTAACGTTCCCAAACCAACCAGCGGATCTGGAAATGTTCCCGTTTGTTTTTCAATCCAAAACAACAAACTGAAACCTTAACTGCTCAGCATATTTGAGGATGTGAGAGACGCTGAGGACGCTCTGCACAGCCTGGACAGGAAGTGGGTCTGCGGCCGCCAGATCGAGATCCAGTTCGCTCAGGGAGACCGCAAGAGTGAGAGTCCACCTTTCCTCTCTGTCCCACTTTTAGGGAAGTGGTTTTTAATTTTTACGCTTCCTGGTTTTCCTCTCCAGCTCCCAACCAGATGAAGTCGAAGGAGCGGCGTTCCCCGGGCCGATCTTCTCGCTACGACGACTACGACCGAGACGGCTGGCGCAGGAGATCCCGCAGCCGCAGCTACGAAAGATACCGATCCCGCAGCCCGTCGTACGACCGGCGCCGCCGGCGGTCCGAGAGTCCCAGAGAGTGAGTAGAGTTCAGCGGCAGGACGACTGCAGCGCTGGAGCCATTAATCACATCAATCAGTAATCAATTAAACACCAACTGAAGCAGAGAAGCATTTGCTCCGATTCAGAGCAACAATGAAGCCAAAACTGCACAAAACATTTTCCATTTAAATCATCTGGAATCTTCAAGAATAGAAACTGGTGACTATGAATAAAGTCATAAATATTTTGGTCTTTAGCATAAAAAAAATCAGTTTAATCTGATCTAGTAAGGTTTGTGATTAATCAATTACTCAAATAATCAACATATTTCGCAATCGATTAATCATTAACTGGAGTTTACGCACTGAAAAAAGTCAATTTGCTGGAAGAACAAAATATTCAGAGCAGAAATTAAGACAAAACTGTAAAAATGTATAAACATTTTGAATTTATAATAAAAAATATTTGGTTGTAAATTTATTCTACCAGAACAGTTCATAAAAATCCCATTAAGTACATCTAACTACCCAATCAGTTACCATTTAATCAATAAATGATCCCCCTTTCAGATCTACATGGCCGAGGATTTCAGATGAATCATCTGCCACAAACGTTGCATTAAGAATCGTTGCTGTTTGTATTTTAGGCAAAAGTAAGAACAGTTTAAAGCCTTCGTTTTCCACAGGTTGATTTCCATTGTTGTTGTTTTTAAATTAATATTTCCACTTACAATGTGTCTGCATTCCTGAATATTCTGGGTTAAAAGAGTGACATCGTTTTATTTTGAAGATCTCGTGGACGGATGTACGGACGAGGAAGAAGCAGGAGCCGCGAAGACGAAAGGTGAGTTTCTGTCCATTTTTATGAAAACCATCACAGGGTCGTCATGGAGAAGTTTTGAGATTAATATTCATTTCTTTTTGAAAAACCATTCTGGTGGAATTAAAGAAAATGTCTACGATAATAAACCCTGGAAGCTTTGCAGCGTTATTAGATATTTATCTGTATGTTTATCGGACCCCCTGGCTGGTCTCTGTGCCTGCAGGTACCGACAGCGGCCTCGTAAGGAGTCCAGGCGGAGGTCGCGGTCCCGGTCCCGCTCCGCGTCTCCGCGGGAGGCCATGAACCCGGCGGCCGCCTCCCACTACACAGAGGAGCCGGCGCCGCCGCCGCGCCACGCCCCGTCCCACTCCAAGTCCCGCTCCATGTCCCGCTCCCGTTCCCGCTCCCGCTCCTGGGCCGGCCGGAAGTCCGGCGGCCGCTGACGGGCCGATCCTCTCATATGAATGTGATGCTGTTTGTAGGAAGCTCCCTGTTTTCCAGGCCTGTGTGCCGCTGATACTTTTGGTTTTATAAAAATATTTCTGTCCTTTTGTTTTTCTCCCAGTTGGAATATGAAACACTGGTTGGTGTGTTTTGCGGTGAACCTGCCGCGGTTCAAACGTTTCCACTCGGTTTCTTACTTTTCTGCAGCTGCTTGTTTTTGCTAAACTAAAACGTTCAGTATTTGCTGCTAAAACCCAGCAGGTGTTTTAATCCTGCTGCCTTGCAGCTCAGTGATCAGTTTAAATGTGATACGACGACGTAGCAGAGCCATCGCAGGCCGAAACGCAAAGTAAATTTACAATAAAAAATGTCAATTTGATTTGAACAATTTTTTTTTTTTTTTTTTGCTCTTTTTGTTGGAAGTTTACTTTTATATTTTCTTCATCGTTAATTTCCGAAGGCCCTACTACTCTGTCGTAGTAAGACGCTCAAAGTGTTAAACATTTTAATTTTTATGGTGTTTTCTTCTAGTTCCTGTTCTGAGAGGAGCAGTGGTTCCTCGTTGACTCCAGTGTCCCTGCATGTCTTTTTCTCCCCGTTTGCTGTCTTTATTAGGAAGAAACTTTTATTTTCAGTAATAAATCAACAACATTCAATACCAGAGCTCCTGTGTTTGGCTTCAGTTTGTGAACTCCTCCCTGTATGTTGGTGTCGGATCTGCCTGGAAACGGGATCAAAATAATCGATTTCCTGTTAATGGAACAGCAGCCGGAGGAAGAATGAAATTAAAAACAACAGAGCGGCGGCCATGTGTGAAATCGAACGCGTCTCATTGATCTGCTGCTAGAAAATGAACGCGCAGGTATTTCGTCACTTCCTGTCACCGTGGCGGGAACCAATGAAATCCTGACATTTGTTTATGTCCCGCCTCCAGCTGCACAGGCGCATCAGTAAAATATTTTAATTAGAAAAGTAGAGATTAGCCAGTGGTGTCAAGTCCAGACCTGGAGGCCGGGAGTCCTGCAACTTTTAGATGCGGCTCTGCGGCATCACCTGAACAGAATAACTGGGTCATTAAGGTTCTGGAGAACTGAGGTACTGGAGCCATTTCATTCCAGCAAAACGATCACAAAGCTTGTTGACTTGACCGGACAAAGAAAGTCGTTTCTAAAGAATCTCCAGAAATTGGAATATAAGAAAAAAGTTGCATTTTTGATTCTCATTTCCAAAACTCATATCAATCCATGACTTTTTTTTTTAATCTCTTTGGTAATTTGTACAAAGGCCACACTAAGAAAATAAAAATAAAATCTATAATAATTTATATTAGATAAAATGAAAAAAGTTAAATTACAGCAAATTATTAATAACATGAGAACACAGTCATAATAGAACTATTTTTCTCCTATTTTGTTTTATTCTGGTGTTTATTCTGATGTTATTTCTTCCTCATAATTGTTGGCCAAGATTTTCTTGCTAAATAAATTTTTAACCCAAATTGGATTTTCCTTGTGAAATGAAAGTTAAACAAAAATGTTTTATGTTTTTCTTTGTTTGACCCAAATACTTCTTTGTATAGTTTACAGAAAAAAAATTAATACAATTTATTATTGTGAAAAGGTTAATATAAAATTGAGTGGAAGAAAAACCTGTGGTGGGGAAAAGTTGGCAGGAAGTTTCAGAGCACTGCCTGCTTCTTTCTGCTGATGGAGATGGTGCTTTTATTTCCTATGACTTGGTACCGACTCACACCACTAACGGTACCAGAACCAGGTCCAATAACTTTGCTTTTCCTGGGCTTGACTGGGAAACAATTTAAAATATACTTTTTAAAATGAGTTTTTGATCTGTGGGACACAAAACTTATTTACTGTCTGAGCCAGAATCAGAAGAAACAACTCTGGACATTTTTAAGCTGCATCCTGGCTGGATGTTTGTTTCTTTGTTTTTGTTTCCCAAATTAGAAAAATGTGAATTTTGCATAATAGGCCCCATTTAGTTCATGTCAGTCTGGATTATAATCCAGGTCGGAGGTTCTGTCAGGTCCTGGTTTTCCACCTCAGACCAATCAACCCGGTTCGGGGTCTTCTGGGTTCAGCCAGCTGGCTGCACATTTTCACCTCCTGTGACCTGCAGGCGGTCGGTTCATTCAGCTGCGAGGGAAATGGCAGCAGAACCGGGCCGCGGTATCGATCGTTTGGGTCCTGAACAACCAGAGCCTGCAGGGATCGATCCGTTTAGTTCGGTTCTGAAGCAGCACGGAAACCCATGCGTCTCTGCACACAGCAGCAGCGGGATTATTATATTTCATATCGAGGATGAGAGGTGAGTTTCAGTTCAGAGTTGACACTTTAAAAAGATCTGAATGTTTTACAGATTTGGCATTAAAGTTTAGTTTAAGTTTGGGATTTAAGTTTAAATATCTGCTTTCATGTTAAACTATGTGCATCGCTCTGCAGACAGGGTTTATCAGATCTTTTTGTGACGTGATTTTTTACATTTGTTTAAAGCTCCAGTGTTTTTGTCACAATTCTAATAAAATCAGAGCAACGCGACAGCATTGATTACTGACAGCAGTCAGTTTCTATTATGATTCATCAATGCGTTGTTCATGAATGCATTCAAATTATTAGTTCATAAGTTGTTTTAGTATTTCTTTTTAAGTTGTACTGTAATATGAGATCAGTTTTAAATATCCCCTCTGTCCGGGGAGCATATTGTGATTTCCCAGTTTTCTTATGGTTATTATTAATTGGACTTTTTAGAAGGAATGTCCAGTGAAGTTATCAGTATCTATCGAAAAGACCTTGTTGAAAACGGAAGTAAATTCTCCAACTGCAGGAAGTGACTGGCCTAAATAAACAGCAATAATTTCTACTATTTAGTCTCTCATAAGAAATAAAATACCTAAATAATTTCACAATGTTGTTTATTCATAAATAAATGTCATTTTGAAGCTAAATGTCTAATTATGATGCAAAATATTTAGCTGTTAACTGAGATTTAGCGCTGATCTGGATGTGTAGCTAATATGCTAATTCACCTGCCGATAACCGGAAGTGGACTACCAAAATAAAAGGCGGGTC
Source organism: Poeciliopsis gracilis (assembly GCA_911649635.1). Lineage (NCBI taxonomy): Eukaryota > Metazoa > Chordata > Actinopteri > Cyprinodontiformes > Poeciliidae > Poeciliopsis > Poeciliopsis gracilis. Next base: position 1,087,843 of record CAJVRI010000608.1, read on the forward strand.
TGGCATTGCTAATTTCAAACTCATCGTCGTTGTTTACTACAGCTTTTATTTTGATAGTCAACTTCCAGTTATTAGTAAGTGAATTTAAATATTAGCTTAAATATTAGCCGAATGTTTGCTACTTGAAATGTATAGCATCTAATGACTACAGGCAAAGCAACTGACTGATGGCTTCACTAAGGTCCATGCGTAGTTTAGGCAGACATCAGCCATGTCTGCTACTTGGAACTGTCCAGTTGGATTGTGGGAAATTAAATAGTGCGTCATAAGAAATGTGGGGAATCAGTATGCCAGGGAATGTATGCGGATAGTGCCAGCAGAGTCCACGCGACTCACAGAATACACACAGTACTTATGTGAGTTTTAAGAGGCAGTGAACAATGTGCAACTGTTCATCTCCAAGAGTCCATAAAGGCACTGATCAGTTTGTGCCCCTTTGTGGCGTTCCTATTGACTTGTCTACATTGTGATATTTTAAACTTGTCCATATGAGCAGCTGATATACGCTCATAGTGTGTATCTTTTCAAATCTTATGTTACTTCTAAATGTGTGCTTCTCTACCAATTCCAGCCCTGCTAATGTAAAAAATGGGAGACTGGAATTTCCTTGGTGGGATCTTGGAGGAGGTCCATATCCACTCCACCATGGTAGGCAAGATCTGGCTTACTATCCTATTCATCTTCCGGATGCTGGTGCTGGGCGTGGCTGCAGAGGATGTGTGGAACGACGAACAGTCCGACTTCATCTGCAACACGGAGCAGCCTGGCTGCCGTAACGTCTGCTACGACCAGGCCTTCCCCATCTCCCTGATCCGCTACTGGGTGCTCCAGGTGATCTTTGTGTCCTCGCCCTCCCTAGTGTACATGGGCCATGCTATTTACCAGCTGCGCGCTCTGGAGAAGGAGCGACACTGCAAGAAGGTGGCGCTGCGCAGGGAGCTGGAGGCTGTGGATGCAGAAATGGTGGAGGTGAAGAGGAGGATTGAGAAGGAGATGAGGCAGCTGGAGCAGGGGAAGCTGAACAAAGCCCCCCTGAGGGGTTCGCTGCTGTGCACCTACGTAGCTCACATTGTCACTCGTTCAGTGGTGGAGGTCAGCTTCATGACAGGTCAGTACATCCTCTACGGACACCGCCTGAACACATTGTATAAGTGTGAGAGGGAGCCGTGCCCCAATGTGGTGGACTGCTTCGTCTCCAGACCCACGGAGAAAACCGTCTTCATGATGTTCATGCAAGCCATTGCCTGCATCTCCCTGTTCCTCAGCCTACTGGAGATCATGCATCTGGGCTTCAAGAAAATCAAGAAGGGCATCTTGAACTACTATCCTCACCTCAAAGATGACCTTGATGACTACTACGTTAGTAAGTCCAAAAAGAACTCTGTTGTGCATCAGGTGTGCGTTGGAACTTCAGTGGGACGCAAGAGTACGATTCCCACTGCTCCCAGTGGATACACCTTACTGCTGGAGAAGCAGGGCAATGGACCCAACTACCCCCTCCTCAGTGCTTCCTCTGCCTTCGTCCCAATTCAAGGGGATCCCGGTGCAAAGCCGGAGGGCCACAAGGACGTCAAGGAGGGAGTGCCAAGCCCCACAGAGCAGAATAGCAACTCCAACAACACCAGCAGTGAGACACGCTCACCTCCTATGGACAAACATGACGAACCAGAGGATCTCTCCTCACCCCACCAAGACGACTTGGAGTGTGAGAGCTCAGAGTACCCCACTCTGCCTGTGGCAGACACCTCCTCTTCCACCACATTGTCGGGCATAGCAAGGAAGACACGGAGGCTCAGTCCACCGTGGAACTGCTCGACGGTGGTTGAGGGGAACTGTTCGGACAGTGGAGACTCCTACCATGGAAACGGCAGCATGAAGCTTCGCAGCAGCTGCGCCGGCCCCAGAGCAAGGATCGTCTCCAAGTCGGACTCGAAGAGGCCGAGCAGGTCCCAGAGCCCAGACTCTGTGGGGGAACTGAGCTCAGTGTCTCGACACAGCCGGGAGAGTAACAGTCCTGTCACTTCTTCACCGAACCGAAGAGTGTCAGCGGCGAGCAGCGGGAGCAGCAGACGAGCCCCGACTGACTTACAAATTTAAATCTGACTTATTTTAAATGTGCTAAAAGTCCTGATCCAGTCCTTTATTTGTATTTTTCTTCCAGTCAGAAGTCTCTGAAATCTTTAAAGTGGTCTTGTTTAATTGTTTGCCAGGATTTTGTTTGGACTTTCGCTGCTTTTTATGTCAGTTTCAGAGGAATGTCTTTTTGTTTGTTGAGGTTACTTCTCTCTGAATCATTCAACCCATCAACTGGGATATGGAGTTACCTAGATTTACCTGTTGATCAGCAGTCTTGATCAACAGCTCTTCAGGATTTCTGAAGGTCTTCTAGAGTTTTTCTGTGGAGATTGATTTGATTTCTGACTACTATCAGAGGAATATTATAAAAGCCTGAAATTCTGACCTATAAATAAGACTCTTAAACACAAGTGTTGTCTTGGGCTCGGACTTGTTCTTTGGGCATGTTGCTCCAATTTGCCAGCTTGGAGAAAATTGGAACATCACTTGAACATCAGGGTTCAAAAGACAGAAGACAAGATTTTAGTCCCAACTGGGTAATTCCCAATAGCTGTTGATGAAAGCATTGGCAAACTGTCAATGATCAACTGAAGGATGGTGCATTCTTCAGTCAGGTCTTTGCCAGATTACTTGGGTGTTTACCTGAGATGTTTAGTCCCCTTGTTTGTTTCCTACCTTGGTTTGGTTCATTTGTGCCGATGTGAACACAACAATCAAGACTTTAAGTTAACAAACTCAACTGATTTAGACCAAAGTAAACAAACTGCATGTGTGAAAACATCCTAAATCTAAAAATGGCTGGGTGCCAGAACGGGATTGAAACCAAGGGATCCAAAATCCAAAGAAGATCCCTGGAATACCTTCAGAAAGTCAGTGGATGACAAACTAACAAGCTTTTCAAGATTAAAGGAGTCTTGACTAAAGGCCTCAACAAACACAACTCGTCCTCAGCCACTTTAAAATCGATCGCTGCCCATCACTAAGACATTACCATCTTGATGGCACAGAAAAGTTCAGACCACAACCATAGAACCTTCTTTTGTGTACCACTTCCAGGTCAGTTTCAGGCCAACAGATCGACTTGTAATGATTCAGCTGAACACAGGCTGATGTACCACAGGGAATGGAAAAACCAACGCATTGATCTGTAATGTTTCAGGCACCATCGCACAGTCATTCAAACAGACACTTTCAGTTCAGAGGTCTGGTCTGAATTTATCCAAACTCAGAATGAACTCAGAAATAATAAACAAAAGAGATGTCTAGTTTGCTCTGGACAAGTTTTCTGTTGTTTATAGTCAATGTGAAGCCGACCCACTGTAACAAGACAGTTTTAGCGCCATCAATCACCCTCTGTGTGGTGTTGCTCATACCTCTCTGCTTCTCCCCCTTTACTTTCTGTTACACTGCAGTTTAGCAAAGCATGCTGTGAATGCTAAGGCCAGTTAGCATAGCCACTGATGACATGGGAGAAACGGTTTTCCTGTAACGCTAAGTTCCCCAGGGTGACATTTATGCCTCTGGTTCCAACACTGAAATCTTGTCTGAATTTTTTGTATAAATATTATTTTTCTACTTAATGCTCAGAGAAACAGCTGTTATCTAAAATAAATTAGTTTTATGTAAAAAGTTGAGACGATGCAAACATGGCAGAAAATAGTTTTATTCGGGAGCAGCAGCTGGTTCTTATTTAACAAAAATCAACAGTCTGTCTTCACTTCACTGTATTAATGAATAAAGAAATACATTCTGTACAAAGAAAACGACAACTTTAATGTTCTTTTTATACCACGCCCTCCGGCTGCTGTGGAGCGCCCTCTTCAGGCGATGGCTCATACTGCAGCAACTGCGAGACGAGGAGAAACGGGAGGTTATGACGTTTTCAGCTCTGAACACACAGAAACATCGACAGCCGAGCGTCTCACCTTGTTCCTCAGCTCTTTGTTCTCCTCCATCAGCAGATTGAATTTCTGCTGTAGATCGGCCAGCTCTGCCTGCAGAACCTCAGTGTCTGTCGGCTCTGCACACACCACCCCCCCCAGGTGGACCTTTATGTAGCTGAGACGCTGGTTAAGGCCCGGTTATGATTCACAGAAGGCTGAGGAGGTTTAGGAGATTACGACTCTAAAAAACCCATCTGAACTCATTTCAAACTACAGAATAGATCAGAAATGCCTTTTATTGTCCCTGTAGTGCAAATAGTGGGAGCAGTTCTGCATAAATAAGTTTTATATGCAGTGCAATGTAGAGGTATTGAACGGTTTTAACAGCAAAGGTAAAGATAATATTTTATTATCTGAAAACAAACTTCAACAAATAGACATTTGAGCTCATAAAGTTTGCAGCTTTCTGACCTGAGAGTGGAAATTTCCCTGAACTTGTCTGGCATTAGTTAATTTCTCTAGAAATATAAGCCAAGTTAAAAACTACGAGTTCAAGAGTGACAAGAAGATTTGGGAGCTGACCTGACTTTAACGACTAACTAAATACAAGCTGCGAAACAAGATGGCCGCCCTGGGCAAGCTGGTGTTACTCTGAACTACATAAGCACAAGGAGTGTACGATTTTCCAGAAATTAAATCTTCACCAACAGAAATTTTAATCAATCAGTAAAAGTGATTTATGTTCCAGACATAAATATATTTTTATTGTGAATGATTAGCCGTGATTCAATGTAAAATAACTTTGTCTGTTTGACATTTTTTATGTATTTGGCTGAAATTAATTCCAAATATTTTCAGACATTTGTCTTTTTATGCAAACTGACTTTAATTAAACTTCTGTCTGTTGCAGCAAAGCTGCTGAATTAGTACTTAACAGAACTCTTTGAACTCTTTGGTTTATCGTTTATGTTTTTAAGTAGGTTTATTTATTTATTTATTTTTTTATCTTAAAAGACGAATGTTATTTCAGTCTTTTGCTCTTCACTGTATGCTGTAATAATAAATCCTCCCAAAGAGACATTAGCAGAATAATCCAGTTAAACCTCATATACTGGAAACACACTGCCTCTCCTGCTTCACAGCTCTGCTAAATTTGTTTAGATAAATTGCTTTGCAACAGGAGATAATAGGACAAACCTTTAAATACTATTTTAAATCAGCAACATGGCAGGAAATTAAGCTAAACTATTCCTCAGTACAGTAAAAACAACCTGAACGTCAGAGTGACAGCGCCACCTAGAATTAGAATTACTAGGCATACTGTGCCCCAAATTAAACACAATTTGTGCAAGAACAGAAAAAATGTCTTTAAATTGTAGAGTTTAAGATCCATTCAAACAAATCTGTTATTAAATACAGTCAAAATGTAAACAGTGAACATAAAGACAATAACTCCAAACTTTCTGGGCAGGAAATCATATTTTCCTTAAAGTTCAACTAGAAATAACTGCAGGAGCAAGACCAAGTCTCATTTTAGATATTAGAATATAAATACAACATTTAAACAATATGTCATTTAACTTAAAAAGGATACTCAAGTGCATTGTCTGGTTTGTCTGGTTCTTCATAAAGAGCCACAAGCACTGCAAGACAGAAACTGACAAATCAACACAGTACTGAAACCTACATGTAATAACATTTAAATAAAGCTGAAAGTTTGTGCAACCACACAAATGTGGTGTTTAATAAACTGTAAAGCTTTGTTTTATTTATTTTTTTTGTTAAAGGTTCACATTATACTTTGGTAACTGTGTAAATAAATTCATAGCAAAAATTTGTTTTAAATATTGAATGTAGAACAAAGACTTATTTGTAATAATTTCTACCCTAACGGAGAAGCTAAATTAATGTCAGTATATTAATTCATATCAACACAGGTAAGGCTGTGAAAGAAGACTGTTAAACAGAATGATGTTATTTCTAAAGTTACAAATCACAACATCTGTGTTCTCGCAGCAACTTTCGCGCATGACTGAAGCAGTTAAGCTAACAGGTGACTGGACTTCCTGTCCACTCACCGCTGGTTAAAGAGTCCAGAACTCCTGATTTCTCCAGGTATCTCCTAAACTGTTCCCGCTTCGTTTCTGGGGCCTGAAACAAAGAATCAAACAGCTGTTATAATTCAACGTTAAAGTATCCGGAAACCCCGTTTACATGAGCGCCAGAGGCTTTAAGTTGACATAAAAGCTGAACATAAAGCAGGCAGGTCTCATGGTACGTTCACGGGCAAGCTACACATGATGCTAACCAGTTAGCTAATGCTACATTAGCATAAAAATGAAAACATAAACAAAACGTAACAATGTTAAAAAAATATATACATATACGTATTAGCGATAAAGCAGAGCAAGGCTCCCGGAATTTACTCACCCTGAAGTTAGCCATGAATGCTGCTAAAAGTGTCTGGTTTAAGGTGGCAAATAAGAGACAGTTCGAGCCTCAACCGTTAGCCTGAGGTGTTTACCCTTCCGCCTACAACAAGTGGTCTGTTGCCATAGCAACTCCAGAAAACAAAAAATGTTCAAAAATAAATACATAGAAAATATAAAATTAAACCTGGAAGAGAAAAGTGGCTAAAAGCTTTCAGAGTTACTGAAATCACATAAGTATTTTAAAGAAATGTATTAATAAAATACATGTAATTAAATGTAATTAAATGTATAACGTTGTAACATTTTTTAAGTCTAACTGCAGAACAAGATATACTATTAAAACAGAATAAAAATTATATTAAATATATTTATATAATAGTTTTAGTTTGGTGTGTTTGAAAAAACAAAAATACTGGAATATTTTCAGAAATATTGGGGCATTAAAAAAATCAAGCAGCCGAATATTTTCTTGTTATATTTCGTTTGTTATATGCTCTCAAGTTTTGAAATACACTTTTAAAAGTCAACTAAAACGCAGCAAAAACTTTAAATTGTGAGGACTGTTAAGACAGTTCAAGAATACTTTGAAGATGTCTTTTTCAACATTTTTAAAATTTTCAAAATATATGACAATATACAACACTATTAAAATTACAAAAAGACCGCTTTAATAATTAAATTTATTTAAAGTGTTTATTCACATCTGTAGCGCCTCCACTACTTGTTAAACAGATGATCACAAGGAGCCAATCACAAGCGTCAACGTCATAAGCCTTGTTACAGATTAATAAATCATACCTTCCGCACTCACTTCCGGGTAACAAACAAGGCGTAGCGGCTCTGCATGATTTGTAGATCTGTTTCCCCTGAGTCGTTGTTCATCATGTGACTCTGTTGAAAAACAAGCAGCTTCAAGTTTGGGTCTTGCCGGCAGAAGCTTTATGTTTATTCGCTTGATTAGAATCATGAAGGTAAGATTTAATTTTAGAAACACAGTTACAGGTTTTTACTTCCCTGATACCTCTCAGTTACAGTGAAGTTGTATATTGCGGTAAGTTGTTCTGTTTTCAGATCAGGTTTCGGTTTTTAGTGTCTCTAATGTTAACTGACAGTTTTCTTGTCAGTGGATTGCATATTAAAGTTGTCTATTATAAGCCAAAATTTCCCAGTATTCTGTAACTTTTTATTTAAGGAACAGAAGGTTCAAGTTAACGTGTTAACTTTAGTTTTGTATTTCACCAACACATAAGGATAAAACTCACATTTGGGTGAAATTAAACTTAATATTTTCACCAGGTTTCTATGAAGCATTCAGGTTTGTGTTTTGTTGCTGCCAAAGTTGTACCTGTGATGTTCAGAAGTAATAAGCTTATTTTCGGTAAATTAGATTTTATTATGATGAAATAAAGACTTACAGCAAAATAGAAAAATAAAAACTAAAACCGACAATTTAATGCTGTTTTATAGGTGATCTGAAGTGAGTTGGTTGATTTTTACAGACAAGTCTGAAGTGAATCTTTCATCCTGAGGTATATTTAAAAACATCATTTACAGCGTCATGATTTTAAGAAAAAGACCAGATGAGCAGATGTTTCCAAGTCAGAGCTTTATTTTGCTACATCCTCCTTGTTTCCTCTTATTGCTGCTAGTTTGTCCTTTTCACATGAAGTTCATCTGCATCTCCAAGACAGAGATTCATTAACGCATTGATTGTTCCTGACAGGAATCCTCGTGATGCATTGCTGTCATACTTGCTGGGACTTGCTTTAGTCACATGAAAAATGATAAATATGTTTTATCGTCGCTTATATCTGATAGTGAATTAAGTAAACTACACAAACAGTTTCTTTAGATAAGTTTGTTAAAATATAACTTGCTGCAGTTTAATGACTCCGATTCCAAGAAGATGGATCTTTTTCTAATCTTTCAAAGCTGTCTTGCTCAGCGGTTTTTCAAGGTTTTTGGAAATATTTTTGAAAGTTTCTGCTTATTTTCTTTCTGTAGTAAGTGTGTCAATGTTTTTTCAGTAAATTATGAGGTTTGCCAGCAGCTCCTCCTGACTAACCTTTATCTTCTTCCACAATTTCATTGTTTGTCCAAATGTTTTCCAGCAAACCAAGGCTCCTTTTCTTCAGCAGTGGAGACTTGTGCAGTGAGCATTGGTAGAGTCCATTGTAGTTGAGTTCAGCACATGTTGTTTTTCATAACTAAAACTTCTTGCAGGTGTCTTTCCGAAGCTCTCAGTGAGGATTTCTTAACAACTTCTCTGCTTCTTCTGTAAATCCTTCCTGCTTCTTAGTTCCTTGATAAATAACCGTGAGGAATCTGTTGTGCTTGAGGTTTAATTTGAATCCTTTTACAAACTCATAAACACCAGATCACTTTCCCCTGATGTGTAAAAAAAGCAAAAAAAAAAAAAAAGGATATACTTTCTTTCATTACCATGACTTTATCTACTTCCTGTTTCGCTCCAAGACATTTCAATAGTTCCTAATGAAAGCAGAGTTTAATTAGGAACTTCCTCAAAGTGGCGGCGCTTTGTAAAGCTAAACTAAATGTCAGGCTGTTGTCACGGTGGTTGTGACCCAGACTATTTGTTTCATTTGCAGTAGATTTTGCCTAAGTGCTGATAAATGTGCAGAAAGCAGGTAGTTTTTGTTCATGTTGCAATGAGATTACAGAAGTGAAACAGGCCCACGGCATCACCCAACCTCCACTGTGCTGATCATTGACTCACCTGGAGTTTTTGCTGTTGGAAAGTTTAGTCTGAATCGGGTGAAATCCTCGGAGAGTTGAGCAAACTTCATGTTTGTGACAGAAGAGTACCAGTAGTAAGTATCTTAGATGACAACTGATGGTTGATATGGTGACTTGGTGGCTAAGCCTCTCACAATAATAATACAATAATTAATCGTATGATAAATCAAGATCAGTTGATTATTAATATTTTTGGTTTTGACTTCATAATCCATTTTATTTATATTTTTGGTTGTGTTTTTTATTTCAGTTTTATTTACTGTTTTTTGTTGTTTTATTTTATTAAAAATAACTTCCTGTTCCAGTATAAAGTGTTCCTTATGAAAAAAACGTTTATTAGCCTTTAAAAGGGAAAACCTGCATTATTATGCAGTGGTCAATATATTACTTAAAATGGTCTTAAATTAACTATTTTGTGGACAGTTTGTTATTGTCACAGGCCTGTTGGTGGCAGGGCTTCATATTTTGATGCAGTGATGTTTGGAGATGTTTTTGTGTGGTGGAAGACACATTTTGCTCCTCGTTCTGCTTCGTTTGACTCAGTTTAGAGTAGATGTAATTTTTAAATTTTTCCCCCACTGAATAAAATTAAAAGTTGTATTTCTCTGCATTTTTCAGTGATGATGTGCTACTGGATTAAAGTTAGGTTTGTCTTAGAAGCTTTTTACATATCAAGGGTTAATGCGTCTGTCTTCATGACTGAGAAAATGTCTGCAGATCTTTATATGTTCTGATGAAAATGCAAGTTTTGAAAGCCGTTTGCTGTTTAACTGTGAGCTGAGCTTCACTGGATGCCACTTGTTGTCCATCAGAACTGCTGAAGCTAAACGAGATCAGATCACTGAAACAGGAAGTGGTACTGTTGCACATAGAACTGCCCAAACATTTCTGCAGAGTTTCAACAATAATCCCGATCAGCTGAAACTCCGTCACGCTTTCATCTCACTTCCTCTTTGCTTTGTTGACGTTTAATGACTTGTTTCCAGCTCACCATGGCTCAGTGACAGAACCACCGACCGATCCAGTCCGGCTCAGACGCCTGCCATGCCGCTGCCCAATGGCTCCATCAACACCGAAGAGAGCGGAGACACCGAGGTTCTCCTGGACACCGAGGTTCTCCTGGGGAAGGACGCCGGTGAGTTTGGTTTGTTTGTTTTAATCTCAATGTTAAAGCAAACAGCAGTTTTTTTTCTCCAAAAGAGAAGCTGAAGATGGAGCACATTATTATTATTATTATTCTTATTATTCTTCTTCTTATTATTATTATTATTATGCTTTTTATTTTTTCTTACTGGAAATTTGCTCAGATAAAACAACAGCAATAATAGAACATACATACAAATAAATGACTGAATAATAAAAAAAATACAAGAAACGTATAAATACTAAAAACATTATAAGTGTTATTGAATTACTTATTTTATTGTTTAATAAAAGTATTTTTAATATTTATTAATTTAGACAAATGAATGTTTTTGAACTATAGCTTCGAAAACAACAGAATCAGTTTTAGTTTTTAGATGTGCATCACATTGAAGCATCATCTCAAGACACCGACCAGGACGATGACAATGTCCCTAAACGCACCACGAGCTCAGAACTAACAAAACAAATGAGAATAAAAAAACACTAGCTTAGAGCAAAACAATGAGCCAGTGATAATAATGAAATCCTAGCTTCGAGCTGCCAGGTCCAAACATCACAGCAGAAACGATACAGAGAGACATTTTCACAGATTCTGCAGAGAGTCCAGTTTTACCAAAGTTCTGTCATTGGGACTAAAATCCGTTCCCGTCCAGTTCCCCCACGGTGCTGCTCGGCCCGGCTCGGCCTCGCCGTCCTCATATTCCTGGGGATCTCCGTGGTCTACGGGCTCCGCGTCAACCTCAGCGTCGCCATGGTTGCCATGGTGAACGCCACGGACCCGGCCGGAACCACGAACAGCACGGCGGACCCGGCGTGTCCGCTGCCGTCGGGACCGGAAAACAGCAGCAGAGCCATACAGCAGCCGGACGGGGTGAGCGATAGTGTGCGGGCGCCCCCTGGTGGTCCGCAAGGTATTGCATGTACACGTCACTTTATTTGCCTTGACTTGAGTTTAGGGAAGCTAACTAGCTTCCCTAAACATTGTGTTTCAAAAATAGCACTGAATAAATGATTTAAAGCTTAAGTATGTAACTTCTGAAGAATTTATTTATTTACATATTGTTTGGTATGTAAACTGTGAAAAAAGTTGAGTTAACTAGAAACAACCAATCAGGGCCAGGGGGTGGGACTTAGCGCTGTCAGTCACAATCTCATATGGCATTGCTCGCTTTTCCCCAGACTCAGACTCAGTTAGTGAGAAGTGTTCATTTTTACGACTTGGCTTGTTTGTAAAGCTCTGCTGACACGTCAACATGGCTCTGGAGAGACATTTGAACAGACGCTGGTGTTTCTGTGCCCTGTTGACGGCTGATTGTGTCCCCACAGATACCCCAGTATTCCTGGAACTCAGAGACTCAGGGCTGGCTGCTGGGCGCCTTCTTCTTTGGGTATCTGTGCACTCAGATCCCGGGCGGCTACCTGGCCGGTCACTACGGCGGGAAGATCTTCCTGGGTGTGGGCGTGTTCGGCACAGCTGTCCTCACCCTCCTCACGCCGCTGGCTGCTGGGTGGGGGTCGCGCTGGCTGTTTGCTCTGCGGGCCCTGGAGGGCTTCGGAGAGGTAGGTCACCTGGTTCTGTGTTAGACTCTTAAAGGTCCGGTGTTACATAGGGCTGTATTGTAGCACAAGTAGATATGGTATCTTCAGTTGTTATGTGCTGTATAATACATCAAGTATGAGTAAAACTTTTACATCATAATTTAATGCCTTGAAAAAGATTTTTTTAAATTTTTATTCCTGGTGTTTCTGAAACTCCAGGAAGTTATCACAACATGGCTCCTCTGTTAACCCTTTAACATTTTTACCAGCATCACACTGAGAAGTAGCTCCGTTAATGAGCTCAGCAGATGTTTGCTAATTGCTGCTGGCTAGTCTGAAGGAGCTGCTTTGCGAGGCGGAAGCTCGTTGACACGTAAACTGCTAACAAGGGGGAACTGTGTCTTCAAAGGAGGGGCTAGATCCCCTACATGTTTTGCACATCTGATTTGTTGCCATGGAAATTAAAGGATTTCTCAGACATTAAAAGACACCCAGACGTCTTTGAGTTCAAGCTTTTTTTTGACATCTGGAAAATGAACCATTTCCAAAAACCTTCAAAATGTAACATCATAAGTCAGAAGGCACTGCCACGTTACCTAGCAACTCCAGCAAAACCCAGCCCGTTACCTAGCAACACAAGCAGGACTCAAGCACATTTGGTCAGCTGGTTTTACCGCTGAATGCGCTGAACAATGTCTGTTGGAAAAGAGAAGTGTTTTGTTGTTGTTTTTGAATTTAAAAACATGTATTACCACTGCTGCACATATTTCTAATTCATAATTTTGTTTTCAGGGCGTGACGTTCCCAGCCATGATGGCGATGTGGACCCGGTGGGCTCCGCCCCTCGAGCGCTCCTTCCTGATCTCGCTGTCGGGTTCTGGGGGAAGCTTCGGCGCCTGCCTGGCGCTGCCGCTCACCGGTTACATCTGTGAACAACTGGGCTGGCCCGCCGTGTTCTACCTCTGCGGTTTGTGGCAGAAACACGCAGAAATCTCCACCATTCAGCTCCTTTTTTATTAACGCTTCACGTCTTCGTCCCTCAGGAGGCACCGGGTGCCTCTGGTTCGTTTTCTGGTGCATTCTCGTGTCCGACGATCCTCGAACTCACCGTCGGATCAGCGAACAGGAGAGAGATTACATCATAAACTCTATCGGAGCTCAGGTGAGCTTCAGCATTACGGTTATTTTGGCTCAGCTTTTTGTTTTTCACCGAAACAATTAATCGGATTAATTGTTCAGCCTTATATTTTAAAATGTAAGCTTAAGAGGTTAAATAAAAAGTCTGCAGAATGTGCCATTGTTTAATCTGATTAATCGTCAGACTAAAAGATTACTAACCTGCTTTTCAAACGAAATGTTGGAGAAATTTCCAGCCTGTATCTCCTCACTTCTCCTTTAGAGTTTCTGTTTCTGCTTTTTGCTTCTCAGATCTTATTGTTTACATGGAAAACAAAGTTTTTTTTATGAATGCTAAACACTTTTGCTTTTTCATCTGTGTGTTGTTTTTCTCACAGTTTCCCAGACATGAGTTAAATTTGTCTTTTATCATTTCCCTTCAGGGCAAAGGTCACGGCTGGTCGCTGCCTCTTGTGTCCATGGGGCTTTCCGTCCCGCTGTGGACCATCATCGTCACCCAGATGTGCTCCAACTGGTCCTTCTACACCCTGCTCACCTCCCTGCCCACCTACATGAACGACATCCTGCACTTTGACCTGCGGTCGGTGAGTTTCTGCTGCGCCGTCGCACCTGATTAAAAAACTGAAACTTACCTGTTTTGCCCCTCATTTCCGATTGAGGACATGTTTATTTCTTTTAATTTAGGTACTTCTGGCTCACAGAGAATGAAAACCTAAAATTAAGTGTCTCAGAAAGTTGAGTGGAAGGAAAACATCTACCAGCAGACTATGAGGCAGAATTCATTCAAGAATCTTGGCTTTCTGAAAATATTTCCCTCTGTTTGTGATGAATCTGTATAATATCTGAGTTTCACTTTCTGAAATGAGGGACAGAAATACAGATTCTTTGTTTTTAGCTTTTGATTGGTTGAGGGCGACATTCATGCTGGAAGTGCCATAGTTTAGTGTTTTCTATGTTTTGGTCTAGAAAATGTTTTTAGTTTAAACTCAGAAGCTCAGGAGCCAAAGTCTGTTGAGTAAAACGTTTCTGAATGTTTGCGGCACAACCTGAGTGATATTAAAATAAAACGTGGCTAATAAAAGAAAAATACTTTAAGTTTTTTAGGACTAAACGATTCCATTTGAGAAGATATTGGAAATGTTTTAAAAGCGTTCTTTCTCCATGTTCAGTGAAAAGTTCAGTTATTAATATAAATTAGCCTTAAAATGCAATTAGCTGTTTCTATTGGGTTCTGTTCTGCATTTTGCTGTGATTTACAGATTGAATTTACTGTGTTGTAACATTTAATATCAACCTAATATAATCAGATTTTTATTTAAAATGTTAATTTTATAATAAGTTGTGAGGATTTCATTCTGTTTGCTGAGTTTCGTGTTAATAATTGCGTAACTTGTGTCTCAGAACGGCTTCCTGTCGGCGCTGCCGTACTTCTGCAGCGTTCCGGTCTCGCTGCTGTCCGGCGTGGCTGCTGATTGGCTCATCATGAGGCAGGTGTTCAGCATCACCAACGTGCGCAAGATCTTCACCTTTACAGGTCAGTGAGGTGACTTTTTCAGCCTGAACAGACTAGCTGCTGGGTTGCCATGGAGATACTCGTCTCCCTGCAGGCCTGCTGCTGCCGGCGCTCTTCCTCATCGCCGTCTGCTACGCCGGATGCAGCCACATCCTCACCGTCACCTTCCTCACGCTCTCCACCGGCTTAGGAGGGATCAGCTCCGCCGGAGTCTACGTCAACCAGATCGACATCGCTCCCCGGTGGGTGCCCGCTGCCATGGCAACCGTTTCAGCTCAAACATGGAGTCATGAGCTTTTAGCTAGCAGAGCTTAGCTAGCCCAAAACTTCTTATTGGGCAGTTGTAGTTCTTTGAATGTATTACCTGATGTCATATGAAAACAGCGTTGGAATAATCTGTAGAATAATCTGTAGATTAATCAATTAATCATCAGAATATTTCGTAGAATAACTGATTAGTCATCAGACAAATCCATTAATTGTCAAATATTAATATATAAATATTAAATTAAATCATTGGTTGCAGCCCTAATTCTGATCCAGTTTGTGTGTGAGAAGAAAACTGGATTATCTGATGGCAGCAGAAAGCGTCACGGCCAACATAGGAGGAAAACTTTATATTTTTATCTACTTATTTATTGTTTCTTTTCCTGGCAGGTACGCCGGATTCCTCCTGGGAATCACCAACACGTTCGGGACGATCCCGGGTGTCGTGGCGCCGATCGTGACGGGATACTTTACAGAAGATGTGAGTCTCCAAGAAATCTTGATGCTGAAATACGTCCAGCTTTTCTGTCCCGTCTGGTTTGGCTTCTGTTTGTTCTGCTCTAAACTTTTTCATTCCGAGTGTTTTCTTTTGCTCTGTTGGGTTTATTGAGGCTCTCGTGTAAAGATAAGACTATTTTTTTGTATTATTAATCATATTTTAACTCCAGTGAGGCGTCAGCAGCGGTACGCTGGGTCGACTGACCTCTGACCTTTCTGCAGCACACCATGGCAGGCTGGAGGAAGGTGTTCTGGGTCGCTGCTGGGATCAACATCGGCGGCGCCGTCATTTTCACGATATTTGGCAGCGGAAAGATGGAGGCGTGGGCCGTCGAGGATGAGGAGGAGCAGGAGGAGAGGGCAGTCGGTCCAAGTTGAAGAAAAACCAAAGAGAAGCAGCGAAGCTCAACCTGACGGAGGATTCAGGGCCACTAATCCACAGTCTGACCTCAACGCACCGTTTTCACATCTTTTGCAACATTTTCTTCTTGTGGAAAGTTTACATCGCTTTCAAAACTCTTTAATTCACCTCTGATTTCTTGCCTTGTAATGATTCAGATTTTCCTGTCATCATAGAAGGTGGCCCTGCTCAGCATTTTGAAGGTTTACTTTTGGCTGATTTTCACTCCGTATCAGTCGAGTTCCCAAACGTTTTCAGATGAGTGCTGTCAGTTTGATCGCTGAGCCTCGCAGCTCCGACATACGAATCATTCAGGAGTAAAAATGGATGAATCAGCACAACGATGACACACAGCAGACCAGTTCACAAGTACAAGTTAAACCGTGTTGCTTTGCTCAGAGTGGAAATCAGAACCTTTAACAAAAACGCATCGTCCTTCAGTTAACCCAGAAAAATCCCAGAAATTCAACAGAAAATAGGATTTTAGGTGATTTCAAACTACAGCAACAATATCAGGTCACTAAAACTGATAGTAAACTGTTACATGAGATGTGCTAATATTTCAGCCGCGGTGCTAGCGCTCGTCATCTCAGCTGTCAGAGACGATAAACGTTTATCTGCAGCATTTTGGTAAAACTGTAGGCGTTGACTTTACAGAAAAACTGCATTTAACTATTTCAAATTTTGCTGGACGATAAATTGTTGCAGAAGTTGTTGTAATATTTTGAGACCTTTTTCAAGTAATATAATGGTAATAATGCAGAAACACGTTCTTAAATATCAGAAAGCTTGAAAGTCTTATGAACATTTAACACTGGAACTCAAAGACATGTTATATATCCAAAATAAGTAAACAGAACTATGAAGTCTCTGTAAACTAAACTGTCCTTCAAAAAAGTGCCAGTTGAGTCTGATTACTGTTTTAAGGGTATTTTAAGAAAATATCCAGAACAGAACATAAAATCACAAAGTGCATTAAATTTTCTAGTATCTGATTTAGTTTCTTCTGGTTTCCAGAGGAAAATATCTCCTTCAACATGATTAAGTTATTTTAAATTATTAAAATTAGAGGTATATCCAACAGCGCCTCCTAGAGGTTTTCAATGAAATAACAGACTGTTTTTATCACTGTTGGCTCCACAGACTCAACAGCAACAATAATATTTAAACATGTTGCCAAATAAAAATGCAGAAGCACATATGAGATTTTTTAAAACGTATGAAAAGAATAAAACATTTAAATGTGAGGAAATCTGAGCTTTTAGATGCTGAATTGTGGTGAAATCATGCAGGAACCGTGAAGCGGCTGCTGAACCGTTTCTGTCGGTTTGTTTTGCAAACTGAAGCTGCAAAGAAGCTTCACTGTCTGCAGATTTAAAGTTGAATTAATCTCAGGATAAAAACGGTTCAGGGTTTAGTTTGTTTGCTTATTTAGATCCTCTTTGCTTATTATTTAGAGTAATGCATGATTCATTTTTAAAGGATGAAGTTTTAAATTTATGTTGTTGGGGTTTTTTTTCCAATTTGTTCCACAATCAGTTTCTTCCTTTGCTTTGGTCTTGGCACTTTTTATTTGGTGTTTTATTTTTTAAATTGATGTTTTTGTTTAGTTATTTAACCCCAAACTGCACATAAGCTGTTTAACGTCTCACTGTTACTGAGAACAAGACAAAGTCTTCAGTTTGACCAAAGGTGAGAAGGAAAAACTGGATTTTAAGTGTCGTTCATTTGAATGAAACTCTTCACTCGGGACCAGATGAAGCACTTTCTCCAGGCGCCTTATGTTTGTTTCACTTCAACGTTTTAATATCAGGATAAATGTAATGTGTGTTTTTATATTATAAATCCAATTCATTTGTTTTTATAAGATATAAAAATATCATGATCTCTGCAAATGTTTGGAGAGAAATAAGTTGCACATTGATGTTTATAAATGGGTGTAAAATGTACTTCTGTGATCTGAAAAAATGTAAAATATATTTAGTTTTTTTTAAAAGAAAGATAAAATTGCTGAAGATCAGCAGAAATTCTCTAAACTGTGTGGTTTCATGTACGTATGCAATCATATCATCTTTATGCTTTAAGTTTCAGAAACGGATCCAGTTGTTTAATTCTGGCAGTGACTTTTTTATAATTCTTACGGTTTGAAGGAAAATGCTCACATTAACCTGTTTTTATGTAAAAAAATATGTAGTTTGTATAGACATCTTTGCTCCTGAAGCTTCAGGGAAGCAGTTACTGTGAACAACCACTAGGGGGCGCAATGCAATAAGCAGCGGTTTCTGTCATATCACAATAATATCATTATTATTTGTGCAAATTGATAGCAATTATTCTTATTTGAAGCTCCTGAAACTATCAGATCTTGTATTTCTGTATTAATTTTGATAATTAATAATTAATACAGAAATACAAGAAATGTCATTAAGAAATAAATTTCTTAATGACATATTTTACTGATCAGTTAAGGCAGTTTCCACCATATAAATAGTACTTTGATAGTTTTATAGGAAGATTTCAGCTTGCAACGCAAAAAGCTGCTCACAAGAGCTTCAATATTTTAAGTGAATCACTGATTAAGGTTTTCACTGTTATTTTTTGCGTTTTAAAAAAGGCGCAATAACATAAAATGAAGCCCAGATGATCTACTACTACATAAATAATTTAAATATAATTTAGATTTTAATCAAAATTTTTATCTTGAAAACTTTTTATCAGAAAAAAGTAAAACACATGGACCTTTCAGATTATTTTATTCTTTAAGAATAAACAGTATCCTGGATAAATAGGATGTTTTGCTTCTTAATGAAGGAACTTTGTCTCAGCATGAAGATTATTTTATTATTTATGAATTTATGAGTAACAGGAATAACAATAAAAACAGAGGACTTATCTCTTCTTATCACTTATTTCTTCAAATTGAATCAAGTGAACCTTGTGAGGTTTCAGCTTTAAAGCAACATGTCACATTTTTGTTTCAGTGCCTCCAGAAAACACATTTTACCTTTAAACTCTTCGGCTTCAACAGACATTTAGAAAAGATTATTTAAAACCTAAGGCAAAAAAAATGTAAGTTTGTGAAATGTATCTAGATTCATTTTTTAATACCACATTTCCTTTTAAATACACCCGATTTTAAAGCCATTTACGTTCATTTGAATATTTTTTATAGTTAAATATAATTTGCTCCTGGACTTTGACCTGCGGTCACCGCCAGGTGTTTCCGCGGTTTCCGGTCTGTTTGCTGCTGTACTGTCAGAACTTGCATCAGTCGGAGTCACCCGGATGTTGATGACGTCAGCCGTTGGCTGGGAACACAGCGGTGCAACATAAAATGCCGTCCTACCGACAAAGTGGTTCCCAGCATGTTTTCAGGAGGATTTTTAACAAAAATATTTCAATTTTGTCTCCGAAATTTGCGTTAAAAATGTTATATTTATTAACAGACGCTTTATTTAACATTTTTGGTGCTTATTTAGTTAAAAGAAAGAATCAATGTAGCACGTTGCTACATTCACTCAAATGTAGTGATAATCATCACCAGTTTTGTTGGTGAATCTTCAGGTTTTATCATGTTTTATCGTGCTCTCATGTCATTTCTTCATATGTTTTTATCCTTGTTCTTCTGTAGCAATTGCAGCAAAGTAATAATAATTATAGTAATAATTTAAAATCTGACCTATATTCAGATTATTTTATTCTTTAAGAATAAACAGTATCCTGTAATTTCAATATTTAGGTTTTATGATGTCACTGGGGATATTTTTGCTCAGTACTTCTAACCCCTTTCAAGATAAAGATTTTAAAGTAATCCATAAATTTAAAGTAATCCATAAATTTAAAGTAATCCATAAATTTAACTTTTAAACAAAATCACAGATAAACTAAAAAGCTTAACTTAAAACTCTTAAAAACCACATAAAAATACATATCCCTGTCAATTTTTTTTTAATTACATCATCAAACATGTGAAATCCTGATATGAATTAGCCAATATTAATTCTCCTCCCTTTATTTTATTTTTCCAAGCCTGTAAACATGAGATAAATATCATACAAACAGCTGGAAGAGAAGTTAGTCAAGAAAAGAAACTGTCCTTTAAATTGTTTTTTTTTTCCACTCCTAAGTTTGTTTTGTGTTTATTTTACTTATTTTAATCCTTCTGGGATCTGACAAATGAAGAACTGCTGGAATTCAGTGAAACTGTCTCAGCATCATGGACCATGAATTATTAACCAGAGATGAACTTGTGAAGCTAATTTAACCACTTTTTCTTTCTGAATTTTGTAAAGTTTCATACAGTCAAATATAACTAAATAGTAAAAATAAGAATTAGGTCCTAAAAGGAAAGTAGAGAAAAAATAATCACCATCATAATTTCTTGCTGTAATTTTTCAAGTAAAATGTGGAAATATTTGGAGATTATGAATCTTGTGTTTCATTTGATGAAACATTTCAACACATTTTCACTCACAGCTGAAGAGAAACATTGAACCAGAGTTCAGTCCAAGTGATTCCGACCAGAACCGGGGTTAACGCTCAGAACAGTTGAGCTTTACTGCGGCACGCCTCTCGTTCACAGGACGATGCAGATCATGTTTTGACATGTAAAAGGTCCAATCTGAGTTTAAGTGGTTCCGTCAGTGTGTTGCTAATGTGCATTATTTGCATTGATGGCCTCCCTGCAGCTATGCACATGTCACCATGCAGGATGCTGACGCTGCAGCTCTCTGCACAGAGACGACTCCGGAGTCGTTCAGAAACGCTGGTTCTGGTTCTGGCAGAAACCAGAACCAGAACCACTCAGGTCAACATCTCCTGCTGTTTACAAGAACATCCTAACTGGTTTTGTTTGATGCTGCAAAACTTTGTGTTGCATTTTCTTGCAGTTATCTGAATTAAAAATTGAATTCAAATACTTTACTGATCCCAAAGGGAATTAAATGTTGTTGCAGCTCATACTAATTCAAATTCAAAAGTTGTTGCAGGTCGTGATGATTCAGCTCAAATTCAAATGAAATATTTTCTGTTCAAAACAGTCTTTACTCTAGAGTTTGTTGATTCACTATGTATTTGTAGAAATTATTCAGCAAATACTGAAGGTGGCATCCAGTAGAGTTGCAGTTTGGGCATTTGTTTTATTACAATAAAATAAAAACAGCTGCAAAAACATAACATTTTACGAAACATTTTAGTCCAGCTTCTAGTTCAAAGATCTTAGCTGTTGAAAAAAGATGTAACAGCTTTTTATAAGTAATTAATTATTTAATATTGATGAAAAAGTTCTTATTCCACTGGCAGATTATTTCACTTATAGTGTGGGAAAAAACCTCTTATAAGTGAAATAACTGACAGTGTATGTAAGTAGTATGTTTTCATCAATATTAAGGAATTATAGATTTAAAATAAACTTCTATATTTGCTGAAAGGTTGCTTTTAAACTAGTTTCGTCTTATTTCAAGTGCACTGAGATATTTGCATTGGAAACTCACCACAATCACTTGGTGAGATTTTGTGTCTTTGCTGTGCAGCCTGAAATGAAAATGGATGAGTCTGATAATTCAGCTCCCTGTTACCATGACAACCGTCCAACATGACTCATCCTCGATGTGCCGCTGCGTCTTTTCACACCGTAACGCCTCCGTGTCTCTGCGCCGATCGCTCGCCGTTCTCCTCCTCCTCCTTCGCAGCAGCAGCAGCAGCAGCAGCAGAGTTTTGGCCGCTGCAGTGGCATGATGGGAAGCCGCCATCACACCGGGGTCACGCATCACCTGCAGAGAAACGACAGGCAGCCAGGAATCGGGAAATACTCAACATCCATCCATTTATTCACTAGAGATGGATTTGAGCTGTGGGGAGAAGAAGAACAATTTATCAGCAATTATTGACAGAAAACAATTAGATTTTGTTTCATTTCTTATGGTCATGACAGAATAAATAAACAGGTGAGTTTATAATGTCTTACAATGAAACAAAATCTACATTTAAAGTTAGTTTAAAGCTCAAAAGACAGTAAAATCCACCTAAATGTCAGCTGTCAGTGTTTTATCTAGATATTTGTCTAAAACTTTGACCTGATGTGAAAAACTAAAAATTTCTTTGTCTTAAAATTAAACATTTCTTTTAGAATTTGAACATCAGAATTACTGATTTATAATTATGATTGTTGCATAAAGATTGTTGCTCACACCTGCTCAGGTCCAATCAGTGACTCAACATGAATGCGGCACACAGAGCATGAATCATGTGTATCCTGGGAGCAAAGGCTGGGACATCTTTCATGGTAGCTGATAAAACGTTCCTCCGCTCTGACCCTGGGAAACCGGGTCAAGTGCTGTTGTGTTTCCGCCCTGACCCTCCAGGACTCCTGCTCCGCCCCGCTGGGCCTCAACTGGCTTTTATTGGTGCTGGTCAGAGTTTGGCACGAACTTCGGACATTTCCTTAACTAAATTTTGGAAAAATTTACTTTTAAGAGTACATTTACCAAGACTTGAACACAACTTCATGTTTCTGATGTAATTTTTCTATCTTAAAGGGACAGTATTATATGTTTTCCAGGCACATATTTATAGCATAATCAAATGTCAATGTTACCTTCGGTTGCTATGTGCAACATGGGCAACTGCCCAGGGCAGCATATTGAGAGGGGAGGCACGATATCCCATCTAACTGCTTGGACCGCCTATGATCAAGTATGACTTAAAAGAAATATGACTTGACCCTTGAAATTGGGCACTTGTCTCTTTAAGAAGTTCCTGCTTTTTCTGGAGCTCCGCCTTCAGGAAGTCGTCACAACATGACTCCTCAGTTAACCCTTTAACGTTTTAACCGGGGTTGAACTGAGGACACATTTTTGATAAGTATCTTAGCAACATTCTTTTGGATAAGGTTACGTTATTTACATTAATTTCACCAATGTTATCTAAAAACTGTTGCACTTACTATACTGTATTGTTATGGATTCTGTTTTCCTCTATCTCTTTTATCTGCTAACATGCACACGCTGCAGCTGACACAACCATGTTTATGTGTGACTGTCGCCAGTCATACATAAACAGACTGAAGCTGATTAAACTGCCCTTTAGGGAGGGAACAGATTGAGGAGAAGAATAAAACCTCAACAGTCTTTGCCTGGTTCACCTGGTTCCCTCCATCAGGTGAGCTGAGTGACGCCCATAAATCTGTATCTGATCCATAACATGGAACATTTGATCATTTTTCAGCCTGTTCTTATATTGAATCACATCTCATTGTTTTTCAAGGTAATTTACTTTACAGCTAGACCTGAATTTTCTCCCTGTGGGACAATAAAGAATATTTTTATTGTGTTCGGTGAACAGGAGGCGGAGGATTCCTTCTTTGCATAAAGAACTTTCATCTGTAACTGGAACTGCTTTTCTGATTTTACTCAAGTTAATGTTAAAATATCTGAATCATTTCCTGATTCTGATTTTTAGATGAATTTCAAGTATTCAAGGTTCAATCATGGTAAAAATCATTTCAACCTGAAAACCTGGTAGAGTTAGAACAAAGATTGTCCTGAATGACTGTTGGATGCTCCTGCTGCCGCCTGCATGCTGACCCTCTGGGTGCTGGGCTGTTTTGCTCAGGAGGTTTATTTTAGTTTGCTGCGAACGGAGCGGGAGAACCTGTTGACTGCAGGCCAGCCTGCATTTTTATGCCGCTCAACGCAGTGGGAATGTTTTGTTCTCATGATCATCTGTGTCGCTCCTTACGTTTCCTTTCAGCTTTCCAGTCTGACCAGTTTGGTGCACCCAAGTGCAGCTTGTCAGGACTTGACCTTCAATGGACTGAAAGCAGCAGCGTTAAACTGGTTTGTATGCTGACCAGTTCAGTCCAGGTTTCAGCCCAGCTTCCCTGCTGCAGAATCACTTTTAATTCAATCTTCAACCAGACCTTGAATATGCGCCTGCCAGCTCTTACGAAAGCATCTGAAGGACAATAACACTTTTTACGCTCTGGTCCTTCTCAGACTGTTTGAATGCAAATCTCTGACCTCTGAATTAATCAGATGATTCAATCGTTCCTCCCAGTGATACCAGTGGGGGTTGTGTGGTAGAAACCAGTCTGAAAGCTGTTAAATGTGAAATGTTCCACTCATGATGGTAATTATTCCCAACAGTTCTGCATCCCTGCAAAACAACAAAAAGCCCAAAAGCAAATAAATTCATTTTAAAAGTAAACTTAATAAACAAATATTTTCTGTACTTAATTCACAAAATATTGTCCCATCAGCTAAAACACAAATCAAAAACTTTTATGCTTTTTAAAAAGAAAAAATGTTTCTTCTTTGTTTAACTTCATACAAACTTTATATAAAACATGTTATGTTTTCAAGCAAAATGGACGTATCAGTATTTGACATAGTTATATGGGTTGTTATCACAGTTATTTTAAAAAGTGATTACAGTGTTTGGAACTATTTGGGGGAAAAATGTCTTCCTGATTCTACTACCAATCACAATAAAGTAAAAATGGTTATTTTGATAATTTTTTGCTGTTAATACTTTTGTCATATTTTGAACTTGAGAAAATAATGCAAGTAGACAAACTGTTCTTGTCACTAAAAACACACCAACAAAAATCCAGAAGAAAAAAGAAAAATTTTGGAATTTTTGTGTAATCTGGAAAACCTTCAAGACACTTTTTTTGTTTTAAATCTACAAAGAACTACTTTCTTATTTCATTAAAATATAATGTGTTTAATTTGTTTATTTATCAAGTAAAAGTAAAACAAAAAAAGTTCTTGCAACAGTTTTGAAAAAAAAAATGCTTCTGTTATTTTAAATGCATTTCAAAATATCATTCTCAAAAAAATAAAGGGAACACTCAAATAACACATCCTAGATCTGAATGAATGAAATATTCTCATTGAATACTTTGTTAATGAATTTGATTTCCATTGATGAGTTTTGTGTGATTTTGTTGTCAGCACATTCAACTTTGTACAGGACAAAGTACAAAATTGTCCTGTACAAAGGATGTGTTATTTCAGCAGTGTGAGCAGTGTATTTTTAAGTAAAGTAGATATTTAAAATATATAGGTAAAATGCTGGGTTGCTTATATGTTTATGCTGGATATGTGGATATCTTTTAACTGCATCTGTTCCTCTGTAAGTGTCAGGAGTAAAGTGGAGGTGTTGTTTTGTGTGCGAACTCTCAGGCCAGCGGAGGAAACGCCACCACGCAGGTTTTAGTCTCCATCCGTCGGCGTGGTGACGTTTTTTACAGGAAAGCGCGTGATTTGCGGAGTTTTGCGCGGAGGGAGGATGACGGAGCCTCCAGGCCGCCTCCCATGCAGTATAAAACCTCCCAGTCCGACTCTACTCTTCCTCTTTCTGTTACCTGGCTAAGGGGCAGCAGCTTTGGCCGTGAAAACCCAGAAACACCGGTGAGTTCAGCTCTGATTCATTCATTTAACAGAAATCACGCCGTTGGCCTCGAGGAGGCGTTTTACCCGCTAATGAGAAAAGATTCTCGGTTTATTGCTAACCGAAGCACACCGAACTTTACCTTTACTGTTATGTAACCTGTGTAGTTTTTCACCTAGAATTGGATGTTAAATGTATGGAAAATGTTTAACCGGGTTAAATACGAGAGGAGGAATTTTTATCTTCGTGCGAGTTTAATAGTTTGGGATTAGAAAATGCGCTAAAAAGGGAGGGTATGTAGAGAAAATGAACAAAGGAGGCAGCGAAAACCCCACATCCGAGGATGCTTCTTTGGCATCTGGTCCCTCTCCTCCTGGGAACAACTGGACGGGTTTCCCAGTAACAGGTGCGGGTGTCTGGACCAGGATGGACTCTGGATATTTGGAGGTCTTTGTAACTTTATCCGACGTGGCCCAGGCAGTAACACGTGTCTCAGGCTGGCCTGGGGCCCGCTGCGGCCTAGCAGCCTCCGCCTTTTAGCAAAGCAGTCTGTTAAAGAAAAATATCAAATTAATGTAGAAATGCGGTTTTGGAACGCGGAATTTCTCATGTTGACCCGATTTAGAGACTTTAATAACAGTACATACTCTTGTGTAATGACCGATTAAAACCGGCTTAAGCCTGTTTTGCTTCGACCGCCGCCTCCATGTTGGCTCCTTTAGCTGTTAGCTTCCCCATTAAACGCTTTAAGCTAAATGGCTAACGTGGTTTTTGCTTCTTTTTAAACAGAAACTAAGACAATGGGAAAGGAAAAGACCCATATCAACATCGTGGTCATTGGCCATGTCGACTCCGGCAAGTCCACCTCCACAGGCCACCTGATCTACAAATGCGGAGGAATCGACAAGAGAACCATCGAGAAGTTCGAGAAGGAAGCCGCTGAGGTGAGAGAAACTTTTATTTTCCTTTAATCCAACTTTTAAAGACGTTTTAGACACGTTCAAGATGGCGGCGTCGGCATGCCCAACTGCCCGGCACGAGGGGTGTAGCTGTAGCTGTGTGCGCGCACGCGGGGTGGGGCCTGCCGGCGGCAACGGCTAGTGGTGACTGTGCAGTTTATCCAGAGTAGGCCGCAGACCATTCAACGGAAACTGGAGATTATGGATTTGAAACTTAATACAAAAGTGCTCCAGTTTAAATTGAACATTTTAATAAAGCAAATTTTTGGTAAAAATGCTTATATGCATAAACAGTTTGTTAGATGAACTGAATGACCTTTAAATGATCACTTTGTAAGTAAATGTTTAAAAATTTGTTTCAAATGGTTCACAATCAATTAATTTTTTACCATTAAGCTTAAAAATAATGAAGCTAAAGTAAAATGAAATGTAAATAAGTGCTCTTTTATAAACATTTACAAGATGTCAGCTGTATATCAATTGAATGATTATCTGGAGATGAATTTAGAAAAATTGCCTACAACATTCAGCTCAAGTAATTTTTTAAAAATATTTAAACGAGGCAAAAAGAAAACTTGACACCATAATGGGTCTAGTACTTTACCTGTAATTAAAAGGATTGTTTTCTTTAAATGAATTTTAATTTTCCTGACAAATATTTACTCTAAAATTGAAGTTAAACCAACGTTTCTTTTTTGTAAGATGGGAAAAGGCTCCTTCAAGTACGCCTGGGTGTTGGACAAACTGAAGGCCGAGCGTGAGCGTGGTATCACCATCGACATCGCTCTGTGGAAGTTTGAGACCGGCAAGTACTACGTGACCATCATTGATGCTCCAGGACACAGGGACTTCATCAAGAACATGATCACTGGTACCTCCCAGGTAAGAACCTTCAGTATTAGATTGACTAGTTTAATTTTGGAATCTGTGAATCTTATCTGACTATTAAATTTCCAGGCTGACTGCGCCGTCCTGATTGTTGCTGCTGGTGTTGGTGAGTTTGAGGCTGGTATCTCCAAGAACGGGCAGACCCGTGAGCACGCCCTGCTGGCCTTCACCCTGGGTGTGAAGCAGCTCATCGTTGGTGTCAACAAGATGGACTCCACTGAGCCTCCTTACAGCCAGGCCCGTTTTGAGGAAATCCAAAAGGAAGTGAGCACCTACATCAAGAAGATCGGCTACAACCCAGCCGCTGTTGCCTTCGTCCCCATCTCTGGTTGGCACGGAGACAACATGCTGGAGGCCAGTACCAAGGTGAGACCTCGGAACTAAATGGGGACTTGTATTATGGGGGTTACTGAGGAAGAAAACTAACTATGTCTGATTGTAGATGAACTGGTTCAAAGGATGGAAGGTTGAGCGCAAGGAAGGCAATGCCAACGGAACCACTCTCCTGGATGCCTTGGATGCCATCCTGCCACCTTCCCGTCCCACAGACAAGCCCCTTCGTCTGCCCCTGCAGGACGTCTACAAGATTGGCGGTAAGAAACCCTAAACAAAGTCTGTCTTGCATAATTTGAACTTACTGCAGTGAATTTGATGGTCTAAATGTCTCCGTTCTCTCCCAGGCATTGGAACTGTCCCAGTCGGTCGTGTTGAGACCGGTGTCCTGAAGCCCGGCATGGTTGTCACCTTCGCTCCCCCTAACCTGACCACTGAAGTGAAATCCGTGGAGATGCACCACGAGTCTCTCGCTGAAGCCGTGCCCGGTGACAATGTTGGCTTCAACGTCAAGAACGTCTCCGTCAAGGAAATCCGTCGTGGATACGTCGCTGGAGACAGCAAGAACGACCCACCCAAGGCTGCCGACAGCTTCAATGCTCAGGTTGGTGCAGCTCACCTGATGAATAAACAAGATTCTCTTTTGGTGTTGTAGGTATCTAACTCTGGACTCGTCCACAGGTCATCATCCTGAACCACCCAGGTCAGATCAACGAGGGTTATGCCCCCGTTCTGGACTGCCACACCGCTCACATTGCCTGCAAGTTCAAGGAGCTGATTGAGAAGATCGACCGTCGTTCTGGCAAGAAGCTTGAGGACAACCCCAAATTCGTCAAGTCTGGTGACGCCGCCATCGTCAAGCTGATCCCCCAGAAGCCCATGGTGGTGGAGCCTTTCTCCAACTACCCTCCCCTTGGTAGGAACCTGTCGCTGTCTCATTAAACCAGTTCTATAGCTAATGTAGTATTGGTGTATCGTCTAACATCGCCTAACTTGTGTTCCAGGTCGTTTTGCCGTGCGTGACATGAGGCAGACAGTGGCTGTCGGAGTCATCAAGGCCGTCGACACCAAGGAAGTCTCCGGAAAGACAACCAAGGCTGCAGAGAAGGCCCAGAAGAAGAAATGAATGGTCGTGCAGGACATCCAACAAGAAGACGTGTGCCGGCAGCTGCGGGCCACCCCCTCCCCCATCTCGTCGTACCACCCTGGGTCATCTTCTCCGAGGCACAGCTCTCTACTCAAGGACTGGCTTATGCTGATTAAAACCCATCGCAAAAGTTTCCGCAGGAAAAAAGAACTCTGGCATTGTCGCCCAAGTCAAAAGACGGTGCCTCTTCTCAGTTCAGTTTGAGTTGGAAATGGTTTAGAACTGTATCTCAATGTTAAAAAATGCCACAAATTAATTGGAAAGAAAGCTGCTGGTAACTAATAAATAAATGTTTCTGAAAAAATTGCAATTGGCGTGTTTGGCATCCTTTAGCTGGGGGTGGATGGTTGAGTCTGAAGCGGAGTGCAGCTGTTCCTGACCAGGCCGTCCACTGAGACGCGTCATCTCTCCAGCCAATGGCACCTCTTAGTTTGAGTGAAGGAACCAACCAAGAAGCCGCGCAGCCCTCCCTCCATGTCCAGTATAAAAGCCCAACTCGGGTCCAGTTCGGTCCTTTTTTTGCCTCTTCTTTAACTCGGACCTTTTGGCTGCTGGACTAAGGTTGGTGAAAGTGGTTTTAACTGCATGCTGGAGTGAAAATGAGGCGGAAACTCGGCAGGAGTTTAAATCTCCACTTTGACATCCTGGTTTAGGAGGAAAACTGATTATTCTGGGAACTAAAAGCTCTTCTGTTGGCACAGAAGAGCCTCTGAATCAGATTTAATGTGAAGCGGAGGGGAGAGAAATGACTTTGCCTTCATGGAGACGCCTAATGGTGCGCGTTCACGTTACACAACATGGCGGCGGGCTGTGCGCAACATGGAGGCCGGAGACCGGCGCACGTGGCGCGTCACTCTCCGGTGTCGGGAACGAGCACGTTTCCCCCCTAGACTGGCCTCTATGGCAGGCCGTTGTTACATAAAATTGGTTCCAACTGGGTAAATGTAAAGGCTTTTTAGAGACCTGGACTTGGGTTGAGTATCCTGAGCAATGCGGTCATTTTCAGTCTGACTATTAAAAATGATTGAATTCTTTGTGGCTGTCAGAGAGCAAATCAAACTATTCCCACGGTAAAAATGGAGCTTTATCAAAAATCCCTTAAAATTTCAAGATGCAAATTGTTTTTTGTAGTCAGAATATTTTCAGTTATGAACATTCTGACTAGTCAAAGTACAAGATATCTGAAATGAAGCCTAAAATGATTTTCAAAATTAGTTCTATTTAAATTTGGACAAATATCAGCAGTATAACTTGCAAGAGTTTAATCTATATATTTAAAATGTCTTGAATTATGGTGTCAATATGTTTTGCATGACTAGCCAGAATAAAATGAGATTTGAAGCTGTTGACATGTTTCATATATCTGGATATCTGGGATTAAAGCCTCAATACAACTTAATTGTAAATCCGCAATTTCTTCTAGACAGAATAAAATATTTCAAACAAATATTTTGTCCAATTAAAATGAGAAAAAGTCTAATTATACATAGATTTCTGTTTAGTGTGTTATGGGCGATTTTATGTTCCAACGGCCAGCTTTATCTGGGTCTTAATAAAGTCACATAAAGCTGATATTTATTGCAGTAAGGTCCTCTATGACGTCATACATGTTGCTCAGCTGTAAAACCTTTCCAAGTTTGTGAAAGTCTCTGAAAATGACTGGCCGGTCATTGAATCGGATTGATGTTAAAGGAGTTATTAAATGGCCGCAGCTTTGAGGGAAATGTGAATTAGAGGCCTGGAAGCTGAAGCTGCGCCTCGTTTCTCTGCAGCGGCGACAGAAATGGGGAAGGAAAAAACCCACATCAACATCGTGGTCATCGGACACGTCGACTCCGGCAAGTCCACCACCACCGGACACCTCATCTACAAATGCGGCGGCATCGACAAGAGAACCATCGAGAAGTTCGAGAAGGAGGCGGCCGAGGTCGGTTCTGTTCGGGTTCTGATCACAGAACGTTCTGAGGCGGAGGCTGCCACCTACCGTTTGAAATGTGTACTGCCACTAACATGGGCTAAATATGAAAAAGATCAATTCTCATGAAAAAAAACTTATCAGGAAAATGCATTTTTGTTCACTTGAATATGTGACGGAGTATTAGGCCGTTGTGGGTAAGAAAAGAGAAAGGACCAATAAATTTCCACTAAAAACTATTTTTCTAGAAGAAACAAGAACATTTCTGAGCTCAAAAAGTCAGAAATTTGCTAGAATAAACACATTGAATGTTTTTAGAAAAAACATGGAAATGTCAGAGTTTGAAAAGCAGATTTCTTTTCCAAGAGTTGAAAAATGTTGACTTTTAAAACTGAAATTTCCAATTTTTCTGAGATTAAAAATTCAAAGTTTCTTTGAGCAAATTTTCAACTTTTCACACTTTTATGTTTCAGTTTTTTATAGAAAATTTCGAGCTTGATCTAAAACTTTCTGAGTTTTTTCAGTAAATGCTTAACTTTTCAGACAGAAATGTTCTTGTTTTTCTTGAATGTGTCAGATGGTTTTTTGACAACAAGAACTCGACAATAAAAATGCAGCCGAGATTAAACTTCAAAATGAAACTTAAAGTTTTTAGGGGTCATTACTGACCTTTTACTTACATTAAGTTTTGGAAAAATAATTACTTTTTGGAGTATTTTTACTGAAGTAATATCAAGTGTTAGATAGTTAGATAAATACAATGATAGAAATGTGTGGATTATTTTGATATTTCATGATGCAGAAGAGGATTTTTCTTTCTGCCAAAGTCAGTTTTTCTTTTATTACGTTTCTAAGTTAAGAGCCCAAAAATGTTAATGTAAACAGAACTTGTAGTAAATAACTGCTTAGTTCTTTGGTTTCCAGGTGTTTGATCTCATTGGAAAGCTGAGATACTTTCATAATCTGTAAATAACTCACAATGTGTGATTTGCACACCAGCATCATTATTCTTATATCTAAATGGGTTAAAGTTTGAGAAACGCTGCATTACAGTGATGTTCTGTTCTCAGATGGGAAAAGGCTCCTTCAAGTACGCCTGGGTGTTGGACAAACTGAAGGCCGAGCGTGAGCGTGGTATCACCATCGACATCGCTCTGTGGAAGTTTGAGACCGGCAAGTACTACGTGACCATCATTGATGCTCCAGGACACAGGGACTTCATCAAGAACATGATCACTGGTACCTCCCAGGTAAGAACCCACCGCGCCAGCGTCGTGCTGAGACATACTGAAGAGTAGAGCCTGCAGAGGCAGATAACACTGCGTCTACTCCAAGATGGCCGCCCTATGGCACGTCAGCGTCAACTGGCCAAAGCAGAGTCTATTCTTTATTATGTCTGTGGCTTCCTGTGTTTGGAATATGGAAACCTAAAGTGAATGTGACTTTCCAGGCTGACTGCGCCGTCCTGATCGTTGCTGCTGGTGTTGGTGAGTTTGAGGCTGGTATCTCCAAGAACGGGCAGACCCGTGAGCACGCCCTGCTGGCCTACACTCTGGGCGTCAAGCAGCTCATCGTCGGCGTCAACAAGATGGACTCCACCGAGCCTCCTTACAGCCAGAAGAGATTCGAGGAGATCACCAAGGAAGTGAGCGCCTACATCAAGAAGATCGGCTACAACCCCGCCACCGTCGCCTTCGTCCCCATCTCTGGTTGGCATGGAGACAACATGCTGGAGGCCAGCGACAAGGTCAGGCGCAGAGTCAAAATCAGACTCATTCTCATTGCGGTCCTCTGAACTAAAGCTTTTTTTCTACTTGAAGATGAGCTGGTTCAAAGGTTGGAAGATTGAGCGTAAAGAGGGCGGAGCTACAGGTGTGACCCTGCTGGAGGCCCTGGACTCCATCATGCCGCCGTCCCGACCCACCGACAAGCCCCTCCGTCTGCCGCTGCAGGACGTCTACAAGATCGGCGGTGAGTAGAAGTGCTACAGCCACCGCGCTGATATGGAGATTATGTTTTTGTTTAGCACTTCCACTAACCTAGGTTAATTTAAACCTAATGTTTATGGTTAGCAGTTTAGAGTTTGTGCAACTCAGGATGACCTCCTCTCTCTATATGTGTGTAAATGCATGTCAGAAAGTATTCACACCCTGTCCACACTTATTCTAAGCCGAGTTTAGAGTCAAATAAACATAAAAAGCAGCTCATAATGTCAAGATGAAATAATATTCTCAGACATTTTGTAGATTTCTGCAGGTTTTCTAACCTGAAGCGCACAGCTCACATCTCTGTCTCTCAGGTATCGGAACCGTCCCGGTGGGCCGAGTCGAGACCGGCATCCTGAAGCCCGGCATGGTCGTCACCTTCGCTCCGCCCAACCTGACCACCGAGGTGAAGTCTGTGGAGATGCACCACGAGTCTCTGCCCGAAGCTCTGCCCGGCGACAACGTCGGCTTCAACGTGAAGAACGTCTCCGTCAAGGAGATCCGGCGTGGCAACGTGGCTGGAGACAGCAAGAACGACCCGCCTCTGGCTGCGGAGAACTTCACCGCTCAGGTGAGCCGCAGAACCCGTTCACTGCACAAAGCAGAACCAGAACTTTTGATCTGGATCAGATGTGACCAATCTGCTACGTTGTTCACTGTTACTTGCACTCAAGTAATCGTAAAAAGATATTTGGTAAAAAGTCAACTCAAGTACTGAGTTGCTGATCAAATTATCAATCATTTAGTATTTAGAGACCAAATAACATAGTTACAAAATAACAACAACATAAAACTGCAGGTGAATTTGTGTCTCAAACCAGTAAAAACAGTTTCTTCAGTAAATGTGTCTAGTTACGACTCAACTCTGACGCTCAGTGATCCCCCCATTCAAGAGGTCGGTGCTTGTTTCGCTCCTCTTGCAGGTGATCATCCTGAACCACCCGGGCCAGATCGCCCAGGGTTACGCCCCGGTTCTGGACTGCCACACCGCTCACATCGCCTGCAAGTTCAGCGAGCTCAAGGAGAAGATCGACCGCCGTTCCGGCAAGAAGCTGGAGGACAACCCCAAGGCCCTGAAGTCCGGCGACGCCGCCATCATCACCATGGTGCCTGGGAAACCCATGTGTGTCGAGAGCTTCTCCCAGTACCCCCCACTGGGTGAGTCAGCCCCTCCACTGGGGCCGGTTTCACAAACTGGTGAAGTAACTTTATTGATGTTAGAAAATTCAGGTGGAATCGGCGACACTGGTCTGATACTGGTCTGATCTAAAAACAAACGGTGAATTAAAATTTTGGCTTCATAAAGAATCCAAGATGTCGCTCCAATGTGGGGATGCACTGAACATCTGGGCCAATATTGATCTGCCATGTCACTGTTTCTGTTATATAGCCAATATTTACCAACACTATGAAATATCAGCAGAGTTTGTAGTAAAACAGACCAGAAACACATGGCGACGAGGTGAAAATAAATGTTTCAAATCGGCCCAGTTTTATTTATTGGACCGATACCGATATGATATTTACACTGGAAACTAAACCAACAGCAGTTGGTTAGATTTTGTGTTTCTGCAGTGTTTAATTAGCAGCAGCAGCATTACAGTGTTTCCTACTTACCACCAGGCGGAAGAAAAGATCTAAATAACTTTGTTACTTTCTAACATGCTTTTGTTAAGATAAATTATCTCAGATGACCGAATATTGAAAGTATTGATCCCTGGACTTGAGAATCGATAGTTCGGTATCAATCCACACATCACTGGTGACGTTTTCTTTGGCTCTCAGGTCGCTTCGCCGTCCGCGACATGAGGCAGACGGTGGCCGTGGGCGTCATCAAGACGGTGGAGAAGAAGGCCCCGTCCGGCGGAAAGGTCACCAAGTCTGCACAGAAGGCCGACAAGAAGAAATGAATCTTCATGCAGGACGTCCAGCAGAAAGCCGCGGCTCCTCCTCATCCTCACCAGCCGTCTTCCTCTCTGAGGCTCAAATCTCTACTCAAGGACTGGATTATGCTGATTAAAGCCCATCGCAAAAGTTTCCGCAGGAAAGGAGGCTTCAACTGGAAGCTCCGGTGTTGACTAAGACGAAGCCAAAACAATAAAAATATCACAGAGTCAAACACACTTCTCCTGTTTTTATGTGCTTTTTCTCTTATATCTGTTTACAGCTAAATATTTGGCTCGCAAACGTAGCTTTGGTTTAAAACTAAATACTTAGTATATAAACTAAAATATAGCTTGCAAGATAGGTATTTAATTTGGAGTTAAATAGTTTGTTTAAGCTAAAAACTTAGCTTTCTAATTAGTTTTAGTTCAGAGTTAAATATGAAGTTTGAAAACTAAATATTTACTTTGCTAATTAAATATTTACTATTTGGAATATGTATTTAGATATATAATTTATATTTAAATATGAAACTAAATGTTTAAATGTTTAGTTTAAAGCAAAATACTTAAACATTTAGTTTTGGCTAACTAGTTTAGAGCTAAATATTCAGTTTGTTTTGGAGCATGGATTTGGCTGGAAGCTAAATTCTTAGTTTGTAAACCAAAGGTGGCGCTTGCTAATTAAAATCTTTTATTTGAAATGACAACGTCCACAAAAAACGAAGAACGTGGTGAAAATGTGACTTTGAGGAATAAACCCTGTTTTTTCTCCTGTTACTGGCTGAATGTTGTTGTTGTTCACCTTTCATTGTGCAACTTTGCAAACGGCACCTCTGTGTACGAAACATTTTAATTTCTATTTCTTATTTTGATTTTGAGTCTAAAACAATGAAATAAAACAAAATTCAAATCAAAACGTCTTTTTCTAAATTTGTTGTGAGAAAAGTCTGGAAAGTAACTAAGAATTTGTCAAAATGTGAATTTATCTCTCAATCTAATCGAGTTATTTTTTTCCTGCCACAATTTGTTAGATTTGGAAAATTTTGTTGCTCAACTTTTGAAACTGTAAAAACTAATGAATTATTATTTATGTTTAGAGCGAAAGAAAAGCCTATCGACATGGATGTTAAAATAAATATGCATGAGGATAAACTTTTCCACAAGAATCTTTATTTTAATGATATTTAATAATAAAGCATATTTTCCTCAGAATGATTTTTATGTTTGGCATTTCAGTGTTTCCGTACACTATAGTGACGGTTTTGTTTTGGTTTTTACTACAGTGACAGTTTTGATGTTTCCTGGTAGATGAAACTGAAAGCAAATCTGCTCTTCCAGCCAATCACAGCAGAGCTCAGGTTCCGCTCAGGTTCTGCTCAGGTTCCGCTCAGGTTCCGCTCAGGCAGGACGCGGCTCGGTTCCGGTTTCGGGTCAGAGTCACAGTTTTTCCCAGCAGGACCAGAGCCAGGTGAGTGATGCTGCCTATTTTCATTCATTAGTTGTGCTAAATCCAAACCTAATCTTTTGGGGTTTATAATGACTTGAATGGTTTCTAATGAATCAGTCGATGGTTCGACTGGTTTTAACTGGTCCATAGAGTCCAACTGGGCCAGCTGGATGTTCTGTCGTTCAGCTGTTTAGTTAATTATCTAGAAATAATTTCCGTGTTGAGATTGACTTCATTTAAAAAGCAACATGTTTTACCAGCAGAGTCATAAAACCTCCATCATGTGATCCGAACTGAACTGAACACAATCCGTTCAGTTCTTTTTTCTTTCACAGCTTTTCATACATTTCTACATGCAAGAACATTAAAAAGTAAATCAACTAATAAAGTATTTCAGGAAAACTTTTGCCACTTCCTGAATGTTGAATTCAGGGAACGTTCCGGGATTGAAGAGCCGAACGATTCATTTTGTCACATCCTTCCTGCAAACGCATTTGTTTATTTATTTATAGTCCAATTAAAAACAACATGAATTACCAAGTAACTGAGTTTCATCATCCAGTAGTTGCTGAATAAAGTCGAATATTTGAATCAAAGCTCAGTACTTTATTATTATTATTATTATTATTATTATCATTATTATTATTATTATTATTATTTTTATTATTTTTATTATTATTATTCAGGCAGGCTTTTTCTGACAAACTGCTGATTTGAGGTCTTTCATTCTGGTTTCCATGGCAACTGGAATGGAGAGCTGGGTCAGACTCAGGTCCAGAGGTTGACTGGTTTGAAAGAACTGGGATCTCTTTGTGTCAACTGGTAACTCTTCATTGAAGTGAACAGAAGTCACATGTGGGGGACCCCAGGGTTCCATCCTGGGGCCCCTTGTGTGTCGTCAACGCACACACATTGACGACACACGGCTCTGCTTACGATGTACCAGGTGACTCTGAACCCATTCAAGCACCGAATCGATGCTGAGAGCAAATCAGTGTCTGGCTGAGCCATGACTTTTTCCAGCTGAACAGAAACTAAACTATTATCTTGGGATGATCTAGAGTTATAGATCTAGAGTCAACACACAGATTTAGTTCTTACAGCTGGAAACCAAAGATCAGCTGAAATCTGGGTTTGAACCTTCAAAGACACATAGAGACAGTTACAAAGTCAGCCTTTTATAACCTGAAGGGATTAAAGGACTAGTGCCACATCGAGGTCTGGATCGTTCATCTTTAGTTGCATCGATTACTGGAACTGTGTCTTCATTAGTCTGCCTAAAACACAATCAGGCGGCTGCGGCTGATCCAGAACGCTGCTGCTCGCGATCTCACTGCTGCCGGCCGTTTTCTGCTTCCTCTGCAAATTTTTCTCTCTGAATTCTCATTTTAAGGCTGAAACGACTGAATGATGGACACAGAGGACAAACAGCCTGAGGTCGTCTCTCCTGTGAGACGAAAGCCAAGAGTTCAGCAGCAAGATTCAGGTAAAACCGACGATCAGAATCGTTTTCCGGCTCCGATCTACGACTGGACCGTTGTAACAGAAACTAAAGAACGGAGGAGAAAACTTCAGCCAAAAAACTACAACATTCTGATTTATCTCAGAAATTTTCCATAAAAATAGACATTTTCTGAATTTCAATTGTCAAAGTTTTCTAGAAAGAAACTTTGACTTTTCAAACTCAGAAATTTCCTTTTTTTTTCTAGAAAATTCAGAGATTTTTGGCAGTAATTTATTCCTTTTTTCCACCTGCAATGTCCCTAACCTGGCGTTGTTCTCATCACCGTCGCCCTGCAGTGGAAAGCTCCCTGTCGGTGGAGGAACCGGTTCCCATCCCTCCCGATCTGGCCCACCGGATCAAGCTGCGGGCCAAGGAGCTGAAGATCCGGCAGAAGGACCGGTCCTGGGCCGCCGAGGTGGTCAACGACTTCAAGGAGAACCTGCTGAGGTTCCTGAAGAACAGCAGCGACCAGCCGCTGTTCCAGTCGGCCGACTTCCTCACCACAGGAAGCTACTTCGAGAAGGTCAAGGTGAGGTGAGGGGAAACGGACCGGGACCGGCAGCGTGTCTGCAGCAGTTTGACCCGGTGGAAGCGCTCCGGTTCCACTGACAGGAACT
Organism: Poeciliopsis gracilis; assembly: GCA_911649635.1. Taxonomy (NCBI): domain Eukaryota; kingdom Metazoa; phylum Chordata; class Actinopteri; order Cyprinodontiformes; family Poeciliidae; genus Poeciliopsis; species Poeciliopsis gracilis. Next base: position 1,125,565 of record CAJVRI010000608.1, read on the forward strand.
TATTCTTATGAGTGAAATAATCAATGAATTCTCCAACAACATTAAGGAATTATTGACTTTAAACAAACTCCTACGTCTTGCTGAAGAGTCATTTGTAAATTAGTTTTTTTTTTATGTACTGAAATATTTGCACTAAAATACTTGGTAGGATTTTTTTCGGAATAACTGACAGGAGGAATGAAATTGTGTTTTCTGGTTTGGAAAGTGAATCCGGTCAGAGTTGGACTCTTTTCTCCTTCAGATCCACAACCCTGATGAGTTCGACATGATGCTGAAGCTTCTGGTTCCCTCTCGCCTCAACACCACCAAGCTGGACGCCGGCCTGTTCTACCGCATCGACCTGACCCGGCCCACGCGCGCCCCCATCAAGGACTTCCTGCTGGACGACACGCTCACCCTGTCCTCCAGTAAAATCCTGACAGAGATGTTCCGGCTCGTCCGCAAGTTCCTGAAGACCTACAGAGGTCTGTGGTTCTCCCCTACTCTACCGCGCCGACGCTAAAGGCTGAGCATCAGATTTGTGTTTCTGTTTGGGGTCTTTCTGCAGGGGTTTGCTTGTTCTCCTCCAAACTGGCTGTCGGTGCCAGTAGCTGTGTTTCTATTAACCTTTAAATTATGCAAATTGAAAAAAATAAAAATAAGTTTGCTTAACGGAAACAATTTTGAAAAAAATTCTCTTTTTTCTATATAAAGTGTTTGGCAAGTGGAGTTTTTTTTCAGCCGTATTAAAATAGATTTATTTCAGCTTTTTCACATCAAATGAGTCACATGATCAACGTCCAGGTTGTACTGCTGGCAGAAATGTTGAAGAAGACGACAGGAAGTGGAATGTTTGTTTTTGGACAAGCTGCAGCTTTGCTTGGTGACGGATGTTTGAACTGTGAAGGTTCTGACTCTGGTTTCCCTCCTGTTCAGTCCTGGATCATCGCTGCCGCTGGGAGATGAACAGGAAGAAACCCAACTCTCCCGCCGTCACGCTGTCTCTGTGCCGGAGAGACAGCGGCGGGGAGGAGCTGATTTCTGTGGACGTCGTTCCAGCTCTGGAGGTAATCAATAAATCAATAAATCAATAAATATGCTCCTTCACAACATTTCAGAACAGAAAGTTCACTTTAATTTATCACATGATTAATTAATTACTGAGACAGGCTTACTGTCCAAAGTGTGCATGATTCTCTCTTCACTCCTTTCTTATAGAAGTTATTGTTCATAATTTGCTGCCAGATTTTTCAGCTTTATTGAACAAAATCCTAATAACAGACAATTTGTCTTGAACAAATTCAAAGAGCAAGAATAGTTTTTACATTGTTTTTAAATTTAGTTGTCTGTTAACTTATTCAATTCAGCTTTCCAGCAGGACAATCAGAGATATTATGGGATGGTTTAAACTAAAGCAGATTTATGGGTTAGAATGGCCTAGTCAAAGTCCAGACCTGAATGTAACTGCAGTTCTGTTTCCAAACATCAAAACACACCGGATTGTGCTGTTCAGTCTGGAATCGTGTTAATGGCAGCTGAGTAACAGTTTCTGTGATGAGTTTGAAATGTTTGCTGCTGTTTGTGCGGGCAGGTCCAGAGCTGGCCCCCTGCGGTGCGAAACGGCCCAGAGGTGAACAAATGGCTGGGAACCAAGCTCCGGCAGGAAATCAGGAGCTTACCTTGTTACTTTGTTCCAAAAAGACAGAAAGGACGGAAACTGAGTGAAGACGCCAAAGGTCAGAAGAAGACATTTTATGTCGTTACAAATTCAGATGTTTGCTTTTAGCACCATCTGGTGGTTTCAACTGGAAACACAATTTATTCACCTGACCTTTTTGGACAAGTTCATGTGTCTGGCCTCATGTTTATATTTTAACCTCTGTAAAAGAATAATTGAATTAACTTGGATCAAACCAGGGGTTCCCAACGTGTGGCACCAGGCCATTTGTGGCACTTAACACAGTTTTGTGGGGCCCAGCTTGTAATTTTTAGCATGAGAATTTCATTGATGTATTTAATTAATCTTTAACGTGTAATAAAAAGTCTTGGGTATTTCTCTTTTTCATTAAGTAAGTAGGTCAATAAATGATTTTTTATTCAAAGAGAAAGAATACACCACATTAATTAATTCTTCTACTAAACTTTGTTAAATACAATATTGGACTAAACATTTGGATTCAAAGTGACATTAATCTGCATCCTGACCTCCATCATCTGGTGATCCTGCTTTTATTTCGGCTGTTTTTCAGAAAGCTGGAGGATTTCTTTCTCTCACGTTGAGAAGAAAATCATCACGTCTCACGGCAACAAGAAGACCTGCTGTGAGAGCAGAGGCACCAAATGCTGCCGGTGAGGCTGAGATTCAGCCCACAGCATTCTGGGAAATTATTTTATACAACTCTCTGAACATTTAAAGGTCCATACAAAAAGCATTAAAAAAACATTATTATTTTTGGCACATTTCTGCTTATTTACCTGCTTTTTGAAATTAACATGTGCCATGTGCATCACCATGGCAACCGATGATTCAGCATCCTCTGGGTCTCTGTGCTCATCACGTTGTTTACGTGATGAGCACAGAGACCACGTTTAAGAACGTGTTCTTAAACCATTAAGAACAATCATTTTTGTTCTTCGTGAGAACAAAAAGTGAATTTTCTCTTTGCTGATTTATTGATCGATCGCTGCTCTTCAGAAATGTTCTGTTTCATCCTGTTTAAGCTGCATGGATTAATCTGCCTCTTTGTTTTCCAGCAAACAGTGCCTCATGCTGCTGAAGTCTCTCATTGAGGGTCTGAAACAGCGCTATCCCAAAGAGCTGGAGGATCTGTGCTCGTACCACGGCAAGACGGCCTTCCTGCACAGGCTGTCCACCAGGTGCGGCCCAGACACCCCACTCCAGGGTTAAAGCCACACGCTGTGGCTGCTTAAAGCATTCCTTCTCATTGATTATTACACTTTCGTATATGAAACAATCTGAAAAGTGTGGTGTGTATTTATTTTCAAGCTCTCCCAAGACAAGACTTTCAATTTGTCTTAAAAATGTGTCCAAGACATTCACTGTGTGACCATCTTCATTTAATTTTTTTTTTAGATATTTCTGACACTTTTTATAATTTCCTGTGTTTTATATTCATTGATTGTATTAGTTAAGTCATTTAATTTTTTTTAACTGGACAAATTACTCAATGTCCAAGAACAGATGAAAAGCAGCCCTTTGGCTAATTCTGGAGGACTACAGAAATGAATGTGTGTTGCCCCCACCAAACAAATAATCAATAATTTATTATTTATGAATATTTCCTGTCAGGTATGATGATTCCTCCTGGGCTCCTCAGCAGCTTCCCACCTGCTTCCTGCAGCTGGTGGCTGCGCTACAGGACCACGCTCGCACAGGCTCGCTACCTCACTTCTTCGTTCCTGAGAGCAACCTCTTCGCAACAGCCATGTTTCCTCGCAGAGCTCAGGAGTTCCTAGTCAAAGTCCTGGAGGAGCAGATGAAGGAAGGTCTGCCGCTGCTGAGGCCTCCACCGCTGCTTCCTTCTCTGAAACCAGTCACCATCGGAACCGAAATGAACCCAGAAGAACTTCCTGAAAAAGTGGAAAAAATCAGTGGTTGGAAAAAATCCCACCCACTGATTTCATCCGATTGGCTGAAGTTCATCCTGGTGTTTGTTGTAGCTGTGGTCTTTGGGTTTTCTGTTTTTAACTAGGCCACTGGCGTCCAGAGTCAGTCATCAAGGGTCACTAAGCTGGTTCCTGAATCTAACGATGGTTCATCAGCTGAACTTTGTGACGCTCTGAGGAGCAAGTTGGAGCATTTCAATGTATTGCAACAGAAAAAACATAAAACTTGCTGCATCTCCATTAATCATAAAATTGAGCAAATAGGAATTACAAAAATGAATTTGTTTAATGGGAACACGTCAATTCCGAAAGACCTAAAATGGGTTTTTGGTTGAGCTGGTTCCTCACCTCAACCAAGTATTGAAATTTGTATATTTCGCAGAACTGTAGTAGAAATGCTTTTTTTTCGGATCACACAAGTCAGACGATTAACAACAGGATGTTACTACTGGCGGAAACGACAAAGAAGACAACAGGAAGTAGTGGGAGGATGACCTTTTAATAAATTCTTGTGTGAATAAACTTATTTATTAAACACCGCAATTGGGAAATATCAACAAAGTTTTAATCACATTTTTAATGGAAACACAGTGGGTGGCAGCGGCCCTTGAAGACTGGAGCTGGTCACCCTTGAACTAGGCCAAAACATGAATGAAGTAATAGAAATCAGGCAGAAATGCAGAAAAAAAAAATCTAACTATTCATTAAAATTTCTGTGTATTTTAGTCACTAATCGGATATAATATTATGACTATTGACAGGAGTGGTGAATAAGACGAATCATCTTGTGAAAAGGTTTTTCTCAAATATGATGTTACAGGTAAAACAGGGAAGCCTGAGGATCTGACGAGTAGGGCTGCCATTTTTGGTCATAATAAAATGCCTGATTCCGGTTTGCGTTGCAACATTTCAGATCTCTGCAGATCTTAATGGAAGAAGGAGCGGCTTAGCCAGCGCTAGCCCCAAGTTCACATACAATTTCTTAATCTAAATGGGAATCCTGCATATAGATACACATACATGGATTTATAAACATGCACATATCCACGTGTGCATAGACACTAATAAATTAATGAATCCACTATCAGTATGTTTTTCTATGATTTATTTTCAAATTCCAACCAACATAAATTTGCTTTTCGATAATTTCATCATTTCAGTTGATAAATTTATGTCTGACAACCTCCAAAAACTCAGAACAGAGTCGTTGCATCATCTGCAAAAATCTAAATAAAAAGGTTTGTGACTAATATGCAAAATAAAGTTTGTGTCAGAAAATATTTAAAAGATTTTGGGATTGTATGTTTATTTTTAATTCATAAGAACATATTAAATGAAGCTTCCTTGGGAAACAAACATAAGTATCCTTTTCTAAAAATTAAATGTTAAATCTTTTTCAGATTGCAGCAAAATTATTTTTGGTCATAATATATTTAATCTAAGAAGTCATTGTCATCTTTGTATTTTAGTGCTTTGTGACCTTCTGTAAGAATTAAAAAACAGTAATATAATTATCATCACCCACTCATTAATCCTCATTTGCCACATCAATTTTTCTTTTCAAAATATTCATAATATTTATTGCATTTATGCTCCTATTAATAGATTAATGTTTTAAGGGATATCCTTTATCTACAAATACAATACTGATATCTGGCAATTATTTTTATACTGAGCTTTAGTAATAATAATAATAATAATAATAATAATAATAATAATAATAATAATAATAATAATAATAATAATAATAATGTATTAGTAGTAACAATAGTTCGCATTACATTTCATTATATTTAATAATAAAATTATATATTAAAACTATTGTTACGCATTGTAGTACTCTTAAATAAATATAAGACGAATATAAGTATAATTTTAAAATAATATTTAGAAGAAAGGAGAGTGGTGTGGATTTAAACGATACTCTTTAAGCGGAACCCTCTTTTTTATTTCCGGGGGGATCGATTGAAGGCGCACACTTGGCTATAAATCTGTCCCGCCGGAAACGTGTCGTCCTTTTCTACGCGATCCAACATGGCGGTGAGTGTAATGTCGCATTGAACTCACACCAAATTACGGTTTAAATCTACAATCATCGGGGCGTTAAGGCTGATTTATCGGCTATTGGCTGTTCAGACACACGGACCCAAAGATGAACTTTGTATCTCCCGCAGTATTTGTTAGATAAGCACCACAGATGTAGGTTAAATTAGCTAAGGTAACCGATGCTAACTGGCTAGCCGCTGAAAACTTTATTTCACTGATGGTAGTTCGGGTAAACATTCTGCTGAAGGTGTTGAAACGTGTCGCGTAGTTTCTCGACGGGATTCCGTTAATAATTGAGCTGTGAGTTCATTAAATTTCGGACAGATCTGTGATCTGTTTTGATGCTAATGCTACAGGGGAGATGTTCGGACATGTTCTGCAACCGGCGTGTCTCTGACAGCCAGCTCCACTGAGCTGTCTGTGTTAAAATGGGTTTTGTTAGCGGGTTAACTGCACCTGGTTAGTTAGTGCTATAACCCTGGGTTAACCTGGGTTAGTTAGGTGCTTTAACTCGACATGGCAGCAGCTGTCAGGTGAGTTTTGCAGCTAAATAGTCCTCCGTGTGTTTTTCCCTGCAGGACCAGGGTGAGAAGAAGGAGAACCCCATGAGAGAGCTGCGCATCAGGAAGCTCTGCCTGAACATCTGCGTGGGCGAAAGCGGAGACAGACTGACCAGAGCCGCCAAGGTGCTGGAGCAGCTGACCGGACAGACTCCCGTCTTCTCTAAGGGTCAGTGTTTTGGTCCGGTTGGCCGGCGGGACTGAATGTCTGAGGTGTGCTCTGATTTCTGGGCCGTTCGTCTCTCTGCAGCCCGCTATACTGTGAGATCCTTCGGCATTCGCAGGAATGAAAAGATTGCTGTCCACTGCACCGTCCGTGGGGCCAAAGCAGAGGAGATCCTGGAGAAAGGGCTGAAGGTGAGGCTCTGTTTGGTGCTGTGGGGTCCAAACTCTTAATTAAAAATAGCAGAGTTTTACATTTCATTAAAAGTGCTGTATTTTCTGTTAAACATATAAAAAATAATCTGTCTTTCAACTGTGAGGGAAAACAGTAATTTTTTTTCAGCCAGCTGATGGTGAGCACCAGCATGTTGGGGAGAATCTGGCTGGTTTAACTGCAGTATCTATAACTCCAACTCCACACCAGGTCTAGTTTAAACAGATCTATGTTTAAGGCTGAAGTTTGTCCATGTTAAAACTATTAAATGACATTTGAACGATGGACCAGCAGTTTATTGTAAATGTGTGTAATTTGAATGTAAATGTTGTGGAAACGGTTTTAAAGGGCCAGTTTGTTGAAATCTCTCCTGATCTAAAGTTTATTTTAGACTTTGAATCTTTTTGTCTGATTCGGATCCTGATGCCATAATTTCTCCCTCTAGTCTTGTTGCATTTCACAGATTGAGCCATATGGCTTAAAATATAGTCAAATGTATTCATTCATTCTTTTGTTGTACCGGACCTGATTTCTGATTGTAGTTGTTTTTATTGTTTTTTGTTTTTAATTGAGAAATGGCGATAAATATTTTCAAAACGTGAACATTTATTTGTTCATTTATTTGTCACCCCTTCTGTGAGGTAAACAATGCAATTTTACTAGAAAATAAAAATGACAAGAAAAGCCTCGTTATAACAGGAGAAGCTGTTAACGGTTCAAAGTCCTGCTGACGATAATTTGATGTTGATGCGTTAAGATTATCCATAAAACTTATCAAAGTATATCTTCACAAGACGCTCAACATTCTTTGAAATCAGGTATTTGTTGTACTGTAGTTCTCATAAAATAACTTTATTCTGGTAACATTCTGACTGTTTTCATATTATTTTTTCTTCTTACTGTATTCTTATAGTAACGAAAACAGATTAAACTGTGACTGCTTGCCGTACGGTGACGTTCTGCTCCCCCTCTGCTGCCTTCAGGTGCGCGAGTACGAGTTGAGGAAGAACAACTTCTCTGACACCGGGAACTTCGGCTTCGGCATCCAGGAGCACATCGACCTGGGCATCAAGTACGACCCCAGCATCGGCATCTACGGACTCGACTTCTACGTGGTGAGACTCGACACCAACAGCTCCACAAGTTTATCAAACATGTAAAATCATCTTTAATTTGTTCAGGCAGTGCAAGTCGAAGCATAACGTCAATGTAAAATCAATAATAAGAAAACTAACAGAAACAAAAGGTTGATTACTTTGGTAAAATAAACTACAAACATTTCAAACGGTTTTCACTGCAGAAACACAAGAGCTAAGCATTTTTGTCCAGTTTTTATGGAAATATGTTGTTGCACTGAAATTAGACAAAAATAACTTGATCTAGGAATATGAGCTTGTTTTAAATATATGAACAGTTTTAGTTCCTCTGGCTGATTATTTCTCTTATAACATGGAAGATGAACTGATCAGCCTGTGGACCTGCAACGTGTTGATGAGTTTTCCAAAATTACTTTAACATTATTTTATTTTTTATTTTTTTGCAGCACAAAAGTGATATTAGGAAATTCAAATGTAATGTAAAATAAATGAGGAAACACAGTGTAGCATTGACTTATAGTGAATAGATCAGGAACATCGTCGCCGATATCCGATCTATAATTATTTTTAGTATCAGGACCGATGCAGATATTTAATCTCTAAAAACAAAGATTACAGTAAACAAGGTTAAAGTGACTTTACTGCACACAATTTGTCCTTAAAATCAAACCAAACACAGGAATTATAAAAAGTATAAGAATTAAAATTCATGTATTTTGACACATTAACGTTTATTTTTTGGAGTTTATGTGATGAACTGTTGTCACTGATTTATGATCGTTTTCTCGCAGCTCTGATTCACCTCTCTCTCTTCCTCCAGGTTCTGGGCAGACCCGGCTTCAGCATCGCAGACAAGAAGCGGAAAACGGGTCGGATCGGCGCCAAGCACCGCATCCGCAAAGAGGAGGCCATGCGCTGGTTCCAGCAGAAGGTGAGTTCAGAGGTCAACCTCCTGATCCCACCGGTGGAGAAACATGGGGATCAAGTTATCACTACAACAGCAGGATAAAAATACAATACATGGGCTTAATTATAATTGTCTTAATCCCAGACTTTGACTAGGCCACTCACATTTGTAACCTAAGAACCATTTTTCTCTCGTTCCAGCCAAAAATAACTTCAGACCCTCAAATGTCATGAATTGTTGTTCAAAAAGACATAAATTTAGTTAAATATTTAACATTCAAAAATACAACACAATTTTATCTTTAAAATAAACATTAAATTTTACAAAAAGGAGACGGATTTTGATATGATATGAAATTAAAAAGCACATATGATCCAACTCAGTGTCACAAAATCGCCTCCAACAGCAAATTTCTGGTTCATTTTAGTTTTTGTGGAAATTAAATGCAAATATTGCAGAAAAAAACTTCATTTGTTACATTTCTGTTTTGAACATGAGCTGGTTGTTTGTACTTTAACCAAAGTTTTAAGAATCATTAAGTGACTCAAAGTCGCCCAAACTAAGTTGCTTTGATGAATAAATTTAATTGAATCTTCAGGGATTTATTTGATCTTCACATGTTGTTTTTGTTTTTGACTCACCGAAACTCAAGTTGAATTAATTTAATGTTTAAACTCAGACATCAGAAAACCAAAAACATTTCCTGACGTTTCAATTAAATCTGAGAAAAACTAGGAATTTCCATATGGAAACATCCAATATGGCTGCCAACATAAAGGTTGAAGGCATAAAATGTTCCTCATGGTTCCCATGGTGTATGAATGTTTGAATCTTTATGTTTGAATGTTTGACATAATAAATGATCAGATTTTGTATCATCGGTTTTTCACTGTTGACTAAAACTGTTTGTTTCTTTTTCCAGTATGATGGCATCATTCTCCCCGGCAAGTAAAGGAGCTGCTCTCTGTCTCGTTTGTAACTAAACAATAAAATGGTAAAAAAAACAAAAAACCAAGGTCTGTTGTGGGATTAATTCTTTATTATTTTTTAATTAGGAAATGATGTAATCACATAAAGCTCTGAGAGCAACAGAGGAACTGAACTAGAAGCATTTTTCTATATTAATAAAATGAAATTTGTTTATTTCACTGAAGTTTCATATTTGCAAAATTGCTTTAGGTTTTTTTTTTTTTTAAGATGAGCAGAAGTTCCTGATGGATTTTTTTTTTCAGTAATTTTGTATGATCAATAAGATCCATAAAACAGAAATGAAATGAAATTTAAACATGTTTTTAACTGATGCATAACGTCTTAAAATGTCGTAACGCTTCACTTCTGAAGCAAAAGAATTTGAAGACATTGAGCTGAATGCAAGTTTCAGACATGGTGCTCGACCACAAGGTGGCAGCATTGCCTCGTACCCAGCAGTGAGGTGATTATTGGGGTAAAATGGATGTCAAAGTTCAGGTTGGTGGTTTATGAACTTCAGTTTTTTGCCCTCAGGGCTGCAAATGTTCCACAAGCAACTTTTACCTTTTGAGTAAAAATCTAAACAAAATCACTTATAATTTAAATTGTAATTGATTTTCTCCTTATGAACCGTTTCAAAGCACAAGTCATTATTAATGGATTATACATTAATTTCAGTATATTGTACTGAAAAGTGTTGAACTGAGTTTTGCCTTCATGTCGGCACAAATTGAGCGTCTGGCAGGCGGAGTGTGAATATGATCTTTAATACAGAAAACAAGAAGCAAAATGTCTGGACCAGATTGTCTTTATTCAGTGAAACTCCACCAAAACAATCCAGAGATTCGATCAAATGTTACATCAGCATTTTGTTTTTACAGTAGTTTATCCAGTGTGAAGGACTGGAGTCTCACTGGTTCAGTCATAGTTGCAGTAAAAATTTAAACTTTTATTTTTCATTAGCCTTTATAGAGCGTGTTTTACATTTCTCTCATTAAGACAATCTGATTTATCACTTTGGTTGATACTCCACATTTCCTCACATTGAGTAATTTAACAGGTTCTCTCCGTCTCTCTGATCTGCTCCATCTTTCCTGCTCATCCACCTGCTCCACTCCTCTTTCCCTTCCAGCTTTCTCTCTAAACTAACCTCCACCTGCAGCTTCCTCTTGTTTTCTGCTAATCAGCACAGAGAAATGAGCTCAGCTTTAATCAGAAGAAAAGGAGCAACTCTTCTGGTTTTCTCTGCTCCCCATATGGATACATGTAGAATATTGTTGTGCTTTTGCAGGTAATAGAAAAGCTATTATTCAGGTGTGAAATGTCTGCAGACAGTAAAGTCCTGGGACATGGTCATGGTTTGGCTCCGGGCCGCTCTACGCCTTGGGGCCTTGTCCAGGGGCCACGCTGCTCTCCCTGCTGCGGTTCTTGGCGGCCTGCTGCGGGTCTTCGTGGCCCGGCGTGTTGCGGTGTTGCTGCCGGCGCGTGGCATTGCGGGGTGGCAGGGTGAGGCTGCAGCAGGACACTCCCACGGTGGGCTCCGGCAGGTCTTCGGCTTTGGACCAGCTGTCGGTAGCCGGGTCGTACTTCTGCACAGCCGCCTTGTAGCGCTTCTCCGCCTCGTTCCAGCCGCCCAGCAGGTACAGCTTGTCTCCCAGTGGGGAGAGGCCGGCGGTGCTCACGCCCAGTGGGAGAGAGGCGACCCGGCCCCAGGCCCCACTCTCCGGGGAGAACACCTCCACTGACAGGACATCCACCCGCTCTCCTCCGGGCCCCAGCTGGCTTCCACCCACGACATAAACACTCCCTCCAAGGGTGGCGGAGCAGTGCCAGCCACGGGGCGTCTCCATGGGAGCCTGCTCGGTCCAGGTGTCGCTCTCCATGCTGTAGCGGGCCACTGACCGGGAGTAGGCGCAGCTGATGTAGCCGCCGGTCACCAGGATGTCTCCGGAGGGCAGAGTGGCACTGGAGTGGCAGCAGCGGGGCACTTCCATGGGGGCTTTCATCTGCCAGGTGTTGGAGGCCGGCAGGTAGCTCTCGGTGGTGGCCAGGAGACCCTCAACGTTGCGGCCGCCAATGGCGAACAGGCGGCCGCCGCTGGCAGACAGGGAGAAGTGGGTGCGGCGCTGACGCATGCTGGCCAGGTGCAGCCAGGTGTTGAAGCGAGGGTCGTACCTGATTGGTTGGAGAGAGACAGTGACCTTTATCTGATTCACAACACAAGTAGAGAAAGAAACTGTGGCTCTCAAAGTGTTGGTTAATGTACAGCATTTCCATTTCTTGGCCTGATCAAGAAATGGCCTGCATGCGACTGAGGGCATGCGGCTGCATGCGGCTGCACGCCCTCAGTCGCATGCAGTCAAGCTCTACAGATGTCAGGAATAAGTAATAAAAGAGTCTTGGACTGTTGCTCAGGTTCATGTAGAAGAGATTACAGCAAAGCCTGAATGCTTGGAAGGAAAAGGCTGAGGTCTGGGTCAGGTTGTATTGTCCAGTTCACCTGCTGAGTGTGCTGACGGCATGTTTGGCCTGATTGCGGGCGTCGTTCTGGTCCTCTCCTCCGGCCACGTACAGGAAGCCGTCCATGACGGCCACGCACTGGTTGAAGCTCTTAGCCGGAAGCTGGGTCAGGTGGCGCCAGGAGGCGGCTCCTTCACGAGGGTCCCTCCATAGCACCTGAATGGGAAGGTCAAAGGTCAACAAGAAGGTCATACGCTGCATTTTAGGAAGAGATTGATCTTAAAACCTTGTTACAAAAAATGGCAGTTTCAAATTTTACGTCAGTAATTAGTGCTACTGTTGACGTGTCGACACTGACCTCGCGGCTAAGAGCCCTCTCAGTGAGTGACGGACGTCCTCCGATGGTGAGCAGAGTCTGCTGGGCCCCTCGGACCTGAGTGCGCCGGGACTGCAGGGTGTTCTGCTGGTGGGGCAGCAGATGGTAGTTCATGGCGTCAACCAGTAGGCGGTGACACTGAGGGTCCAGCATCATTCGGGGGACGGGCTGGATCTGGCTCACCAGCTCGCTGGCTGGAATCGTCTCGAAACGGATTTGGGACAGAAGCTCAGCAGCGTGAGGCTGACGGGACGCGTCAAAGTCCAGCCACTTGTTGGCGAGCTGCAGGAGTCAGTGAAGAGTTTCAGTGTGCTGTAAAAGGGCATCATGAAGTCACTAATTCGTCTTTTCCACTGAGTGGGACGTCATGGATTTGTGCTTTTAGGGACACTACAACCTCGACTTCATAGCCTTTCACTGGTTCTTCCCCTGCCAGCACCGGACCAGCTGGGTAGGGTTAGGGTTAGGGTATTGCCCTCAAGTGATTTGAGTGACAGCAGACTGCATTCATTGATTGGCTGTAGTAGTTGGGATTTGACAATGCCATGGTTAAACTTGAAGTCCAAGCTTTTTATCAATTGTTGCAGAAGAAGGAATACAATGCCGGCTGGACAGACCAACCCACAGCTTCTGGGAAACTGACTGTACATCATCGGCGGTTCAACTACAGTTCCTGTAGTTCCTGACCTCGGCCACACTCAGCGTGGGTAGAACTGAAACAAACATTGACCAAATAGTGATTCTTGACAATGGAGGAGGAGCTTGTTTTATGGTTTGGCGTATTTAGGAGAACGTTTCCACGGCCAGTTGCACTGGACAGGTGGGGTTAATGTGGCATCATTGACCCCAGTGCAGTAAGTAGAATGTCTTGTGCTTGTCAGAAGCTGTGATGTTTTTCTGTCCACCAGTCAACTGACTGCTGCGTGACGCCAGTCCCTGCACTGAACCATTGTCCTGTGTACCTACAGTTGAATGGTGCCGTACATACGCATTAGTCGTATGGAAACAGACAAGATTCACTAAACTGCAGCAACTAATGCTGCACCACTCAGTGGAAGTGAGGCATAAAGAGTTCAGATGGTGGGCATGTGTGTGTTTACATGTATCCTGTTAGATCTGACTGCTGCATGTTTACAGTTGATCATGGTATTCATGGGTCGAGACTTGACAGGTAAAGACATTTAAATCTTTCTTCTCCACCACAATTGCTGATGGTGTACCACAGGGTTCAGTGTTTGGGGCATTTCTCTGTTGTAGGTATTCACTTCCACTCTGATTTATTATGTGTTATGCTGATGATACTCAGCTAAACGTGATTAATCCAGGCTCCGAACCCAGGAATATAATAATCATCCATCAGCAAAGTTAATACATGATTAAACTTAAGCTTTTGATATTCATGAAGCCGTTCATCTACAGAACGGAGCAGCTGTTCACCTACCGACAGACTCATGTTCTGCTCGGATTATAAATACTAAAGTCTCAGCTGCTCGTCTATTTCCGATGTGAACATGTATATTAATAAAAAGCATACAGTGTGAGTTATGTTTAGAGATTTCAGTGGACATGTGGGTGTCCGGTTGGAAAAGTGGGTCTGTGTTGGCTGTGAGCAGCTGGTCTGGGGTCTGTTTTTGGACCCTGCTGTAAATAGAAGGAATGAGGCGAGATGGGTAAATACTGCTATCTTCTTGGAAAAGATTTCAGAAGAGGATATAAGTTATTCTGGGGGAGCATCTAAAGTTTGACCCCTGACCTGGAAAGCCGTGATCTCTGATGGCAGGACCAGGGAGTCGTCCTGCAGGAAGGCGGAGATCTGCTCCAGGGTCAGCTGCGTGAACAACGGCGTTTCGGCGAACTGCACAAAGTTTTCCAGGACGAAGCGGCGGGCGGCGGCGCAGACGGGCAGCAGTCCGTAGGCTGCGGCGATGTTCCAGATGTAGACGCAGGTTTGCACGTTGAGCTCAGCCAGCAGGAAGTCCATGCACATCTTCAGGAGCTGCGGGATCTGCAGGGTGGCGGCAGCAGAGACGGTGCATCCGATGGTGTAGAGGGACATGTGGACACGACCCATGTAGGCAAAGGTGATGACGTTGGCGAGACCTGGAGTCAGACGCATGAAAACTTTCATAAATAACTTTCATAATTCCTTATGAAGGTTGGAAACGTGATGTGGCCTGAGTGAACGGACCCAGCGGTGACAGGGAGGGGAGCTCCAGGCGCTTCATTCCAGGGTCTTTGGCCAGAATCTCCCTGAAGTACTGGCTGACCGAGGAGATGACCAGCTTATGGACGTCAAAGGCTTTAGTCTTACAGGCCAACTCCAGATCGGTCAGAAACCTGAGCAGGTAGGAGGAGGAACCAATCAGCAGCCGGCCTGAAGACAACAATGTCCATCCATCCATCCATCCATCCATCCATCTCGTCCGATCCATCCATCCGTCCCTATCCGTCCATCCATCCATCCATCCATCCATCCATCCATCCATCCATCCATCCATCCATCCATCCATCCATCCATCCATCCTCCATCCATCCATCCATCCATCCATCCATCCATCCATCCATCCATCTGTTCATCTGTCTGTCCATCCATTTTTAGTTTAACTATATTTCCCTGCAGCTGTAACGTTGGATGGTTTATATCTGAGCAGCGGCCATTACTGAATCACATCTGGATGCTTATTACTGAATCACATCTGGATGCTTGTTACTGAATCACATCTGGATGCTTGTTACTGAATCACATCTGGATGCTTGTTACTGAATCACATCTGGATGCTTGTTACTGAATCACATCTGGATGCTTGTTACTGAATCACATCTGGATGCTTGTTACTGAATCACATCTGGATGCTTGTTACTGAATCACATCTGGATGATTGTTACTGAATCACATCTGGATGACTATATTGAACTCTCTGGCTTTTCTGACTGAGTTTTAATGTGCAGCAGAATATTTCAGCATCTTTTCTCAGAGCCTGGTTCTGATCCAGATGCGGCGGCGCAGACTGACTTCTCCTGCCGCATCTTGCTGAGCTCGTCCAGCAGCGCGTTGCCATGGAGAGGCCGTGTGAGCTCGCTGCCCAGGCCGAGCCCGCGCTCCCCGGGTTTGATGACGGGCGGCGGCAGCGGCAGGTTGAGGCTGTTGAGCTGAGCGATGTCCAGCGCCGCGATCTGCTCGATCTTCTTCACCGCCGTCTCCACCACCACCACGCCGTCGCCCCGACTCTCCACCTTCACCGGCAGGGAGCTGGGCTCCATGACGGCGTCTGCAGCAGGTTTCCTCTGACGGACGGCCTTCTTCTTAGGCGCCATGTTTGATTTCAGATTCGAAACTGATCAAGCTGTCAGGATTGTTCCTGGTTTCTTTGGTGGTTTTGCTTCTACACAACACACAGCTCCTGAAGAGGAAATAAAGGGACACGGAGAGAAACACTCAGTTAAACTGTGCGGAATATGGAAAAGCCGTGTTCACATGATGAATGCATTTATTCAGGGGAAAAACCGAATATGTCTGTTACAGAATCTCAGAAAATTTATTATTCTAAGAAAAACTAAGATCCTCAAAATTTAGATTTTTATTAATTTTTTTGTATAAAATTGCTACAAAATTTATTCCTGCATTATTATGACTTCATTCTAGTATTATTACAACTTTATACCCATCTTATCATGAATTTATTGTGCCAATGCTATGACTTTATTCCTGCATTGTCATGTCTTTATCTTTGCATTTTTACAACTCTCCTCTCAAAATCAAAAATGAAAGTGACTAATCATAATTTACTCATGACCAAACATGTTATGTTGGTCTGACATGAACATGCATCCAGTCACATCTGCAAACGCTGCTGAAAACCAGTCAACACCTTTGCTGGAACCAAGCAGACCGTCGCTGCCGGACAGATTGTTTCCATCAGCAGGTGATGGTGACTGACAGCTGCAGCTGTGCTGTGCAAGGCCAGCCAGAAAGGAAGACCTGAGCTCCAGTTTGTGTTTTCTCTACACACAGAGCAACTGGGGAAGAGCTGCAAGAAAACCAGATCTTCCTGACAGAGACGGTACAAGTTGTTCATGGAGGCCGAGGAATTAATGCAGAATAATGAAATAATTAACTCTAACTTGTTTTACGTAGATTTTCTGTTCAGGATATGAACTTAAGGCTCTAAAGTCTAATCTGTTCTCAGTTCCTCTCAAAGAATACAAACCATATGAACAGCAGAGATGCCAGATAAGTGAAAAAGCTGCAGATGCTCAGAACTCCCTGATGATTTACGATCAGCCTCAGCGTCACCATCATCTGCTCCCTTTTGGTAGATTGCATCGTTTCATTTTAATTTAGTTTTCCGTTTCTCTTAAAGTTTTATTTTAATTACATCTCTGATGTCCAACCAAGCCACAAACAAATCCCAATGAACCAGATGTGACTTAAAAACAAACTCAACCAACTGACAGACATAATAAAACAAGCTGCATGTAACAGTCAGTCTTGGCTGCTTGGCACATTTCAACAACAAGGCGGTTAAAACATCTGAGACCTGGACAACAAACTGTCCCAGAAGTTATTTAAACCATTTTCAAGCAACATAAAACTTATTCTCAAAGATCAATAAACTTTAAATTCTAATAAAATTTCACCACCAGAACCAGAAGACATTTTAAATATTCACTATAAATCAACAAAACAGAAGCAAGAAATAAAAGACTGATGAAGTCTCTGTTAACAAAAATGTCCTTCATAAAAAGGTTTAGTTGAGACCAAAGCCTCAGACTGGAGAAAGTTTTTGGTAGGAAAAGAGAAAAAACACAAATTGTTTCATTGTGCAATTGATTGATTGAATATAATCCAATCTCTGGGTGTATTAGTTTCAGTTTTTCAGATTTTATTTTGATGTTGTGGCTCTGAAATCTAAAATGAAATACAGTCAGTGTTTTTAAGCCACTGTTAGAAGCGAATCTTTCTGTTTTGATTTCTGTTGGCAGGAACGAGACCCTCTGCCTCCGAAACCCAAAACTGAAACAGTTAAATCGTAACAGCCTGAGCCGAAAACCTCTAAACCGACCGGCGGCGACCACAGACGTAAACATGATTCACGCCTCAAACCCGTCCTCCATAAATAGCACATTCCGGCCTGCGGGGCCCCGATATGGACGGAGCCGGGTGGGACGGACCCGCAGCTGTTGTTGGTGTCACATGAAGGGAGGGGGCTTCACTGCTACAGAAAGTAAAGACACCCTGCCTGGAACAAACAGCAACAATCCAACAGCAGAAAACTTCATTACATCTACAGCTGCACCTCTCATTCCCTCCAAAACAGACTTAAAAACACAAATGTTTGGTTTCAAAGAATGAATATTAAATAATTATACACATAAATGCTGCAAGAACATTTGAGAATAAAGTTTCACTCCAAATCAAATCAAAGTTGTGTAAATTATAACAACAAAGGATGAAAAAAACTGTTCAGTTTAGATGAATGTTCTCCAGTTTGCTGATGACTATGTCTTATTTTCAACAAATGTCAGCGGTTAAGGCATTGTTTTGTTTTGGGCCATTTGTTGTTAATCACCCCCAAAAACGAAAGAAATTTGACTAGGTCTATGCTAATGCTAAAGATAGACCTAGCATTAGCTACCTTTTGTAGCATTACAAAAGGTACTGCTAATGCTAAAGTTTAAGTTCAATTAGCTGGTTTAGTTTTACTTGTACCCTGGAATATTACATTTTTTTTTTTTGGGTACACTCCACAATATTTTTTGTTCTAATTGTAATTCAACTAAAATTAATAGTAAAGTTGAGTTTAGCCTGATTTATTTTTTTAGAAGATATTATCAAGCTGTAATATTTATATTTTGAAGGAATAAAAATCCGATTCAGTGATGCTACATTCAGCAAAAGTCAGGATTAACCAAAATAATTGATCCTTTTTGAACCACAAATGCATCAGAAACCATCAGAACTGGGACATGAGGTAATCATCATCATCATCATCATCATCATCATCATCATCATCATCATCATCATCATCATCATCATCATCATCATCAGAGATTATCTCTATTTTTCTCCTAATCTAACCAGGAAGCTGACTTGAAATATTGTCTTCGAAAATTATGTTTTTATTTTTAGCAATAACAAAAATCTTACAACTTAGCAAAAAGAAAAGAAAAGAAGAGAAAGGAAAAGAAAGGAAAAGAAAAGGGGGATGGAATGTTGAACAGTTGAGGTTTGAAAAAATGTTATAAATGTTATAATGTTATAAATTTATTTTAAAAAGATACAGAGCACAAAAAATACAAATATCAATACAAACATTATTAACTGCCTAAATATGAAATACCTTCTAGATGAAATATTTTTGTAGAGATGATTGGATTAATATGTAAAGAAAGCAACACTGAGGAGGGAAAAATGTTTTATAATTAAGCTTCCAGAAACTAATACGTCCCAATTCTGCATCTGTTATCTGAAATCAATCAATGATTTCTCTCATGTTGCTGACAAACATTGATTCACAGAAAATTATTTACAGCCAAAGATCTGTTCATCAGACTGCAGGCTGAAAGGCTAAACTGTTTGTGTCCAGCATGTGTGGGGTCTGCAGAGATACTAGCTGCCATTTTTCTGACCCTAAACCTGGAAGGATGGGAGATCGGCCCTGATGGTTAATCTGCAAACCAGTTTGAAACAGACTGGAAATGCTGGGTTGACTGGAAAACAAAGAATGGAGAGTCAGCTTAAAAAGTTTAATTAATTTGTGACATGTAATCAAATTAAGTTTGTCAGACTTACTGAACTTACATTTGTTTAACATGGCAAGTTTATAAACTTAACATATTTATGTGGATGAACTGAATATGATTCCTGTAGCAACTGAACTCAGTTTGCTTCAGTTGGATCAGCTGTTTTCTTTTTCAGTGTATCTGTGTCAGTTTGCCTGCATTAAAACTTTCACACTTTTAATTGTTTCAATAAGGAAATAATAATAATAATTATAATGATATGACAAGCAGAGGATTAAATGCAGAGTTTGTGTTGTGATTATACTCTGGTGCGTTTCAGTCTGTTTGTGACAGCAGCTCACAATCAGGTTGTTTCACTGAAAATGGGTGAAAAAGCAGCTGAAATCTAAAAACCCTTAAATATTCTCATCAGTACCACTTTAAATGAAAACCTGGTTTCCAGCAGAAATGGATTAAATGAACAGTTTTACCTTTTCCTCCTTCCTCTCTCTTGTTCCTTTCTTTTCTCTCGTGTTTCCTTCCTTTACGTTTCGTTCCTCAGTTGTTTCCGCTTTGTCTCGTCCTTTAGTCCGTCTGCAGGAGTGCTGTGTGTGTGTGTGAGTGTGTGTGTGAGTGTGTGTGTGTGGGGTTCAGGGTTTCAGGCTCCCACCAACAATATGACGTCGGGTTCATCAGAACCTCCTTCACATTTTCCACCTCCATCTCCAAATAGAGCCTCTCTCCTTCAGCCTCCCGCACAAAAATAGCTCTGAGTTTCCCAGCTGTCCCATCGCCCAGAACCTCCGGCTGGGTTTCAGGTTCTGGTTCTGGGTCCGGTTCCCTCCTGAACATCAGCCAGATTTCTCATTACAACATTTAAACAAGGTCAGTTTTTCCTCCTCCAGATGTTACAAACAAGAAATTATTAGAGACTTTTGAGGAATTCAGTCGATTTTTGTTGCTGTTATGTTTTCTCTAAAAATGACCCTGAATAAATTAGTTTGTAAAGTTGAGCCGTTATAACCTCTGCTCATAAATATCGCAACATCTTCCCAATATTTTATGTCACTATTTATTGGTAAAGTCAATAATAAATGATAAATGAGTTCCAACTTAGCCTTATGAGTATGAGTGATTTTGTTATATTAAAAAAAAAATTAAAAAAAATTAATGAATAAATAATGGACAAATAAGTAAAATAATAATAAATAAAATAAAATAATGGAAATCTGACTAAAAAGGATTAAAAAAAAATCTAAATTAGCTTTCTGAGCAAATTTAATGGGTAAATAAGTAAATAAATTAGTACCTTGAAACAAACTTTTCTATTTTATAAAAATATTCCACATTATTTAAAAAAATCTATAAATGTTCATGTCCATTCACAAAGGGTTCAGTTATTTTGAATAAATAAAAAAAATTAAATCACATTTAATAAATAAAAAAAAATGAATAAATGATGGATCAAATAATAAAAATTAAATAAATGACCCAAAGAAAGGGGTCATAAAAAATCTAGTGTAGATTTTAAAAAGAGGTCAAAGTCAATTTTCTGGATGAATCATTAAATAAGTCAATAAATTGATACATTTTCTGGATTAAATTTGACTTTTTTGCTCAACAAATTATAGAAAAAATAGATTATTATAAAAAAATTAAAAATGGTTCAAATATTCAATAAATTAAAAACCAAGCACAGTTGCAGTACGTGTGATAAATGAATCCATAAATGAATAGATAATATATATGTGAGTTTTTTGTTTTAATTTAGTATTAACTAGTTTGTTTTACACCATTTGTCCCACTAAGTTATCGATCCTGCAGTTTTCTGTTTTATTGCAGAAAAGCTGCGTTTCCTTCATGTTAGTTGGTGTTTTTCTCTCTATTGGATGTTTTGTGTTGAAGCAGCGGAACTCCTCCCCGGCCGCGTCGCTCTGCTCAGCCCGGATCCTGAAACCGTTTCCGGGGGACAGGGTACCAGCAGCAGCAGCAGCAGAACCACCAGCAGCAGCCATGGCGGATCAGCTGCTGGAAACAGTGGAGCGACTTCAGTCCCGGATACAGGACAACCCGGAGCCCCGAAAGGTAGACCAGTCGCCCGGTCCGAGAGAACCGGGCGCCATGTTTCTGAACCACCGAGTCCCGAGAGCCGTCTTAAGCCGAGAAACGTCACAGACGTTCGGACACGGCAGCTTAGCGAGAGTCGTAACCGTTTTCTTAAATGATGCGTTCAGGGACTGCCGTCTGGCTCCGGCTTTAGGATTCCTATAAATGGAATTTGACTATTGTGGTTTATAGTTGTGTGTGTAGTTGTTAAAAGTATCACAAAGGTATATAAATTTTGTTTTTATTACATGTTTTAATCATAAATGGGTCCTTTTTTGTGGGAAATGACAGAATATCCTAGATCATTTATGAAAAACTCAAGGCCACTACTGTAAGACGTTTAATTGCAGTGGAATATTATGAATATTTTAAAGTTTACTCAGATTTTTTAATGAAGAGTAAATTTCAGACAAGTTGACAACAGAATAATTTATTTCTCTCAGTAAATACTTGTATCTGTAGACAGATGCATGGTAATGACTGTGTTCTGGTTTCACAGGGGTTTTAATTGAAGGGTTGGGGGTTTAACAGGTGAATCATGTGACCAAAACAGGTATGTAAGCAACTCCTGCGTGACAAACCCAAAGAAATCCTGCAGTTTAAGTGAGAAAGTCACAGTTTGTCCGAATGAGGCAGGAAATGTCCACCGATCAGTCAGAACTGATGTTTTTCCACATGAAACCTGAAGCATCTTTAAGGATTCATGATGATTTCAGCTTCCTCTTTTACTTCATAATTAAAAACAATGTAATCATTTTTGATCAAATCCAGGCGTCGACAAATTAGATTCCAAAACAGTCAAACTGCAATAAAATCCACCACATTTAGTGTTCTTTGATTAATAAGATAATTAAATGTCTTATTTTTTTATTGAGTACTATATAAAAACTCATCTTTATTAAATGTATTTTATTTATATGATTTGAACTATAGTTCAGTACAGTACAGTTTTTTGTTTAGTCTTTTTTTGTTTTTACTTAAACCATCCGAAGCCAGGCGTGTATTTCTTGATGTTATTTGTATTAAATATTGTGTTTAAATTTTTATATTAACGTGTCCTTTTTATTGTCAAATACCCAAATAGTTGTTACAACTTAAATTTAAAAAATGTTAATATTAGAATTCAGCGAGCTTATGTATTTCTTACACGTTAATACGAAATGTACCGATAATATTTCCGACATTCTGTGAATGCATCGCAGAGACGTCACTATATTTACTGAGCTTCAACTTGTTCATACTGGCCCATTTAACTGAAGTTTTCACCCGAACCGAGCCGTGTCAGCCCGGTTCGGTGGCTGGTCGCTTCGCTGCGAGACACTGATGAAAAACTAACTGATCAGAATGAAACGGAACCGGTCCAATACCGGAATGCTCCAGATAGAGCAGCTGTTAGCTGCTAAGCTAGCCGCCGTCAGTCCGGCCAGAGGAGTCCGAGCTCCGGCTGAAGGCCTGAATGTTCCCCCTGCTCTGGTTCCCTGGAGCCGGGCCACAGCTGCGGGTTAAACACCGCATTCTGCGGGAGGAAGGCCGAGAACCGCAGAGCCAAGCTGAAGCTCACTGGGCTCCTCTTTGTGTTAACAAAGAGGAGCTGGCGGCAGAGATGCGTTCAGGGACCAGAAGAGGCGTTTAAGGACCTGAATAATCAGTAAACCCAGATAAGATCAACCAGTTTAACTGAATTTATCACTTAAAGATTAAAAACACAATAATTATTATATAACTATGTTTTTTTTTTCCCATTCATACAACACAAACCAAACATGTGCCATCGTCTTCATCCCATGACTTGATTCCCTTACATTCCTACATTTAGCTCAGATATGTTCCAGAAAATGTTTTCTAGCTTCCAATTCAATCATTTATTATCCCAACACTTGAACTCGCTCTGATTGAAGTCGCAGAGCTTTGGGAAGGTTCAGGCATCATTTTTTCCCCGAACATCTTAAGGTGTCCAACGTTATGGAGACGTTGTTTTTGACCATCAATGTTGTTGACCATCATTGTTGTTTCTCAGTAGTTTTAAATGAAACGTTAACAAATTAAATGTTTCTGTGAGGAAGTAAATTCAAAGCAAGCTTGAATAGGAGTCGGTGATCTAATCAGGAGAAAATTTGATTAAAGATCTGATTTGATTAGATCAGATCTTTAAACTTTAAATTGTTTGTTTTCCAGTTACTGAAGACTCTCAAGAGACTGGGAGAAGTGCAGATGACTGTGGACATACTGGTGGTAAGTTCTGCTCTCTTTAGAGTATTATTCAGGGAAAACATGTTCGCCTGCAGGCTGGAATGGGTTTCCAGTCTATTAAATGACTCCCTGCTGCTAAAGGTAACACGTAGCGCCAACGTAGCGCCGTGTTAATCTGCTAATCTCCATATTTCTTTCGCCCCATAGAGAACTGGAGTGGGCAAAACTGTGAACTCCTTCAGGAAACATGACTACGCAGGAGAGCTGGCGAAAGGCCTGGTAGCCAAGTGGAAGAAACTGGTTCCTCAGACTACAGACAGGTAGCACCTAAACACGCAAACAGCATGAAATCATTAGTGGTCAGGTCTCCTGGTTTCTGTGTTCGACTGAAGGATTGAGGTTATTATCTGATGCACGTCTTTATTTACGCTGATTAAGAGCTTCCAGAGGACCTGAGGGTGCACTTACTTTCTCATGTCAGGTTAATGTGAACCACGGGAGCCGATGGTGATGCATTCAGGGTTCTTTCCTCTGTTTCTCTTCAGCTATGGAAAACTGAAACTGCCCCTTTATTATTTATTTATTACGTAACTTATCTTTTTATATTATTTATTTATTATACATCACAATACAAGATTCATAGCATCTATCTATCTATCTATCTATCTATCTATCTATCTATCTATCTATCTATCTATCTATCTACCTACCTACCTACCTACCTACCTATCTATCTATCTATCCTACCCTACCTACCTACCCTACCTACCCTACCCACCTACCCTACCCTACCTACCTACCCTACCCTACCCTACCTACCCTACCCTACCCTACCTACCTACCCACTCACCCTACCTACCTACCTACCCTATCTATCTATCTATCTATCTATCTATCTATCTATCTATCTATCTTCTTTATAAATAAGAAATATCTAAATAGAGATCATTTTCTGAATATATAATTTTATTATTTTATTTTTCATATTTATATGGTACAAAATACATTAATTACTCAATAAAAATATTGAGAATAATTTTTTATAAGAAACTATTTAGCTGTTTATTAAATAATAATAATATCAATAATAATAAATATGATGATGCGTTTAAGGTTCATTTTTTCTGTGGTTTCTCCTCAGACCCAACAGTCACCCCAAACCAGCTCCCCAGTCCCACCACAGGTCCTACAGAGAGCCGTCCCCTGAGGAGCAGCGCTCCTACGTGGAGGAAGAGGAGGAAGAGGAGGTGGAGGAGGAAGAGGAGGTGGCGTACCATTCAAACTACTCCCCCTCTCCTCCTCAGCAGCAGCAGTACAGCCCCCCGCAGCGGGGCGGCTACGAGTCTGAGGAATACGAGCCGGAGCCGAGCCCTCCTCCTCTTCCTCCTCCTCCTCTTCCTCCTCCCCGTAAGGAGATCCGCCACAGCAAACCGAGCAAGAACCATCACCACAGAGACGAAGAGCGGTGGCAGGCGGGCAGCGACCAAGGAGGGGGGAAGAAACGGAGCGCCGACCGGGACAGGACCAACAGTCCGCCGCCGCAGAAGAAGCACAGCAGGAAGTCGACGCCGCACGACAGCAAGAAGGAGGAGAAGAAGAAAGGAGGAGAAGACGGTGAGTCTGGGCCGGTTCTGACCCGACACACTGAACCTGAGAGAGATGATTATCCAGGCGAACACTTTGAGTTTGAGAACTTCCTGCTCCAGATGATCATCAGGTTTGCTGACAGGAAGTCCTGAACGTTTCCTGAAAACTGCTGACTCATCGGTTCTCTGATCCGTCGCCGTGGTGATGGTGACAGATAAACCGGCAACGTTTATCTGTCAGTGCGATTAATAACACCTGACTGCGGAAAACTATTTATTCATTCATTTATCTATTTTTTTTAATCATTTGCTGCCAATATATGAAAATTATTTAATTATTAATTTTATTTACTAAAAATGTTGGACCTGAAAGCAGCAGCTTCGTTAGGAAGGACAAAGTACAAAATACAAAGTAATTTGGACATAATTCAACCTGTAAAGGACAGAAACTTCAAATATTTGTTTAAACAACGTATATTTTGTTTAACCCTAAATTTAAACACTTTTAAAGAAAGGAAAAATAAAAATAAATTCCTGATTATTTTGAATCTTGTTCAGGTTTTACCTGAGCGAGACGATTCTCTCTGATCTGTTCAATAATTATGGGAAGCGATGAAACCAGGTGCAGTTTCTGCTCTGCGCCACTAGATGTCGCTAAGCAGCGTTAGGGTTCCCTGCAGCCGTTACGCCCCGCCAGGCTCAGTTTATGCAAGTGATTTTTGACTTAAAATGAAAACTTAAACTGCGTTGCTTCCATTTTGTCTCGTTATTTTTTTGAAACTGCTGGCTGTTGTTGACGTTTTTCTCCTGACCCTCCCAGGTCGACCCCGGCCACCGAAGGACTCCCCCTCCAAGGAAGACGACGATGACTTCGAGGCGCCCACCATGTCCTTCGAGTCGTTCCTCACGTACGACGCGCCGACTCCTGTCAAGAAGAAGAAGAAGCAGCAACCGTTGTCCTCTTCTCACAGCAAACCATCTCAGTCTTCCTCCGGTTCGTCGTCACGTCAGAACAGAACGACGGCTTCCTCTTCCTCCTCCTCCTCTTCCTCGAAAGCCAATAAAGCCAACGGATCTCAGAGCTCCAAACGGAGTCACTCCGACTCCAGGACTTCAGAACCCAAACCAGAGAAACGCAAACGGGTGAGAAATCTTCATGTCAAATAATAAGTGAAAGCTTCTTCTTCTGCTGTACATATTTTTTAATTCATAATGTTTTGATAATACAGTCATAATATTACAAAAACACTGTTGTGAGTCAAAAGAATTGAAATAATACACGAAAAATGTTAATATCAGGAGAAAAAAGTGTTACGAAAACAAAATATAATAAAACAAATGAGTGAGAAATGTTGAGCATCTTGTTCGACTTTGGACTTAATACTTGATAAAAATACTTTGGATATATCAGCATCAGGTTATTATCAGTAGCATAAATGATCCTCCACATTTCTGGAGTAAAAACCAATTGAACTGAGCTGGAATTGTCACATCCTGATAAATCATTTTTCCTATTAAAAGTTATTTTTCTGGTAAAATCACGACTGTGCTTTCAGAATTAAACAAAAATCCTAGAAGCTCGGCCCAATAAATCAAAGAAGAGATCATTTGAATAAAAGCCACTTTTTGAAAATATTTTCTGTAATTTCTGTTTTAAAAAGGAAAGAGAGCAAAAACGATAGATTAATAACGGGAAAAAAATCATAGATTGTATTTTGAAGCTGCATAGTTGAACCCTATTTTTAAGTTTTGATTTTTTCCGTCCAGGTTGTGGAGGCTCTTCCGACGCTTCCAGACATCCCGCTGCCCGCGATCCAGCCCAACTACCGACCTCTGCCCTCCATCGACACGCCGCTGTCCCCTCAGCGCCGCAAAGGTGACAGCTGGAACCTTACTGTGAAAAAGGCAAAGAATCTAGTTTTAAACAGCAAAAGTGAAAATATTCCTGGAAAACTATTCCAGAAATTGGAAAATTTACATTTTAAATAGAAGAAACTTCAATTAGAAGAATAGTTTTTTGGTAAATAATAACAAAAATATATGTAGAAGTATTAGAGTCAAAACTGAAAATTAAATAAATTTCACTAAAATTAAAAATCAATCAGCCAAACTTAAGCATATTTTCACTCTAAAACACATTTATTTGTCATTTTGATGCTTTATAATCTATGATTTTTATGCAGTTATTAGATGTAATAATGTTATAATTCCAGTTTGATGGATATGAAGCTAAATGTTTTTATAACAGAGGTTCTGTTGGTTCTTGAAAGGTTTGGATTTCACTGTTTGAACGCTGCTTGCAGCAGCTGCAGATTTTTCTGCATTCAGCCTCTTTCTGTTCTGATTCCGTCAGTTTGGATGTTTGTAATATTTAATGTTGCAGACGAACCTCCTGCAGGTTTCCTCATGTTGAAACTCCTGCAGTCGTTTCGGGTTTCTCTGGCGTTGATTCAGGTCCAATTTCGCTGTTTTCACTTCCAGTTCCCATGTGCAACGACGAGGAGGACGCAGGCTTCACCGGGAAGCGCTTCAACTCCAAGATGGTGGTTTACTCAGGGTCGAAGACGTCCTACCTGCCCAGGATGATGACCCTGTATGAGCAGTGCATCCGGGTTCTGCAGAACAACATCGACTGTGAGTTCTGCTCCAGCGGTTCTGAACCAGAGGTTGCTGCAGGTTTTTATTTAGTTTTTCTGGGGCCATAATTTCACCAGTTTGGTGTCTTTGTTCTCCTCCCAGCCATCGCCGAAGTGGGCGGAGTCCCCTTCGAGATCCTGGAGCCGGTACTGGAGCGATGCACTCCTGAGCAGCTCTACCGGATCGAGCAGAGCAACCAGGTGGGTCAGAACCTCAAAGTGAAACATGATGCTTCCTTGAACAGCTTGAAGTTTGCTTTGTAAATTTTGATATTCTAGTTTCTAGTATATATTTACTCATAATAAGTCATATTTTCTTAGTATCAAGCTTTTATATCTTACTGAGATAATTAAGTACAAAGGCACTTAAAATAAGAAAAATATAAACATGACAACATGTTGGTGAGAAAAATGAAATTGTCAGAAAGAAAACAAGCATAAATCTCCTTAATTTAGGATATTTAATCTTATTAAGATTTCAGCTTTTGCAATGTAGGTCAGATCTCTGAGTGATCAAATATTTTGTTTGCAGAAAATCATAACACGATTTTAGTTTGGTGAGTTCTGCATATTTGGAGCCGTTTTAGGGCCTCTGTCACTTTAAATCCTAATAAGCTGCCGCTGGCCACGCCCCCAACTCAACATTTACACTCGCGAAAATGGCTGCAATTATATAACGCTAAATTTTTGAAAAGCGTTAGTAGAGTCTCCTGCACGACCAACCAGAATACAACAACAAGAATTACCGTATTGTCCGGACTGCAAGTCGCAGTTTTTTTCATAGTTTGGCCGGGGGTGCGACTTATACTCTGGAGCAACTTATGTGTGGAAATTAACACATCATTACATCATATCACATGTCATTTTCACACTAAACTGCAAGAGGGCGCTCTAGGCCTGTGTTGATAATGTGTGTGGTAGAAGCTACCTTCGGAGTTAGCGGAGTTGTTTAAAAGCAACACGAGGAGGAAGATTTCATTGCGTTTAGTGATTTGGAGGGACATGGATGGTTTGGTAAACTGGTTAGCGTGTTATTTATGCTATAGTTATCTGAATAACTCTTAACATGTTAACATACCAGGCACGTTCTCAGTTCGTAGTTTGTCATGTAACGTCAGCATACCATACAATTATTCAGCCTGTTGTTGCCTCTATTCTATTTTTATTGCCTTTCAAGATGACATGTCTGTTCTTGGTGTTGGATTTTATCTAATAAATTTCCCTCAAAATGCGACTAATACTCTGGAAAATACGGTTCATTCTGGATGGTAAATCAACAACGAAACACCGTTGTACAGTGACTACAGCGCTAAAACCAGCTGACCACAAGTGCTGGGGCTCAGCTTTGGTTGCTAGGTAATGGGAGCGAACGCTACTAGGGTTGCTAGGTAACTGTCAGTGCCTGCTCATTTGTGACGTTACATTCTGGAGGTTTTTGAAACAACTCATTCTCCAGAGACCAAAAAACTTTCACTTATTACCAAAAAGAGGCTGGGTGTTGATTAGGTTGCTTATAGAAGAAAACGAAATGGAAATGTAAAAATGTGCAAAATGTGAATTTTGCATAAATGTCCCCTTTAAAGCTTAAAGTTCCAGTATTGTTCTGCCTCTGAGGAACTGAGGCTTGAGTTTCTGCTCTCTCCTCTCAGTGCTTCACTGAGGACTCAGACGAGCTCTGGATGCGTCACTGCCGGCGGGACTTCAAGCGTGAGAGTCCTCAGGAGTTCGAGTCGTGGAGGGAGATGTACCTGCGGCTGCACGACGAGCGCGAGGAGCGGCTCAGGTTGCTCACCCAGAACATCAGCTCTGCCCACGCCAACAAACCCAAAGGTAGGCGGGGCTTCGCCCGAGCCGCGCTGTGATGTCAGAGCTCCTGACGGGAACTGAGATACTGAGATCCCGAGTTTTGTGTCCTGCAGGACGGCAGGTTAAGATGGCGTTCGTGAACTCAGTGGCCAAGCCGCCGCGGGACGTCCGCCGCCGCCAGGAGAAGTTCGGAACCTCCAGCAGTTCATCATCGGCCTCCACCGCAGCTGCTTCCCCCATCAAGTGAGCTTCCCATGACCAGACGTCAGATTTATCATGTTACATTGAAAGCTAACAGATTTCCTGGCAGATTTGAGCATTTTCCTCTCGTCAAGCTGTTGATCCGTTAGTCAGAGGAGGTTCTTTTAATTTAATGGCCACCAGGGGGAGCTTTCCCTCCAGAGTCCTGATTAGACCTGTCACAATAATAAATACTGCTGGATGATAAATTGTCCCACATTGGGAGCAAATGCAACGGTTTTGTTTCTACTTCATCTCTGGTAAGTCTGGATTTTTCTTTGTCTCTTTCAGAATAAAACCAGCTTCCTCTGACTTTGCTGGTGACTCCAGCCACTCCTCTTCACAGTTCAGCTCTCCAGCCGGTTCGTCTCGCTCATCAGCGCCGCCTGGAGGAGGCGGAGGAGGAACTGTTCATCCCGGCAGAGAAAAGCCACAAGTCAAAAGTGAGTTTGTTCTGATTTTAATCGGGTGTGTTGATGTTTATGTGTAGTTATGTTTGTGTTTAACTCTCCTGAACTTGTTCCTGTTGCAGAAATCGCCCCCATGATGGCAAAAACCATCAAAGCGTTCAAGAACCGATTCTCCCGCCGGTAGTCTGCCAGAATCCGATGGAAGGTTTTAATTTAATTTTAGCTGCTTTTTTCCTCCAGACACACGGCATGAACTTCACGGTACTGCTGAGAACACGGCTTCCTTTCTGCAGCTTTTTCAGTATTTCTCTCCGGCGCCGACGGCACACAGACACGGGTGGACATCTTTAACCGCTGGAACGTTTTCACCGTTTGGGAGATGTAGATGTTAGATGGTTCTGCTTTTCTGAGCTGAGCACAAAAACTAGAAACAAACGTGGAATCAGAGAACGCGTCGGTTTGTAGAAGTGAACAGAATCAGCATCGGCTGGGACCAGCTCTTTGGGTTCGATCTGGGCGACTTTCAGAAAATCATGCTTTACTGCAGAAAAATCATGATTTACGGAGATTAATACTAAGAAATATGATTTAAATTATTTTATCCCAACTCCCTATTTGTAATAATTGTGGTTCTGATCTCTGTCTGGACCAGCTGGCCCGCCTGGTAGAAGCAAAATAAGGTCCTGTTGGTAGATGGTATTAATTGGATGAGGTTGTGGAGAACCGGAGTCCAGTCGTCTCTGTGGAACCAAACGTCCTGCTGCGGTCCGCGCCGTCTCATATCTGGAATCATCTTTTCTAAAAAGGACAAACTGGAACTATGAGATGCTTAAAGAGCAAAATGACCCATTTTAAGGGTTTTTTAATCTTCAGTTTCAAATGATTTTTAAAATCTTATTTAAAATCAGAATTTGAAGACAGATGATCTGGTGAAGAGCTGTTACCAGCAGCCTGTCAGGATTTATCTCATATTTTATTAATTAGTAAAAATGCTTTAGAAAACTGTCTGGTCCCCAGAGAGCTGTTTGCTGAAATAGTTTTTCATCTGCTGCTTGGGCCAACTTCTTCTTTGGTTTCCTCTTGCTATCAGAGGACTTTAACCACTTTCCATGATACTTAATGATGAAGAACAAGAACCGGATCATAAAGGGTCTGAGAAGAACTTTTCTTTAAAGGAGTAGAAGAAAGTCAGGTTTCCTTGGAGGACTGGCTCATTAAAGAAAACCAGTTTCCTGTTTGGAAGCAGCTAAACTTTCCAGCACAGTTTGCATAAAATCTTAATTTAGAAATCAGCCTTATGAAGGTTGCAGCTGTTTGATTCACCTGGACGGCCGAACATTAGGAAAAAGCTCCTGCAAACAGGAAATTCTACAGGTTTTTTATTTTTCTGGCTCTCTGCTGCTCACTCATCAGCAGGACTTTTTTTTTTTTTTTAAATGTTTTTAAGTATTTGAACAGACAGGAGAGAAACATTCAGCATCTTGAGATGAACCCGACTTTCCTCTGGCTCAAGATCATCAATCTACCAGAATAATACTGTGAATTCAAACATCATTATAGATTTATGGTAACAGAGCATCTCTGGCCACACAGACACACATCTGACAAAGAAAGATTCATGTTAAGTGACAGGCTAGCAGTTTCCATCTGTTTCCAGTCTTTGTGCTAAGCTAAGGTAAGCTAACAATGGGAATTGGATCAGACACCTGCCTTGTCTCTTCAAAGAAAGCAAGTTGAACTTTTTCTTTTTAAGGTACTTTGGATTAAACGAGCTCTCGTTTCTTTTCCTATCTGACCAAATGACACTAAACCTTCCTGCTGGTTGCTTCCTGGCCGCTGGAGGAGCCGTCGTTGTTAGGAAACCGAGCCGTTCAGATGTGATCCTGTAATTCCTGGTGATGTTTCAGTGTGTGTGTATAGGGAGGAGGGCTGAACTGTAAGCAGAAACACACACCCTGCTGTTTCATTTTTACCTCTGCTGTGGCTTCAGGTCCTGTTCTCCTCCTGCTGGAAGTCTGTTTCTGTCTGCTTCACTGTGACAAACTGTTTCGAATGAGGGAAGTTCATAGGATGTCTGCGGCTTCAGCCCTCCGTCACCATGAGATGTATTTATTTTCAGAAATGGGACCTGGTACCCTCCCTGCAACACGGGCTCCAGTAGATGGAAAACTGTAATTTTATTAGATTTTAATAAATGTTATGTGGTCATTTTTATTAAAATTGACTTTTGCCCTGACGAACTCTCTGTGTGGAACTTCTTTTGAATGAAAATGTCTGATTTAGTGTAGAAATATATTGGATATGGATATTAATAAGGAAACTTTTCACAGACCTGTCAGCTTTAATGATGAATGAGAAACGGGCTCCAATCAGTCCTAATAAAATCTATTTTCCATTTTTATGGTCTGATTAAGGCTTCATATGGTTCAAACCATCACCAGACTTTAGCAGGAAGAATTTAATTTCTGTGAAAGTGTCTGGTTTGTTTGTATCAAATTAAAGTAATTTTATGGATCTGATGGGATGTGATAATGGAGAGGAAAAATGTAGACATTTGTTTTGACTCCATAATGGTTTCAGAAATAACTACAGCGATACATTTCATGCTTTTATATTTGGATATTTATCTTATCCTTTCCGCAATATTAATCTATTTTCTTAGTTTTAACCTAATTATTTTCGCAACACGCTTGTAAACATTTTACGTCAGTTGCAGCGTTTAGTGGTAACCGATGGGAGCCAATCGGAGCTCAGTTTTGGCTCCTAAAAAGAGTCCGACAGTATACCGGTTGACATTTCCCTGTGACCCTGCTATTTTCAAAATAAAATGTCGACAGCTTTACAAATTAAGATAAAAAACCGAGTTAATCTTCGAACAAAGCTGTACAAACATAGCAGCATTGACTCTGATTAACATTCTGTTATTAGTTTTTCGAAAATATCATTTATTCCGTTTCATGACTGCAACAGGAAAGCTGCTGCTTTTATTTTGAAGAGCTCAAATCGGAACTGTTGGGTTAACCTCGCCTCACTTTCAGCTAAATTTAGTTCGCTTCACGCTGCGGAACGAAACTTGCTGACCGAGTCCTCGTCTATAAAACAGTCCGTTTTATTCGGAAAGCTTCATTATTTTGTTTGCAGGTTGTCATTGAGTTCGACCGTTTGAGTCCACCATGTCCGGCCACGGTCACGGCCACGGACACAGCCACAGCTGCGGGTCGGAGGGGCAGCATGAGCCCGCAGAGAGAGGCGTGGAGTTCGGGTTGTATCAACGCATCGACCTGGAGAGGCTCCAGTGTCTGAACGAGAGCAGGGACGGAGACGGACGGCTGGTGTTCAAGCCGTGGGACCAGCGGAACATGCGAGACAAGGTACGGGGCAGAGTATTACCCTCCAGTCAGGCTGTGAGTTTCAAATCTCGTTTAAGGTTTAATCAGGACTTTCTCCCATTCACTGCGATTCCTCTGGTAGTTTTTCTATCGGGCCAATCACAGAACATCCTCCTCTTTGCACTGAAGGATGGCTGTTCACACAACGCAAACCCTTCTTAGCGTTGAACTGGCGCATTATATATAAAAACATCAACACTTTCCATGCCTCCGCTAAACAATCGTTTGTCAACAGTCGAGAACTCAAACCACTGGTTTAATGCATCAAAAAGTCGGAGATGTGATTGAATCTGGTTAAGATGGGTTTTTCCATCCTTTTCCGGAAACATCCAGAAAAAGATTGAAGCTTGATGATTTGAAAATGTGAAAATCTTCACAGTGCAGATCCCAAACAAAGAAGCATCTGACCATGTCTTTGTTTTCCTTCAGTATGTGGAGAGTGATGTGGATGAAGAGCTGCTGTTCAACATCCCGTAAGTCCTGCAATCACAGTCATCACCATTGTCCTGCTTTCTGTGTGCAGTTTATCCGTTTAGATTTGTTTCTGTATTTAGTTGTAAATATTGTTCCTCAGCAAACTTGAAAAGGTTATTGGAATAGGCCCTTAGCGTCCCGCTGGGTGTAATTTAATTCGGTGCTTCTCTTCTCGTCTGTCCGCGTCTGTTTCAGTTTCACCGGCAGCGTGAAGCTGAAAGGCATCATCATCTCTGGAGAAAACGACGACTCGCATCCAGCAGAGATACGACTGTGAGTCTGTTGCGTTCCTCCCCCACCAGGTGGCAGCGTTGTGATTCTGCGGCTGATTGTTGTCTGCAGATACAAAAACATCCCTCAGATGTCGTTTGATGACACCGGCAGGGAACCGGACCAGGCCTTCAGACTCAACAGAGACCCGCTGGCTGAGCTGGAGTATCCCACAAAGTGAGGAGTCACAGTTTTCACACACTTTGAGCAGAAACATTAGAAATCAGAGGAAATTAAACTATTTTAGCTCAATTTAAGTTTCTCATTATCAGTTATGTCCATGTTGCCATTAAAAAAATGAAATCTATTGATTTAGCATTTTCCAACTGTGAAAGAATAAGAAAAGATGCTTCCAGATGTTTTAAAGAAATTGCTCGTTAAGCAAAGTAATTTTCAGGTTACCTATGGTTATTTTGAGATAATAAATCAGTTTTAATTAAGCTTATGAATTCTATATTTTGGGTTAATATTAAACTTATAGCTCAACAAATATTGCCTCAGATCTTTGTCTCCAACTGTTATTGAACTAAAAATGAATTCAAGATCCAAAATGATTAAGATAATAAAACAAAAACAATCAGGATCTTAAAATTTAGATTTAACAAGATGATGAAACTATTATCACATGAAATCAAGTTGAAAATCCTTTTTTCATCTTCATTATTTAGACAAGAGAAAAAACAAACTCGGTCTCAAATTCTTTGTCTCTTTAGACAATTAAAAAGATTTTAGAATATTTATGTAAAAAGATATTCTGAAATAACAAAATTATAATGAAGCAAAATAAAAATCTTTAAGTTCTGACTTCCTGAGATAATTGGTGTTTTTGTGCATAAATGAGCTGAAGATGCTGCTATCTCCAGATGGGACATCTGTAAGATTGATATATCCTGATACACCAAGATAATGAAACTGCTAAACAATCTAATTCTAAAGAAATAAACATTTTCCACTTAAGGTGTAATCTCAAGATATTGAGATAAAGGAAACTTGACATCTTTTATCTCAGTTTAACGAGAGAAGGGAACCGTTCCAGTGACACATTACTTTAACAAATCGCTATCTCGAAATATGGAAATTAATTTGAGTTAAAATGAATCTTGAGATTTATGTATTTCTCTAATATGAGAAAATGAAGCTCCCACAAAATAAACCTTTTATCTCCAGCTAATGTAAGATTTTTTTTATCTTTTGAGAAATGAAGATACCGTACAGTTGGATGATGAAAATTTTCACCCTCTAACGATGTTTTTAAGATGTTTGTCTTCGTTTTGGATGAACGTTTATCTGTGAAAAGTTCACACAGGAGTTATTGTTCCTTCCTAGAAGCCGTCGTTTTGACTTTTCCTTCTGTCGTTTGCAGGATCGCGCGTTTCTCCAGTGTCCATCACCTCTCCATCCACATCTCCAAAAACTTTGGGGACGAGAACACCCGGGTGTACTACATCGGCCTGAGAGGGGAATATTCAGAGGTTTGTCTGGCATAAATCTGTCTGGAGGAAATCATTCCGAGGATTGCAAGAGGCCACCGAGCCGCAATTTGGACACCCCTGGTTTAACGTGTTTCTGCTCTGTTCCCTGAAAGGCTCACAGACACGAAGTGACCATCTGTAACTACGAGGCGGCAGCAAACCCAGCGGATCACAAAGTAGAGAGCATCATCCCACAGACCAACTTCATCTCCTGAGAACTGGAGGAGAAGAGGGAGAAGACCTAGCGGCGTTTTGCTGAAGGTCTAAATGTCAAACAGGAAGTCCAGTGCTGCGTTTGGGCATGCAGTGAGGAGGGGTTGAAGTGGGAGCGAGCGCTGTAACCTTGGAAACCGGCGTGCTTCTATTATTTCCGTGGCAACATGCTCAACAGCGTTGGCAAAGATGCATGAAAGGTTTTTTTTTTTTTATCTTCCGTGATGAATTGTGCTGTTAAATAAAGCGAGGAAGGGAGGAGGACAGGGTCAGTTATTTGTTAGGTGAACATCTTGGTTGCCATGACAACGGCCTGGATTCATCATTCGCTGCAACACGGGAACCTTTTCAGGTTTAAATCATGAACATGAAAGGCGATGAAGATCTGAAGCTTTTCTTCATCTTTTCTGATGCTTAAAAAAATAAATAAGATGCTGCAATAATGTTGACCTTTCTGTGTGTTTTTTTTTATGCACCCAGAAGTGGCTGCTGCCCCCTGCTGGACGTTGAGTTTGTCTTCTGTAAATGTGAGTCAGGTGGCAAAAATGTCTCAGCAGATTTAGTGTTGGCAGAACCAACTTCAGGTCAGCATAGATCTACAATGTGAAGCTCAGCTAGATCTACAAATAGTAGATCTACTGCAAAAAAAACAGTGTACGAAAATAAAATAATTCTGTTATGTTTCAGTTCAAAAAATATTTATTTTAGACCACAAAAAATTTAAATAAATGTTTTCCCTTTCTGTAGTCAAAAACAAGTAGAAATTTAGATTTATTTTCTCTGCCATCTCTTAACTTCACTCAGTGACTTCACTGTTGAAAATCGGTGGTTGAGTTCTTTCAAAATAAAACCCCTAACAATATATACAGTTTGTAAGATTTGCATAATTTTTTGATGTTCTTGCTCATCTATGTCTATGTTGTGGAAAAAATTAATAAAATTATGCAACAAAGGAAAATATGTTAGTTTCAAATAAAAACACAAAATACCGAGCCAGATCGTTTATTAAATAGATACATAGATTTATTACACAGACTCAAAGTCCAAATTTACATAAAAAAAGATAAGAATAAAAAATATGTAAAAAATAAATGGCAACTATTATTTAGTTATTTATTTAACTTGTAGTTAAAAAATGAACTAAGAGAATATATCTGTTTATTTAGTTAATTTTTTAATATATTTAGTCTATTTTAAAATGAAGCATTAATACCATTAAAGAGGTGGGTTGTGGTTTGTGTGTGACGTCACTTCCCGGCCCCGCCTCCTCTTGCAGTGCGCAGAGTACCGGAAGTTCCGCCCCGTCGTGAACTGGGACAGCAAGCGGTGAGTGTGTGGATCTGAGTGGGCTAATGGGCCGCGGATGTGTTTTTAAACGCTTTATTCTGGTTCGAAACGAGCCTTACGAGATATTTGATAGTTTAAGGGGTATTCTGTGCTGCTGGTCATAAAATAGGTCAGAAATGAAATCGGGTTCCGGTCCTGGGGACGGAGGGGAGGATCGAAGAAGGCACCGGCAGAGGACAATACACTCGATATTGTGTGTGTATGTGTGCAGTGGATCTTCCTCTGGCTAACCCGGTGTAGCAGTGTGTGTGTGCGGCAGATAAAGCGGGATTAAGGCCCGCAGTGGGGCTGGGAGTCGCTCCGGGTGGATTTTGGGGCAGTTGGGGCTTTGTGTTCCACCTCCACCGAGAATTAAAGCCGAGCTGCGGCTATTCAGGGTTCCTGAATGGCCGCTTCCTCCTTCAATGCTAACTCATTCAAATCTGATGAAAATAACCTTTAACTCGCTCTTGGTGAGGCCAGGGGACCCAGCAGCCGCTGGAGGGGCCGCAGGGGCTCCCAGGGGCTCCCAGGGGCCCCGGAGCCGCAGCAGCAGCCGGATGGGGGAAACCTGCCGCTGGGTGCCGCATATCGACGATCCTGCTGCTGATCTGGGATCAGTGTTTGACTGCAGCACCTCTGCTGTGTTTTTCTGTTCAGTGTAATTGAAGTCACGCAGGAAGGAGAAACCTCGTGGTTTTCTGATCTCTGCTGCGTTTATTGGATTAAATCAGATTAGTGGGAATAATTAACACATTTAGAAATAAAGTAAAACCAATGAAAACAATAACGAATCAGCCTCTTCTGCATAATTCTACATCATTTCCTGTTGATGTGTTTTAGATCCAGTTCTCCAGACTCGTTTTCTTCTTAATTGGCTCATTTATCCTCCATTTAGATGAATATTTTACATATTTTTTGCACTTTTACTTAAATAACCTACTATTTCACTTCGAGCTTTAGTGCAACTCTCTCACTTAGAGTTGCACAGATTTCCTGGTTCGTGTTGGAAATGGTCTCTGGTCGATAAGCGGCTGACTTCTTTCTCTCTTGTTAACCCAGAAATAAACTCAACACTCTGTTTTTATCTGGTTGTTCTGCATGATGCTGTAGTTTCACTAAGTGTTACTGTTCAGTATAGAAAACTACATTTTTATATTAACAATTTTAATTTGATAAGAAAATAAAATTATTTATGAATATCCATTTTTTTCCATTAATTATTTTTTCTTTTTTCCCTTTCTTTTGCTCTTCCACTGTTTCTTCCTGTGTTTTTTCTGTTGCTCTTTCTTTCTCTCATTCTTTCTTTCACTCTTTCCATCTGACTTTAGCTCTGTCCTTTCATTCTTTTCTTTTTTTGCTTCTTCCTCTTTCGTTCTTTTTTCTACCCTCTTGTCTAATTTGTTTCTCTGTTCTTTACTTTTTGTTGCATTATTTGTTTATTTCCTTCCTCCCTTCCAGTTTTTGCTTTTTGCCAAATATTTAATTATTATTCAAAACTTGTGGAAATCTTTGCAGCACATTGATAGTGAAGTTTAGTAATATGTATTTTAAAATGAAGAACATGAAAGACTGAATAATATTAGTGAAAAAATTTGTAATTTTGGAGGGAGAAATTGCGTGAAAATGCCATTTACACTCAGATGAAAACATGAAAAACATTGTCTAGTTTATGAATTGATCCACATATTATTTGTAGTTATCTCTGGGATTTTTATGAAATATAGATGATATTTCAAAACAGCCTTTCATCGAGAGGATGATAAAAACATGTCAGCTGAAACACGAAGCACTTAATGGAGCAAACAGAAAGTAAATCAGATCCGGTCGGTTTGAGAATCTGAATCCCAGCAGATGCTGAAGCTATTTTTACCCAGCGTCCTCCTCCAGAAGCTCAGAGCGATCCGATGTTTCTTAGAGAAATCCCACACAGCGACAACAGACGCCACGAATCTGCTGATCAGCGCAGCTCGCGCTAACGACCTCAGACTTTCCTCTGTCACTCAATTCTATTTGTTTTTATTCAGTCTGAGTCTCAGACCAGAACTCTGCCTCCGTTTAAATCCTAAACAGCTGAACTTTCTGCGGTTTAAATCAGACTGGATTTGTTCACCGAAGCTTAAATGTGATGCCTTTTTAATCATCTCAACTGTAAAAACAGGTTGATGAAATATTAAGTAGACGTAGTTTAAGTCCAGTGAGATTAAAATGAAATATTTTATCCAGTTTTGTCACACTTTTTAAATTCAGCTCAAAATATTTAAACTTTAATTTTGAAATATTGTTTATTTTCTCACAATGGGGAAATTTAGATGTAACAGTAGCATAAAGTATGAAGGTCCACATAAAATTTAAGTGTTAAAACATATATTAAAAACTAGATTTACGTTAATATACTGTAATAATTGGGTTGCAATAACAATGTTTAATAAATTGTCCCATAAATTATTGCGATAAATGAAGATGTTGTTTTGAGAAATATAATGGAAATGGCATAGAAATGCAAGGACTTATTCTCAAAGATCAATAAATATTAAACAAACAACAAATATTTAACACGAGAACTGGAAGACATTTTAAATAGCCAATATAAATAAAAATCAAAGAAAATAAATTAGGAAATCTCTGTGAACAAAGTTCTCTTTTAAAAAGGTTAGTTGAGACCAAAACACCAGACTGAAGACTTTATCATCCAGTTTTTTAAAAGAGAAAAATTATAAATCTTGAAAATGGATTTTATTGAGCTCATTCTAACCGATTAATTGCTTATTGCGACAGACTTGTTGAATAGTTTTTTAGGGCGCTGATGTAGTGAAGAAAAGATTGCTTTTGTTTGACGGAGAGAAAGCCGACGGGTGATTAAAGGATTAAATGTGTAGCATTTTCTTTGTGTTTAGTATTTTTGCTGTGGATGAAAAGAATCAAATAGATGGATCTTGTTCTAGTCAAAGTTGCTTGATGCGTTCTCTGTATTCACTCTGAATTAAATATTGAGAATTAAAAACATTTCATCCCCAGATCAAGTGATTTGAAGCTAACTGAGAATCTAAACCATTTGATTTTTATGTCCCAACACTTCCTCTTTCTTTCTTTTTCCTTTTATTGCTCATCTATTACTCATTTATCCAGTCACATGTTTCCAGTTCTGCTTCAGAGCAGCCATGGAATTTCAACAGCGAAAGGTTGAACATTAAGCTTGGCGTTTGGAACATTCCTTCGTCTCCTCGTTGTCTGTTTACTGATGAGGCAGCGCGCCGTCCGACCTTCCTGTTTTCCTTCCTTCCTGTCCTCACATCGTCCTAGAGCTATTACCGTAAAACATCCTGATAGCTCAGATGTCCAAGCACTTCCTAACTGCTGAAATCTTCTTGTTTTGTCACGTTTAAAATGCAAAAATAAACATAAATCAAATTATAATGCATTAAGTAAAACATTTTTTATATTCAGCCCCTTTTACGTGAATCCTCCTAAATAAATTTAATCTAAGAAATGCAGACCTGTAATTTGAGCTTTTGTATTCAATAAAGCTCTTCTGTGAAGATATACAAGGTTAGTTGTTTCCCCACCTGATACATGGTGGTGGTGTCATCATGCTGTGGGGATAGCTTGGACTGTATCATGGGGTAAGGGCAAATTTATTGCCAGTTGGCTGGACGAAGTTCATACATTTATGTCCTGATGCAAGCCTTAATTATATATATATATATATATATATATATATATATATATATATATATATATATATATATATATCTCGGCCCAGTTTCACTTATTAGAAAACGATGCTAATGCCGATATATCATGACGATTCCTGATGTTTCACGTACTGCCGGTGTTTGACCCGCAGGCTGCTGATCTTTGTCTCTGATTACAGCACCCCCTACAGTGTATGTGTGGCAACAACATGTCTGTGCCGCTGCTCGCCGAGGCTGTGACGGTGTCCGGGACACAGAAGGAGACCGCGGCGGTGAGTCCTCAACTCTGCTTCACTCAGCATTTTCTGCTGGTCTGGCAAGTGCAGACACCCAGGAGCGACCGGAAGCTCCGATAAATCAAATATTGACATATTTTCTCCATCGTTATTACTGAATTGAACGTCACGTGACTACCGCTCGCCACGC
The DNA here is from genome assembly GCA_911649635.1 of Poeciliopsis gracilis. NCBI lineage: Eukaryota > Metazoa > Chordata > Actinopteri > Cyprinodontiformes > Poeciliidae > Poeciliopsis > Poeciliopsis gracilis. The sequence goes on from CAJVRI010000608.1 coordinate 1,166,924, forward strand.
ATGCGCCTTGCTATGCTATAAATGGAGACTATCGATTTATAGAGAGAAAATTAGTCACGCAAATAATGTGAAAAAGAGGCGCCATGTTTCACTGTTGATTGTCAACACGACAGCAGCTGGATACCAAGAACCAAGAGTCGCATTTCGCTGGTCAGTAGAAGGTTTTAATAAAAATGTGGAGAAAGTGGAAAGTAGGTCAGTCATGCTAGCTTAACGCTGACAGCCGGAACATGAATGTAGACCAGACTGTGTTTAACGAGCTAATTAGCCGCCGCTCATGTTCATTCAGACTCTCAGCTTGAAAGCAGAACAGTGACGGACTGGATGCTCAGTTTTGGGGGCTCATGTTCATTGTTTTGTATTGGGGAAATATTTGTGAGTTTTTAGGCCTTGGTGTTCCGATTACATTTGAACGTTGCTCTGCTGGCGGCGGTGCTGTTGTCATGCAGTTACCAGGGCAACGGCTCCAGGTGTAGCGCAGAGAGCGACCTATTTTTGTTTTATGTTATTTTCCCTTTGTTGTGCCATAATTTCTATAAGTTTAATCAGCGAGAAAAACCGGACTACTGATTGTTATAAACATGGCGATATTGATGAACATGATTCAATGCATAGTAATGTCCAATCCAGTGTTGATGGTTTTATCTGCTGCTTTAAAAGGTTACAGTTTGGGATTCAGGATGTTTTCTGTCTGTGCTGCAGGTGATCTTCCTCCATGGATTAGGAGACACAGGGTGAGCACTTCACATGTTATTCTCTGACTTCCTTTCAACCTGACCATTTTAAGTCCCTTCAGGCATAGAAAGGCTGTGAAACCTCTGAGGGTGGCAGCACCTTGAAAATAAGATATTTTTGAATTTGAATATATCTGTTTAATTTTTGCTGATTGGTTTAATAATTTAAAGACAGACTCACTCACCAGGTCATTTCTGCTTCAATAACTTGCAGTTAACACTGTTGAAGCTTTGCAACTTTGTTGCAGTAATTATAGACTTTTCAGAGAAAAATCTGTATCGGCCAAAATTAGAATCAGCAATCAGTTTGTTCCTTTTTTCTGTATTAATATAATTACTGGGATCTCGTACACCATATCTAGAGCATGTTTTAAGTAATTGTATTTAAAAAAAACAAGGTCTTTCAACAAAAATAGCAAAATATCCAATTAGTGTTTTGTGACTTTTTAATGCTTCTTTTTTATTAAAATGAGATGAAATTTAAGTATAAGTAGAAAAGCAAATTTATTTTATTTATTAATTTGGTTTATTTGATGGAGACAAACACACAGCTGTACCATGCCTGCATCATGGTACTTATTATATCATTTGCAGGACTTGTCCTTAATGAGTTTTACTAAAACTTTTCTAAAAACTATCAAGAAGTGGAATTGTAATAACGTAAAACAATAAAACACAATATTAACAACATATGCAAAATCAGATAGCAAAGCAATTAAAAACATGGCAATAAAAAAGAAACATTAATTAAATATTATCTAAGGTACTTTGAGAATCATTTTCATCTCCTGACTGTGGCTTTGAGTCAATTTGTCTAAAATGTATTCAGTGTTTTCATTAGTCAGACCTCTGTACAAATTTACAAAACTACAAAAATCCTTTTTCTCTGCTTATGAACCAGGTTTGTTTGTTGTTGGATTTATTTTTTATCTGCTTCCTGTTTTCCATCAGGCACGGCTGGGCCGACTCTCTGACGGGGATCCGGCTGCCTCACGTTAAGTTTATCTGCCCTCACGCGTAAGTCTGCTACTGTTTATCTCACCTGAACTGCTGTTCTGCCCCCCTAACGCCTCTTTCCCCCGCAGGCCTAAAATCCCCGTCACTCTCAACATGAGGTCCCTGATGCCTGCGTGGTGAGTAGCGCTGATGAACGCCACCGCCGCTCAGCTCAAAACTGGCTGCCTTTGTTTCCCTGGAAACCACAATAGGCTCCCATGTTGCCATTGACAATAGTGCGATTGTGAGTATTGATCTGTTGTTGTGTTTTGTTTTTTTCTTGACTCCGGTTTTGTGTGCGCAGGTTCGACCTCATGGGCTTGAGTCCCGACGCTCCAGAGGATGAAGCCGGAATCAAAAAGGCTGCAGAAAACAGTGAGTTTGAAAGCAGCGTGCCGTTTGAAACTGAACAGCCACATTCACCGCTGAAGCCAGCCTGAAATAGCTTGCAAAGTGGCACTTTCTGCCACGCGTCTGATTGGTCGACTGCAGCAGTGGAAAGAAGATTACCTCACCACAACACTGCAGCAATCATAATAATAATAATAATGAAGTGCTGGACTGAATTATCTGGGAGTCCAGGCTGGTGTTGATGGATACAGTTTGTTGTGCAGAACTTGTTGAAATGAGCAGCTTTCCTTAAATGGCAGACGGTGTTTTAGAAATGAGTCAGAAACCTTGTTTGTTGATTTAAAGATTGAGTATTATGTGTTTTCCAGGCAGATAGTGCCTTTTCATACCACAATTAAGAAACTATGTTACCTTCAGTTTTTATATAAGTATATGTTAAATTTGACTTCCTGATTTAACTTCCTGAAACTGGGCCCCTGCCTCTAAAAACTCTGCCTCAGGAAGTCACACCAACATGGCCTCTCTGATTTCTCACTGAGAAGTAGCTCCTATCATGAGCTCAGCAGTTGCACCAGGTGTTTGCTAATTTGCTAGTTAATGAGCTCAGAAGGGGAGTGGCTTAGAAGCTTTATGACTTATCATGTCTTTATGTTAGTATGTCGTTTTGTCTTGTAATATTGCAACTTTATTTTCATATTATTGTTGTATTCTTGTGCAACTTATATCATTATGACTTTCTTCAGGTAATATTATGACTGTATTCTTGTACAGTTTTATTCTCATATAATTTTTTTCTTGTATTATTACATCTTTATTCTGATATTATTTTGACAACTTCAAATTCGACTCCTTCATTTCTTCCATCACTGAATGGTTTTATTTCTGTCTCCAGTTAAGGCCATAATCGAACACGAGGCCAGAAACGGGATTCCTCCTCACCGTATAATCATCGGTGGATTCTCTCAGGTCAGATTGCGGCTCACATGGATTCTGTGTTTGTTCTTAATTCAGACCTGGTTGTGATAAACGTTTTGCTGTCGTTCCTCCTCCGCACCTCAGGGTGGCGCTTTGTCCTTATACACCGCTCTGACCTGCCAGCACCAGCTGGCCGGCGTGGTGGCCCTCAGCTGCTGGCTCCCTCTTCACAAGAGTTTCCCTTCGGTACGTCGTGGCTTGGGCCGGAGCCGCCCGTCATGTTCTGCGCTGGTTCTGTTGCTCAGGTAGAGCCACTGTGGGTCTTCTGTTCCCACAGGCGTCAAGTGGCCACAAGAACATCCCAATCCTGCAGTGCCATGGAGAGATGGACATGATGGTGCCTGTGCAGTTCGGCGCCATGACGGCAGAGAAGCTCAAATACATAGTTAACCCTCAGATGGTCACCTTTAAAACCTACCCAGGCGTTCAGCACTCCTCCTGTCCTGAGGTACGTCTGCATCTTATTGCACTCTGGGGACTCACCGATCTGCTTTTTTGACCTTTTTCACCTCCAATAGCGATATCTAAGATTTAATATCAGCTGATCCGATACCTGTCTGTGTTTATTTTAAACACAAACATAAATGCACTGAATTACAATTTGACAACTCTGCAGTAGTACAGCACATTGAAATACACCAAAGGCTTAACGAGCTGGTCAAAACTGGAAAAACAACTTTAATTTGTTCAGTCAGTTAAATTAGGAGAAAACAGTCAATATAAAATAAATAATAAGTTGACAAAAACAATAGATTGACTAACTTAGTCAAACGTAAAAATAAACAACAAACCTTTTCTCAAATGGTTCAGAAAGTTCCATCAGAAATACTAAATATAAGGTAAAATAAATAATAAAGCAATACTTGGCTCAGGGCAGCAAGCATAGAAACAGGCTGAATAGATCTTCCCTTATGGATCAAACTCATTGTCACTGATACTTGATCTAGAATTTTCTTCAATATCGTTGCCGATACAGATATTGATATCAAATCGGTGGATCTCTATTCTGGTCATCACCATCAGGAAGGTCATTTTAATGTTGGCGTTTTAATGACTCTTTGGTGTGATTATGAATGATAAAGCTGTATATTAATCAAATATTTTTGAATGGAACTTGTTCTTGTTTTGAATGGAACAAGAACAAGTTCTTGTTCTTATAAATCTTTGTAGACGTTTGTTTTGTGATCTTTCCACTCTGGAAAAACGGAGAACAAAAACAGTTGTGTCGTTTCTGCTGGTGATGATCGGATGAACGTTAGAAGCTTTTACTTCTCTTAGATTATTATTTATTAATTATTAATCTGTTCTGATCTCTTTTAGGAAATGTTGGCTGTAAGGGAATTTATTGAGAAGTATTTGCCCCGGATTTGACCTCACCTCATTCCGACTGTGACGCCCTCCGAGACACTGACCTCTGACCCCTGATCTGCTCTCCTGCAGGAAACAGCCATGAGAACCCCTCACCCTTCACACACACACACACACACACACACACACACACACACACACACACACACACACACACACACACACACACACACACACACACACACACACAAATTTAACAGGTAATTTAATCCGCAGAGCTGAACAGCGCTCTTCATACAGTCCCACTTGTCGAGTCTCGGCGTTCGGAGGGAGAAACTCTCGCTGCACATTCCCCCCTTTTTTAATTTAAATCCTTCATCTGTTGCCTCTCTTCTTTTCCTTTTTACCTCATCTTGTTTTCTTGTATCAGTCATCGCCTCACTTCCACACTTCCTTTTGAGTTACTGGAAAACCAGCGGTGAGTCCTGAGTCGCATCATCCGACCTGCTGGGGGCGCTGTCAGACTGGTCGGATGTTTACAAACAACTTGCTTCTCCGCCTTTAGAGCATTAGCTGCAGGTTTTGTAGGAAGTGAAAGGAAGTAGAATCTGTTTCAGACATATTGTTTAGACATTCTGACAGCCTTTATAAACGAGTGAAGCTGTTTGCTTTGAAAAAACACATTTTTTATTTAAAGGATGTAAAATCAGATCAAACTCTGATGAAAACCATTTCAGGTATGAAATATGCGGCAATGTTGGTCACATTACCACATCAAATCTGCAGTATTTGTTTGTAGCTCCTAAATTTGTTCAATTTGAATACCGGGAATGTTGCAGCATAGCAACACCAAGCAGCGCACTTATGACCCCGACTGCCTCCTTTGAGTTTGAGCAGAAACAGCAGCTTGGAAAGAAAAACTCCTTCTTAATTTATTTTCATTTAATAGCAAGAAACGCTGCAAGTTTCCGAAAAGGATTCTTAGTGGGATCACAAATCAGTAAATGTGAGATATTGGCTTCTAGTTGAGAAATAATGAAAATAGTAATGAAGGAAAGAAAATAAATTGAAAATACCAGAAAAGGATGGATGAAATAACATTAATTCTTGTTTTTGGCATCAAACTGAACAGTCTGTTTGACCCACCCAGCAGAATATTTAGTTTTTTTTCATTCTGTTCTTAAATAACTGCAGGAAAATGTGATTAACTGACTAATAAAGACTGCATACCAGAGGTTTGATAAGTGGTCACTATCTGTCCTGTGTAATAACAGTCAGCCGAGCCAAATGGGCGTGATGATCAAAACAAGACCTAATTTGAGCGATCTTCTGACCTTTAATGTCTTATCATTTTTGAAAATACTTCTCTACAAAACAAAAGCATAAGTCATAGCTTAAATAGATTATTTGGAAATGGTTTGTTTACAGGCTAGAAAGGATCAAAATGTTAACGTATTGGTGTGGATTAATCTGTTTGCGTATCATTTGACCTCTGACGTGTTGGCGTTTAGCCAGGCGTGAATATTCTCGTCCTGCGTTGTTCCCGTTAATTATGTCCAAAAAGGCCTTTTATAACGAAGTTCCTCTGTGTCCAACTCGGTTACTGGGAGAGCTGGTTTTCCACCATTGCATCCATTCCACATTCTGCAGCCTGTCTGGGTCTTTTTATGGAAAGGCGCACACAGAGTCCCCGGAACTGACGCTTTTCCTATTTTTAAATGTGAGAAAATGAAGTAACTTGTGTAAAACGTAATCCAAGTGAAATAAAGCAAATGAAAGACTGTTCCTGCCAGCCTGTTTCTTTCAGAGCTGTAAAACATTTGTGTTGATTCGGTGTCGAACTTTGATTTTTTCAAAAATCACAGGAAAACGGGAACATGAGACCCGCACAGACTGCACATCACCACTCGTTTCACTGCGCCTCCGATCATTCCCATTTATGTTGGAGCACCTTTTTCCTCCCTCTTCATATCCATCCATGATGCCAAGGAGTTCCAGAGGCCAGACCTTTTAATCCCAGAGAAAATCCAGAAATTCTTCTTTTTCCTCCTGCTGTAACCTGCTAACAGAGCGACAGATTAAAGATCTCAAGTTAAACTCCAGTTAAGGTTTTTAGATTTGGCCTGACGCACATTAATTTCTGTGGAGAGGAACAGTTCAGGTTTTAGCTTCTTCTGTATTGGTGACGTCTTCTGATCTCAAAGACGTCAGTTTTGATTGTTCACCAGTCAATGAATGTTTCTCGTGTCCTTTACTGTTTCCATATTTCTGTCTCAGTCTTTGAGCCCAGCCGATTAGTTGGATTTCTTTTTTTGTAATCATCTTGTTTTATTATGTCTTTTCTTTTTTCCCATTTGATTGTATTGTTAATGTTGTGGATCTTTTTCATCCTCATCCTCTTTTTGTCTGATGATGATGATGAGCATTAAGACATGTTGAGGTGAGACTGATGTCTCTGCTCATTTTGTTCCCTAAACAGCTTTCTGCGGAATAAATGATCCAAAAAAAATAAATAAATAACAGACAATGTATGAGTTTTTGTTTGATTTTAAAGTTTATTAAAAAAAAAAAATCACAGAAGAAATAATGAAAACTTTTCCACTCTTCCCCAAACAGTCTGGCTTTCTATAGCTGACAGTTGCAGATTGTATTTTGGCCCATTTTCCAGCAAATTCATGCAAATGGGTCATTTTTATCTTTATTGGAGGAAATCTTTGAATCTGCTGGATGTGGAGCTGGAAGCTAGGAAGGACAACCAGAATAAGGCTTTATTTCAATTTATCGGTTATCAATATCTGCCCATTATCTTCATATTGTTGCATCCTGAATGAAAATGGTTTGCTAATGCAGTTCTACAGCATCTCCAACACATGGCGGCTTTTTGCCTACTTGGCTTAGAGTTACAGTGTGTGGTCCAACAGACTGCATCATTTATCATATCCAGATATATTTAACACTTTTCTATGTTACAGACATAAAAATGTCTTAGACAAATAGTAACAAAATGTATATTTTCAAAATGATAACTTTCAGGTCTTTAGTGTTTTCTGTAGATGCTTTAACAGAAAAAGATTTTAAAACATGTTAAAACTTCAGACTGAAATGAAAATGACAATAGTGCCCCAACAACTCAAAAGACAAGGTGTAATACAAATGATCTATCACATTGATATTTTCTTCTGTAAAATATATTTTTCAACAAAAAAAATATATAAGTATAATTTTCTCCTCTGGAATGGGAAATAAACACAGATATCTGGAACGTTACTTACATATAAAAGTAAACAAAAGCAGATATTTTGTTTTAATAAGTTACTACAAGAAGTGTTGCGATTTACATTTCATATGTTTAAAAAGGCTGAATTTCCGAAAGGTTAGAAAAATATTAATTGAATAAATGCACGAAAAATTATGAAAAAATGCTATTTTCTACACATTAAAATTAGCTCGAGTAATAATAATGAGTAATAACTATAACAGTATTTGCACCAGTATCTGCAGCGTAGCACTGATATAAGACACTTTTTTAAGATAAAATAATTTAAATCAAACTGGAACAAATGTGAAGAAAATAGACTCTTGAAAATCTGGGGATTCATTTCTATGCTGCTCGAGCAACGTCAACAACGTAGCGACGGACCAATCAGAGGCGCGGGTTGAAGATGGGCGGAGTCATGATTTTCTTCTGAGAAAGAAAGACTCGTTTCTGCTCGACCGTTGGTCGCCATTTTGAGGACCTTTAAGGAGCTGTTAAAGTTGTAACTACGCAGTTAATTTTTTGAGTTTTTTTTAAATAGTACTTTCACTCACTTAAGGATAAATGTCTCGATTCAACAATAATCGTGGTGGATACGGGATGAATCAGTTTCAGCCACGCCGAGGCGGAGGTCCCGGTGGCCCTATGCGTGGCGGCCTAATGGGAAACCCGCATTACCGAAACCACCCTTTCCACAACTCCAACCAGAACCGGAGGGGAGGCAACAACAACTTCAGCGGATCGAATAACCAGAATTCCCAACAGAAATCTGCGCAAAACCAGTCGAAGCCAATTATCCCTCCACCGAGCCCCGGACCGGCCCTCACCATGAAGGGCCCGATGGACCAACAGAAACCACCGGTCCAGCAGGAGCAGCAGAAACAGAACCCTCCTGCGGAACAGTCGAAGACCCAGACTTCAACTCCAAAACCGGAGACAACTCCCGCTCAGGCCAACAGAACCAGCAGATCAAGACTCCGGCTGGGAATGCCAACGCACAGCCGCCGCAACAGCAGCAGCAGCAGACCCCACAGCAAAACCCGAAACCGAGTCCACAACAAGGCCAGAAACCCGCACCGCAACAGAGCCCCAAGACGGTTCCGCAGCAGAGCCCGAAACCCGGTCCGCAGCAGAGCCCGAAACCCGGTCCACAGCAGAACCAGAGGCCCGGTCCACCGCAGAACCAGCGGCCCGGTCCACAGCAGAACCAGAGACCCGGACCCCAGCAGAACCAGCGACCGGGTCCCCAACAGAACCAACGGCCCGGTCCGCAACAGGCCTCCAGACCAGGGCCACAACAGGGCCAAAGGACTGGTCCCCAACAAGGCAACAAGACCGGCCCAGTCCAGGGTTCGGGCCCAAAGCCGCCCCAGAGTGCGGAACCAATGGCCGAACAGAGGCCGAAAGGGGAACCCATGAAGAGCGAACCAGATGAAGCAGGGGTGAGTCTAAAACCGGTCAGATTAACAAGACTTAGCAGCAGCTAATGGCGTCAGACTCGGTGAAGAAAAGCTAGCTGGCGTTAGCCCGCAGCCATCTTGTCTAGCCATCTTGTGATTCACTTTACCGTGAGGTTATTTTTATTCATAAAACAGAAATCATGGTGCTGAAAATTAGTATTCGTATTTTTTCGTTGCAAATGGGGTTCTCGAGAGGTACTAACTTGTTTCAGTTTACAATAATTACGTGATTTAAACCAATATTAGAACTAAAAGAAAATAAAGCAACGATGAAATTCACCTTCATCTGGGCGACATGGGCTCAACATTAGTAGACAATAGAGAATAAAGAACCTTCCTCTGCTGAGAAATTCAGGTTGTCATGGCAATTCATACAAAATATTCATACAAAAATTTTAATATAAAAATAAGTTATACAAACACTGTACAGCAAGGCAGAATTTAAAACATAATAAAATACTGTGTTATTAAAACATGACATAGTCCAAATCTAAGAAACATGCAAAAAAATGACAAAAGTCTTAAGTGTGATGCTTTGGTCTCACCAAGCTTTTTAAAGATTTTTACAGAGACTTCATAATTCATTCTATTTGTTGCTGATTTTATTTATTTGGAGTATTTAAAATGTCTTCCAGTTCCAATATTAAATGTTCCCTAGAATTTAAAGTTTATTGATCTTTGAGAATGTGTTTTTGCTTTATTATGCCATTACCATCATATTACTTTTAAATGGTTTCAAAACAACAATATTGTTTATCGCAGTAACTTCTGGGACAATTTATTGTCCAGAAAACTGTATTGTGTCAAGCCTGGGCATGAAAAAGCTGAATATAAGTTGAATGGTAGTCCTGTTGAGTTTGTCTCTGAATTAATTGACTTGATTTACTGTGAAGTGTTTTATTGTTGACAGATGTTCAAGGCAGCCTTGTCCATGTTGCTGAAGCCTGGAGAGAAGTCCTACACACAGAGATGTCGTCTGTTTGTTGGTAACCTGCCAAATGACATCACAGAAGATGATTTCAGAAAACTTTTTGCAAAGTATGGAGAACCTTCAGAAGTCTTTGTCAACAAAGGAAAAGGCTTCGGCTTTATCAGATTGGTAAGAGGCGATGCTCTGATCTGTGACACCAGCTGAGCACGAGAAACTTCTCCAACTGAATCCGTTTCCTGTTTGTGTTGTAGGAGTCGCGGGCACTGGCAGAAATCGCTAAAGCTGAGATGGATGACTATCCGATGAAGGGCAGACCGCTTCGCGTTCGTTTTGCTACACATTCTGCTGCGCTATCTGTGAAGAATCTGTCTCCGTTTGTTTCCAACGAGCTCCTGGACGAAGCCTTCTCGCAGTTCGGCCTGGTCGAGAGGGCTGTCGTTGTCGTTGATGATCGCGGACGCTCTGCAGGGCGAGGCATCGTGGAGTTTGCTTCCAGAGCCGCTGCTAAAAAGGCTCTGGACCGATGCAATGAGGGCGTTTTCCTTCTCACTGCGTAAGCTTGTTTTTTGGTTATGTACACAAAGTGAGACCTGATGGTAAAAGTTCCTGAATGATTTCATTGATTTATTCATCTCTCTCCAGGTCACCCCGTCCTGTAGTTGTTGAGCCTCTGGAGCAGTTTGATTGTGATGATGGGCTTCCTGAGAAATTTGTCCAGAAAAACCCAAAATTTCAAGTGTAAGTTTGCTAATTCAGTTGCTGGTGTTGTGCTAACCTGGCTCCATGTTTCAGTCTGGTCTAACATGCTGGATGTTTGTGTTGCAGAGCGCGTGAGCAGCCTCCTCGCTTTCCCCGCCCTGGCTCCTTTGAATTTGAATATTCAAAACGTTGGAAGTCTCTGGATGAGATGGAGAAGCAGCAAAGGGAGCAAGTGGAGAAGAACATGCGTGAAGCTCGAGAGAAACTGGAGAGCGAGATGGAAGACGCTTACCATGAGCATCAGGCCAACATGCTGCGGCAGGGTGAGTCCCAAAGCTGCTAAAGCAAAAACAAAAGTCTGCAGGTTTATGTACAGAAAATGAAACAATATCTGCCAGTAAACTATTCTCTGCTTATGTAATCATCAGAATAATCATTGTTTTTGTTTTCCTGCAGAACTGCTGAGGCGGCAGGAAGAGCTGCGGCGCATGGAGGAAATGCACAACCAAGAAATGCAAAAAAGAAAGGAAATGCAGCTCAGGTATGAGAATTATCATTTTTCTGTTGGGTTTCTTTTAGAATGATTTTGTAACCATATGGAAATATAGTGTGCCTTTAGGGTAATACTGAATAAAAACAAACGCATCACTCTGAGGAACTCATGATGAGTTTTATTTATGTTTTTTCAATAAACAGACAGGAAGAAGAACGGCGCCGACGGGAAGAAGAGCTTCTCAGAAAGAGGGAAATGGAGGAACAGATACGGCGTCAGCGTGAAGAAAACTACAGAATGGGAAACTTCATGGATGTAAAAGCAATTTTATGTTCAACTAAACATGATTTTTTAATGTTTTTTTAATCTGTTTACTAACTATTTCTGGTTCACAGAGAGACGTTGACATACGGATGCACACCAGTGGCTCCTTAGGCATGGGAGGTAAGTTCCTCTGCTCTGATAGATGGACTTTAGCCATAAACAAAATGCTCCGTTTGATATGTAATTCAGTTTTAAAGTCACAGTTTGAGACATTTTCAGTTTGTTTCAATCAAGAGAAACACAAAAGACGATGAGTTGTTTTTAACTCTGAGGTGTTTTTAACTCTGAGGTGTTTTTAACTCTGAGGTGTTTTTAACTCTGAGGTGTTTTTAACTCTGAGGTGTTTTTAACTCTGAGGTGTTTTTAACTCTGAGGTGTTTTTAAGGTTTTTAACTCTGAGGTGTTTAACGTGTTGTTTTCTCATCAGACATGGCCTTCAGCGGATCCGGCCAGAACTTTGCGATGGGTGGCCTCGGCTTTGAGGGTCAGTCTGGACTGGGATCGTCTCCAGGAGGCATGATGACCAGTGAAATGGTAATGTATCCCACTTTGGGAATGTAGTTCACTTGTGGCTGTTTATTTTTTCTTTTTCTTTTTGTGTTAAATGTCTGATGATGATTGTAGACGTGGAGGCCAGCTGGGCCAGCAGCAGCGTAGAACACAAGTAGCTTCCTCTCTTTTTAAGACTTTGTGGCTGGTGAATAGTTGGAATATGAAAATTTATAAACATTGTTCTCCATGGTAGCTTTGTCCCCTGATTAACCCTGGATTAATTACATCTAGCTACAAAACCTTCATCCTGCACTAAATCACCAGATGAACCTGTCCAATGTTCCTTATGCTCACTCCTAGTGTATCATCTGTGATCATAGAGGATCTTTGCAAGTCCTGTCTCTTGTGAGCGTGACAGGCACTTTGTTTTGTGGACAGCAGAAAGTCTCTTTTTTTTCTGAAACTATCAGCAGCACTCCAGTTGAAACTTTTGCTTCATTTATACTTTAAGGCACAACTTTGATGAACCACAGAAATGGGAACTTGTGTTTTTGGGTGGATGTGTGGAATCTATATCTCTACCTCTGTTGTTTGAGCAACTTTGAGACCTTTAGTAGGGATGTACTCGGTCTGCTCCGCGACCTTCGCTTTCTAGTTATTTTTTTATTTTTGTAACTGCAAATTTAGAATGCTTTTAGTGCAGGATGGTGGTATAAAAACATAAAGGACTTCATCAAAGGGGTCAGGCAAAATGGAGACCATTTGTGCTGTAAACATGTTGGAGATGTGTGCTGGAGTGAAATATTTTTTTAATATCTTTTCTCTGGATTGAAGAGTTTTTCGGCTGACAGCTGTTTACATGCTGCAGAACTGACCATATTCAGAGTTTGTCTGATTTCTGTAGAGATGTCCCAGTCAAAACCTAATCTGATTCTGACTCTCCATCAGCGTCCCATAAAGGCGATCTGAGGCTAGAAGTGACTTTATCATTTTATTTTGGCAGCAATAATCTTGCAAAGCTTTCTTTACCAGTTCAAGAAAGCTTTTATAATGCTCTGTGTAGGGCTGGGAATTTGTCATTATTTATTACCATAAAAATATTTCTGATCAGAATAATTCAGATTTATCGTGATGATTTATTGATGTTTTAATACCCCCTCCTTTTGCTCCATATGAGCAAAAGTAAAGGCCAAAATGTGATGAAATGTAGTTGCTTTGGGCAGATTGGTGACAGTAATCCCACTTCTTGTAAGTGGTGTCCTTCAGGAGCCTGATTAAAAATGTCTGTCTTTGACAGCTGTGTTTGTAGCTCTGTCTGCCAAAAACTTTATAAAATAAATCCTCCAAGCCGCCCTGACTGAGCGTCTGGACCGTTTATAGAGAGTCTCTGTCTGGACATGTCCAGCTACAGGCTTTGTTCCACTGGTGTCCTTATCCTGGTAATGGTGTTTGAAATGCTGGGCTAATGCTAGCATGTGTGGTTCTGTCTGAGCACTGTACAATTATCTGAAGCAGCAAATATTCTCCTTTTTTCTGTTATCTTCTGGTTAATGAATAAAAAAACTGTTATTGTTGGGTTAAAACCAGACTCAAGTTCATAAAGCACAGAATCTCAGTTGATCATAAACTCTGATCATCTCCCGATCCGATACTCTGGATCAAATCGGGACATTCTGTGACTATCGTCTCTCTACAGAACTGTTTCTCTGAACGTTGAACCGCCGTTAGGTTCTGTTATTCTTGTGATTAACAAAAAACTGTTTCCTCTTTGTGTTAACTGAGTTAATGTTTTGTTTTTGACGTTTTTTAATTTATGTACATTAAGGTAAGTTGGAGACGCACTGCTGCAGTGCCTGTTAAATCTTTAGCTCCTTTAGAGACGATCAGAGGCTAAATGATCAACGCCGAACTACGTTACAGTAGCAAAGGCTCTTCTTTAAAATACAAGGGATGATCCATCAAAGTTTCTCATGCTGTTTATGAGAGTAGTAGTTTAAAGACTCTCATAATCTTGATTAAAAATGTGGCATTTATTTAATTTCACTGTTGCTTTATGTAAATGTTCAATGATTAGAATACATTAATTCTTTAACAGGAATTCACTATGAAGATCAGCTGGTTAGTCTCAAAAGTTGTATCATCCTTAGTTTAGATCTTTTGAGACTCATGAAATAGTGCAGTATTTATTTATAACTTTAGATGTTATTTTAGTATCTTTGCAACTCACACCAGTTCATTCCTCGTTTTCTAGTTATGACACTTTTTTGACTTATGTCTGGTTCTGAGAACCTAAGGCTACGTTCACACAGCAGGTCTTGATGCTCAATTACAATTAGCATCATAGAAACTATTTGATTAGTTTCTATAATTCAACCTTATTTTTTGCATGGTCGTTTCAACTACTACATAAATGCGACTGCAATGAGACTTCTGTGTGAATGTTTACAATCCCAAAGCGACCCGCATGTCCAGGAGAACATAGACGTCAAACAACAGCACTCTGCTTACAGTAGTAATACTGGACGCTGCTGTGTATGGGTCAGCTTGTTGACTTGTTGAGCAGTGAGAGCCAACAGTGTCATCATAAACTCATAACAAGACCAAGGAAGCTAAAGGTTCGGCACTGAAAATAAGAATATGTCCCGTTTGCCTGCTGTGTGAACATAGCCCAAGTTGACCTTTACATAATTTAGTGTGGGAAAGTTTTACCCTTTATTTTGCAAGAACAAATTAATATTCTTACCTAATATCTATGCAACAATTCATCAGAGTTTCCACGTCTATTGCTGTCATCCCTTGTGAAGCTCTTGACTTATGGTTTTAAACTGAGGGAAGATAATTTTATACTGATTGAAATGATAGTTGAAACGTTATATCAGTTATCTTTAATTTTATATATTCATTCACTTAATATTTCTGTGGAATCCATGAAGGTTTGATCTTTTGTCTACAATATTTTAGTTGGACGTCAACAAACTTCCTGTCGGCCATGTTGGAGGACACCCAATAGCTTAAAGGGGCAGTACTGCGTAAAATTGACTTTTAGATTTTTGTCATGATATGATGATCTCTCATTAAGACATACCTGGAGTGTTCCCTAAATTTGTTCATGCATGTTTAATCTCCATGGCAACCATTCAGCTGTGCAAAACTCCTGGGTGGATCTAGCTCCGCCTTCAGGGCACAGCCCCTCCCCCTACTCAACTCCTTCAGACTAGCTACTAGCCAGTAGCAATTCGCAAACACCCGGTGGAACTGCTGAGATCATAACTACAGTTCTCAGAGCACCGCTGGTAAAATTGTTAAGTCATATTTAACAGCGTTAAGGTTCAAGGAAAGCACATTTAGACTGGCTGCTCACAGACGGATGTGTTTAGGGTTTAGGTCTTTGTTTTTATTTAATTGATAAGTTTCTAGATTTACTTCTAAAAGACCATTTTAAATGGTCAGCAACTTTCTCAAATTCAGAAATGATAAATGTTATTTACAGCTGACTAAAGTTTAAAAAATAATATATAAATTTTTGTTCTATTCTATTGTGGAGGTAGATGAGATGGTTTGACTGAAGACGCGCCCACCAGGTGACGTCTGCGCTGTGCAAACGTCACGACACTCTTTCCAACCATTTCCTTTTTTTCCACCACAAACGTTTGCCGTATTGAAGCCCAAACTGTAAATGTTTGGTAAATCTAGCTGTCCTTTTTTCCTCCTACTCATATGATTGAGATTCTTTTTTTTCCTTTTAAAGAAAAAAGTGTCTTTATCCTGAATGTTATTTTGATGATCGCTTTTTTCAGTTTTTAAGCTAATTGTTTGTCCTCCAATATGGTGCTGGGTATTTCTCAGTGGCGTCTGTAGAAACTGTGTTGCGATACGACTGATTAGCAGCTGGTGAATATGGTCTGTATTGGACCTTAAGAGCATTATGTGCTGTAAGCTAGCATGCACTGGAGAGCAGAAGACAACAGGAAGGCCCAGACTAATGAAAACGTTACCCTCTCTTCCTTCTCTGTATGTAACCTGTGGCACCTGTGGACCTTCTATTGGAACGAACGTTTCTCCGGCTGCGTCTCCTGCTGATTGTTTCATAAACCTTCACACAATACACACAACCCGCCTGTTTCCCACACATTCTTTCACATCTCCACATGGACATGAACTGTGTGCCGCTTTCGCACCGACTCCTTCCCTTACATTAATCCTCATCTCCCTGCAAATTCCCACAAAAGCAGCGCAGCGAGCGCTACGTGCAGGGCGGCGCTAGAGGAATGGGCGCCGGTGCCGCAGCGTACGGCCGCGTCCGCGAGGAGTTTGATGGCCCCATTAAGAAACCCCGTTTTTAAACGCTGCGTTTTGTTCCAGCAGCTCTATTTGTAAAGCTACTCCAAGACGAACATGTTGAGTCACAATTATTGTATTTAAGTTGAATTTGTTGCATCATTTTATCCATTTAATTGGTTCGTTTTATAATTAAGTCCATACTTTTTTCTTTTTTTTACTTTGTATTGCTATTAGTGTAGAAAGGTCACCCCGGTGTGATCCAGTTGTTCTTTCAGACCATGTATCCTTTTCATTTCTAGATGTATTATTCTGTGAATCGTCGTGAAGTGATAACTGTAACCTTTCTGAACCTCCAATGGCTTTGTTTGTGCCACAAAATACTATTTGGAGTTGAAACGTGACTATAATAAAGAGAAACTGGTTCCATCAGGACAAACCTTTAGCGTTTATTCCTGAACTTCAATTCTGATTCCACTATTTTCCTACAGCAAGGTGATAACAGAAGAAATCCTGGCAGTAAACCAATCACATTGGGTCTGTGAGGGTTTTATGGGTTAAAAGTTGGATTAATGACCACATACACATGCAGTTCAGTATTCAGTAAAGTTTCTCAGTTGGTCCGGCTGTTTGCTCTCACTCACTCCTCTTTAGTTTGCTGATTGGTGTACAGCAGATCACTCCATTGAACTCTGGTATCTCCGCCGCTTTCAGAGCTGCTCATTCCCAGTAGGTCTGTGATTTGGTGATGGATTGACTGTAACGCTTTGTTTCATTATGTCAGTGTTTACTGGAGGAGCTCAATGCCTCTCATGTGCTTGTGACCTTTTCCACACATTTCTGAAATGTCTTATGATCTTTGAGTCAGAGCAGTTTCAACCAGATTACTTTTGCCTGAATGTTGAGTTTTTTATTTTTCTCAGGAGGCTGTGGTTACTGTCAAAATGGGATATTTTGTTCCCAAAAAAACATTATTTTTGTTGTTTGAATTTAGTCACACAAATTACAGCTCAACAATGACTTTACTAAATAACTGCCATCTTAAGGGCAACAAGCCCCACCAGCTGCCTCTGGGCCGTCAGTCGGGTCAAACTGTGGTGCCTTGTGACTATTTTTACATCTGTTTTGTTCAGAAGCGTCACAATTACTCAGAGTTCATTCTGAACTCCCAGTAACCGGTCCTGTGTGAGACACTCCAGCACGGTCGGTGTGTTAAATGCTCTTATTTCCCCGATCCTCAGTTTTAAATGCACAGTAGTGAATGCATACATTTTCTGTTTGAAAACAACTCAAGTTTGTTCTTTTAATACAAACTTGTATTGATTAAAAAAAGAGTACAATTCAAACTTTTGAACTTTAAAACATTTTACGTTAACTTTTAAAAATCGGATAGAGGCGTTGGTAAACCCTTCCCTCTATGTTGCACTTCACTTTCAGTCTCAAGTTTGAAGTATAAAAATAATTTTCATAAATAGATTTTTCTAATCTATTTTATTAGAAATGAAGTCGATTACCTGTATAATATGCCAGATTCACTACTAAAAATCATCGAATGTTTGTCTTTTGCAAAGGGGGGGAAAATTTGACGGTTTAGCAGCTGAGTGAGCTCACTGCATGTAGCGCTTACCATTCGTCAACAGCTCATTGATTAGCCTTAGTTTATTGATTTTTCTGGATCCCAGTGGCACTTTCTGTGTCTGGACTTGCGTTCTTTGAGGATCGCCTGTTTCTCACACCAGCTGGTTGCTCGCCTGTGCTGCATCCATCTTTCTCTTACTGTGAGAATTGCTTTAGTTTTGCTGTCCTCCAGTTTACATGAACTCTGTTTGATCTTTTTCTTTTCACCAAGTTGCCATGTTGTGACCTGTTGTACACGCATTCTTGGCACTTAAGTTTCATATGGTTCTGCATGTAAATGTCGTTATTAGTCAAGTTTGAGTTTGAATCGATACAATAAGAGTGATTTATCAAGAAGATGAAGTTTCTGCACTCCAGCAAATGTGCCTGAAAATGTTTTTTTGTTTCAAAGGCAAAACGACTTGATCACAGTCAATGAGCAGCTTTAATGAGCAGCGCTGAGTTCTGTCTGGATAGATGGTAGAACCCAATATGTACCAAGATTTTATTGTATTTTTTTAAAAAAATGACCTTTCATCCATTGCTTGAGTGGTCGTACCTGAAACCTAAAAATAAAACCATAAAGAGAAAACTCTTTCCACCTCTAGTTTCAGACTGCCAGACTTTGCCTAAATAACAATGTCGGATTCCTCGGTTGTTTGTGTGACACCATTTTGAATATCTGCTGGACAACAATGCTAATTGCTGGGTTGATGATGCGCTTCTTGTAATTGTCTACGCTGACAAGAAGAAAAGAACGCACAAATATCAATTTCTCACCAAAATATTGGCATTTATTTTATACCTTGTTCCTGAGGGATAAATGATCCTCTATTTAAAGCAACAGACATCTTCTCATTTAAGAACAAGCGTTGTTGTTGCTCTATTGCTCACGACCTGACACCTCCTGTGTTTAGCGCCACCTTTTGAGTGGGAGGAGTATTGTCCTTGCTGCTTGGTACCGTTATTAAACTGGACTGCAGTTGGATCTTCACAGGGTTCTTACTGGCCGTCATGTCCAGAAAACGGTCTTTATTTCACTCAGGTTTCAGAGTGAAGTAGACTAGAAGCTGGCGTCTCGACTGCACTTTCCTGTTCGTAGTTTAACATCCCAAATAAATACATGGTCAGAATATACACTTAACAAATACCCACTACATTTTTCAACATTGAAAAGCAGTTTGGAGTTCAACTTTCCACCCTATGTGATGAAATGATTTCACTGCCAGCTTTGGCCTCTGAGCACAATTATGAATTAAAGGCCTTCAAAAAAAAAGAAAAAGGGTTGTTTCACTTTTTTATTTAAAGTTTTAAAGAATCTGAATCACATCTTTTACTCTGGACTTAAAGTTCATACATTCATCAGTTTGGACAGTTGACCACTGCTGAAGAGATGTTTCATTTTTATTTTTTGTGAAAACCCAAACTTGGTGGGTTTTGGCATGAGGATCACCTGTGATGGAATCCTTGCTTGAAAACCCAGAAGTTGGAGAGGACATGTAACCAACCTGTAAACATCCTGTTTTTTTAAAAAGGTAATGTATCTTTCAGCTTTAATATGTACAGAAATATTAAAATCCCATAATAAATGTCTGCGACCTTTTATCAACAATTATTGGAGATCTATTGTGACTAAACGTGACATTTTCTTTTAGCCTTTTAGTAGATTGTGAATAAAAACATGGTGTCATTTTTAAAAATTAACATAAATGTTTCACAAATCATCTTGTCCATATTTCAAGTGTTCTGTATAATTTTTAACACTTTCATAACTACCGACAACTTTTGTCAGAACCTGAATAACAGAAAATTACATTTACAGCTAATCCAAAAAAATATTCAAATCCCTGGCAGTTTTAATGTAGACGCAAGTCTGCTTCTGTTTGTAAATCACTCAAAATCGCCCGATTGGGTCACCGGAAAAACAAAATGCATGTTACAGTTATTTCATGATGAACATTAACTGATAATACAGCAGTTAAATGCTTTCTATAAATGCCAAGCAGTTGTTTGCATTCTTTACTCTGAGCAAATGTTACTTCCAGTTGGTACAATTGAGATTAACCAGAAATCTTGATCTGGCTGGGGTATGAATAATTATGGACCTGCATGCGTTATGGTGAGCTTTTTTCCATTTTGTACCTTCTGACTGATCCCCAAAGGGAACTTTTAAACAGATTCAGATGTCAGTTTTTGGACCTTTTTATTTTGTCGGTTTTATCTGTCAGACTTTTTTTGTTTTATTTTATTGAAGCTAGAAGACGAGAAACACCAGTTCACAACCCGTCGACTAAATGCACTTTACCAAAAAATGTCCTTTCAGTTCAATCATGGACTTCCCAAATCAGTTAAACCCAATCTGGTTGATCCCACTTATCAAACAATCCACCAAGTTTAGATTATTGGTTTTCTATCTAAGGAAACTCAACAGATTGCATCAGATTAACTTCCACCATTTACTCCTCCTGGATGAGGATGTAGCAACAGTGAAGAGGGAAAAACTCCCCTGTAACAGGAAGCAACTTCCAGCAGAACTCACTTTGAACGTCCATCTGCTACGACCGATTGGTTTGGGAAGACAGAACACACACAAAAACACACAAGCACTGAGTCATCCGGCCATTATCTCACATGATCTTCCCTATCTGGGTTGCGAGAGGTGCTGGTGTCTATGTTCAATGGGAAAGAGACGCGGTACAACCTGGACACATCGCCAGTTCATCGCTGGGCAACAGAAACAGACAGGACAAACAACCATGCACACACACAACCACACCTACAGAGAGTTTAGAGACCAATTAACCTGGCAGTCATGTCTTTGGACTGTGGGAGGAAACTGGAGTACCCGGAGAGAACCCACCATGCAAACTCGCCAGGCCAGGAATCGAACCCAGGACCTTCTTGCTGTAAGGCAACAATGCTACCAACTGCACCACTGTGCAGTGCTTTCTTTGTTAGAGAAAAATAAGACATTAATGTCAGCAGTAGCTCATTTAGATGCTTCATCTGGGAGAGAAACACCCAAAGAGAAACTCTGAGCCACTTTTACAGGCTAGAGAAGAACATGTAGAGCTAAACTGAACACAAAACCAGCCATAGCTTATTTGAAGAAATAAAAGAAGAATGTAAAGTTTAAAGCTTTACAGCAAATGACAACAAATAACACAAATTGGAGAGTAGTAGGAGAAAGTAGGAAAGTGAGGTCATTTTGACTGCCAGCAGCCTCAGTCTGCAGCAGCATAGCCACAGAGACTAGAGATAGCCACAGAGAATAGAGATAGCCACAGAGAATAGAGGTAGCCACAGAGACTAGAGATAGCCACAGAGAATAGAGATAGCCACATAGCCACAGAGAATAGAGGTAGCCACAGAGACTAGAGATAGCCACATAGCCACAGAGAATAGAGGTAGCCACAGAGACTAGAGATAGCCACATAGCCACAGAGAAAGCCCAGGATAATCAGACCATCAGCTTTATTGAGGAGGAAAGTTTAAAGCCTCCACTTCAAAGTAGGAATTGTGAGTTGTATAAGAATGTTTAAATGCTACGTCCCAAAGATTGAATCAACATTGGAGTTTATAATGGGTAAGAGATTATATAAACTTAATGAAGGCCTTATTTTCAACCTAAATCAAATCATACGTGACTTTTAAGATTGGATAAATGTGGCTTGTTGTGCTTGGCTGTTACATGTTTCTGTTGTATGAATGTTTTCTTTAACAGGTCTGACCAGCTGTAAAGGTTTTGGACTGTAAGACATTGTAACATGGATTTAATTTATAGATCCAAGCAGCAGACATGCTTTATTTTATAGTGTTTCTGGTTATTTCTACAAGGACGAATAGCTTTATGGTAAGACGATTTTACAAGATCAACAGCCTTGCTGGGATTTTTCTCCTCATCTTTCCTCTGTGAAACGATTTCCTCTATTTTTGGGGAATTTTTTTTATAGTATCACAAATATTTATTTCAAATAATATACTACTTGTTTTTTAATGCAATTTTGAATACAAGTCCTCGTTTTGTCCAATGTACTAAAATCTTATTGGCTCAAAAAGCTGAACTTTGAGATTGTGGATGAAGTTGTGGTGATAATTTTCATTTCCTTCTGTTTGAGTTGAAATCCTTAGAAATCCAGCGCTAATTATTGTTTGCAAAATGAGTTATGTAAATACTTATGATTTAATCAGGTAAATTATGTAAATTCGGCCTCACCGGATTAATACTTTAGATGACTTGCAAAATAAAGGTTATTCCTACATTGGAAAACATTTTTAAATCCTTTTATATAATTTTATAATTATAGAATTAGCACTGATGCAGGAATTGAAGGATGTTTGGACATCTTGGAATATTAACTTTTAAAAGGCGTCTTGAATCACAAACTGAAAAACCAAATAAAACTGCATATATCAATGTTTAGCTTTTCTTTTTACAATTAAACAGAAAACTATCATGCATAGCAAGATGTCAGTCATAATACTGATTTAGCTAAGTTGTGTATTTGTATTGCTGTGTCTATGTTGGTGTTGTACACAATTTGTTCTTCTTTAACAGGTTTGATCATCTTTAAGATGTTGGACTATGGAAAGGAACCAAGAAAGTCTGTAGCTTCTTCTGGACCGTATTAGTTTAGTCTGTTTAGTGAAGAAAATAGGACCAAGCACTGAACCCTGTGGTACTCCATAAGTAATCCAGATGTGTGAAGATTTCTTTTTAATATGAACAAACCATAATTTGTCCTGAAAATACAATCTAAACCAGATTGGTGCTGTTCGTGGATCTCTGCAGCATGTTGGAGTCACACAATGAATATTGTGATGTAACAGAACCAGAACATGGATCCATTATCTGAGGCCATGAAAATATAATTCATTTAAAATGGTATCTCAGAAACGTCTGGTATGAAGATCATAAGTGAAAGCCAGGCACCGCAATATGTTCCTGATGTGTCGCCGGTGCTTTGGTCATATGTTTAGTGCAGCCTGTCCGGTTCACCAGGAAACGTTGCTCACATCTAGCTGAGCTTTTTAACCACAAACAACAAAAATAGACATAAAAATTGTTGTTTTTGGCAGTAAGAGCTGTGCTCCAAAAGCAATAGGAAAGTTTGAAAATAATCGTCAGTGACATGGACACAAAATCCCCTCTTTAATAAAAATAAAGTCTGAACTGTTTTGTTCTCCATAGCTTTTTATGTGGCCTTCTAGTCTCAAGATAAGTTGTTTTATCTTGAGACTGCCCAATTTTGCCAATTTGAAAGGTGTTCAATATTAATTTTAATTAAGTTTCATTACGTCAAATCCAGGAACTGCTATTAATGTTTTATCAGTTTGTCTGTTTTCATTCTGCCACAATCGGCCCTTTGAGGACATTTGTGATCTTGATATGGCTGAAAATCAAAGACTGCGACGCCACTGATCTATAGATCTCAGTGGATTATAATAAATCGCCAATATTTAGGCATAAAATGGCTCACTGGCATTTATCACCTGCGTTGGAAAAACGCCTTAAGTGATTTTTATCAACAGTGGAAGAAGCAGCACTTATTTTACGTCAGGTTTGAATTGGGCTTAAACCCCAGTTGTTGTTTTTTACTAAGAATTTTCTGCAGTTTTGTCTTTTGATTATTATGAACAAATCATTTTGTTGAAGTTTTTTTTTTCCAGATTTCATCTGGTGAATCTGCTTTAGTGCTGACATTCTCATAGTTTTACTGTAGCACTAACCTGGAGGCTACCTTTTGGTCTGAAACAATTTCATTTCTGATCTGTTAGTGAATCATTTTGCACTATTTGTGCATTTGCTATCCAAAGGAAAAATGTCAGCATCGTCTCGTTAGTTCATCATTAACTCCTGTTTACCTCCTTTGCAGAAGCCCTTTCGTTTCTCATGTGCTGCTCTGGTAAAAAATAAACTTGCAGAGTGTGTACTTCCCCCGTTGATCATCTAACATTTGGTACTGCCATAGTTTGGATTCCTTCGACCGTTGAAAACCAAAGTTTTCTCTTAACTCTGAAGCAGATGGTTGTTTTTAGAAATGAGCTTTGTTGAGGTTTCTCACCACACAGAGAAAAACAAAGCTTTGGGTTTATAGTAATTTATAATATTGTTGACGATATCTAATGTCATGACTACGGTTTATGGCAGCCGTTATAATTGACTGTTTCAATGCAATTTTAAGTAAACATTTTAATTTAATGTCCATTAAATTCAGTTTATATCATCACCAATTCTCAACTCAAGGCACTTTGCAAGACAACAGATTTAGTTCAAATCAAGAAATGCTTATTCATCTCACTGAAATCAAATGGATTTATTCAAATTCATTAATAAAAACTCCCATTTGATCCTCATTTTAATGCAGTGCAATTTAGCTTATTACACCCAACAGTAAAAGGCTATTTATCCAACACACCCAGCAGGTTGGAGCAAGGAGCAAACCTTCCTTCCAACTAATTGATTGGAGTCGGTTTCAGCAGTCGTCTATCATGAACAGGTATGGGATGATGGTGGAAGACAATGGTAGTCAGAAAAAGTGGTCTATGTATTCTCCAGTAGTCCATGCCTAAAGCAGCATAACTAGAGATATTTCAAGATCGGTACAACTAGTTTATATTCTGAACTTTTTCAAAAGGTCAAGTTTTAAAAGTGTGTTGGAAAAAACACTTGATAAAAGATCTGCCTCCCATTCTACTTCACTACTGCACTTTGAAATGCTCTGTTGGGAACATATGGACCAATCAGATCTCATATTTATGATGAGTCTTATGGATTTTATGGATCTGCTTCAGTTTTTAACTTTGTGGTAGTAAAGAATTACAATAGTTCAGCCTTAGAGTAACAAACACATGGACTAGTTTACCTGTCACTGTGGTATGAGATGTTCTTCATTTTGTAAACTTGTGCAGGTGAAAGAAGGAACCTGTCCTGGTCAAAGGTGATGCGAAGTCTTTGTATTACTGGAGATCCAAGTTAAGTACGGAGTTTGTTTTTCAGATGCTCTGCTCCAAAGAGCTGTCTAAATTTAACAGCAGAAAACTGACTCATTCAAGTTTGTATGTCTTTAAGAAGTGTGTGTAGTTTGCCTAATTTATTGCATTCATCAGGCTTTGAGTATGTCATCTGTATAATTGTGTAAATATACCCCATCCTGTCTGCTTTGACGGAAGCACATATGCAGCGAAGAAAAGGGATCCAAGCACACAACTCTGTGGTACTCCATAATGAACCTGAACAAATTATCTGTAAGAAAAATATCTAAATCAGCCTGATGCTGTCTATTTATTGATCTTTTTGTAAGGAAAAGTATTGTGATCAACTGGATCGAAAGCTGTCTGATCACTAGCTGCGTTTCCATTGACTATAAAATTGTGAAAATTGCAATTACTAGAATAAATTTGCTTGGAAATACCAATTTAGAAAAAAAAAACCCATCAGGTTTTTGTGCTAAGTTGACATGGTCGTTATTCTACTGCATCGAAATTGGTGACTCCGCAAAACAGCAGTGGTAAACTTTTTTTTTTTTTTTTTGGATCACGAGTTACGTGATCAACAACAGGATGTTGCTACTGGCAGAAATGACAAAGATGACAGGAAGTGATGGGAGTAAAATGGCATGACATATTTTTTAATAATTTGTCATGTGACCAAGCTTGATCACGTCTGAGTTTTATTGCATTTCCTATTTAATGGAAACACTGCAGTTGTGAAATTGTTTTGCTTTTTCCCCTAACATTGGCAGAATATACCAATGTTGACTAATTTTGTGCACCTTCAGAATGGAAACGCAGCTAGATGCTGCATGTTTGGCAGTAAACGTATTGCTCACCTGCAGCTGAACTTTTAAAACCAGAAACAGACGTGAAAATGTTTCTTGGGATAGAGATCTTACCCAGAATTCCACTCTTCAACTGTGCTGATAGAGAAAGTTTGAGCCTTTTCTCCTCATGATTCAAGTAAATAAAAAGTTTAGATTCAGGACAAAAGTCTTTAATTTTTAATTATTTTTTTTTTATGTGAAGATGTATCACCTGGATGTGGACGTCTGATCTGGGTTTCATCCTCTACCTGAACATTTTTCTAGTTGCGTTACTGTTGCTGTTATATGTAACAAAGCACAGAACCTATTTAGTTATTATGAGATGTTACTTTAGCACTGTGGGCCAGGAGCCTCATCGATACAGAACCTGCTTCAATTGAAGTAGAAATGAAAATGTTTCCCTCTGTTAATCAGACATGTTTCCATCATAGAAGAGATATAAAACTATTGCTGAATGTTTTAATGACTTGAATTGAGTTATCCGGTCAGTAATTAAAATAATCAGTCTGATAGCAACAGAGTTTATTAAACTCTAGTAGGAAGGGTTTTTACCTGGGAATCTTTTGTGGCTTACACACCAGGAATCTGTGCTTCGAAGTTGATCAGCATGAAATATTAAAGCTAACCATTCAATTCAGCTCACAAAAACAAGGAATCACACTCATGTGTTCCATCGCTACTTTAGGTTGGGATTTTTATGAATATGGTTTTAGATTTAGTTGCACACTAAAGAAAAATAGTTATTTTTCAGCTGAAGCCTTTCCTGCCTGAACACACCCTGAAGGTTAGATATAAATAGGCCTGAAACAATCAGGTTAATTCTAATTTAATTCTAATTGAAATGGTCAACTGATTTAGAAATCAATTTATTGTTAATTAGCACTGAAAGAAGAGCATTGGGTGCCGTATTTCAGCCAAAACTGCTGAAAATGTTCAGTTATTTTGCATTTAGGATAAAGACACAAAACACAAATGCCATAGTTTTACCTGGTCCAAATTCACTAAAGCAATGCTGTTATTGCATTTTAGGCAATAAATTTATTTAAAATTGTGTCAAAAAAAAAAAAAGCATAAGTTGTTAAGTAAATGAAAAATCTGCACAATGTGCCAATTTCTTATCTGAGTGGTTAATCATCAAGATAACTAAAACAATTGTTGGTTGCAGCCGTAGTTACAGATGATTAGGGTCATGGTGCATAGTGCCGCCTTCAGTGAGTTCTAATTAGCTTTATAACTGAATGTTTCAGACCAGAACTGGCAGCACGCAGCCTCACCTGCTGCTCTGCATGTGTTCACGTAACGGCTCGCATCACATTCAGGTTGATTACTGGTGTTAGCCATGTGTAGCGTTAGCATCTCAGTGCTCATTTCCAGTAGAAGAACTGGTCCGACCCACAGAGGTGTAATCTGACCTCTGACCTCCGTTACATCCCAACATAAAGTGCCTCCAGTGGCAGCTTAACGTTTGCAAGTGGACGGTGTGTGTGTGTGTGTGTGTGTGTGTGTGTGTGTGTGTGTGTGTGTGTGTGTGTGTGTGTGTGTGTGTGTGTGTGTGTGTGTGTGTGACGTTGGCTACCTGAGGTGCGTTAGCTGCTGTCAGAGGCAGGCCGCCCGCTTCTCCATACACACATCTCCTCTGCAGTTGGGTTACTATGACGATGAGTAGTTCTGCAGAGGTCAGTGGACAGTAGAGCCTGGACTTGTTTACACTGCAGCCAGAGGTATGCTTACACAGATGATCTGAACAGTAAGGTAAGTGTCCCCTCCCCTCCATGTTTCTGATTGCAGCTGTGCTTCACTCAGGAGCACTGAGGGCTTCTGGCATCACACTGACAGGTTGGCGTCACAGTGCAGAAACGGGCCTGGACCGGGGTGTGTGGGTGGGAATGCAGCACCATGTTGACCTCTGCTGTATGTGTGTGTGGGCAGTACTTTACTTTTCTCCGTATGTTTGCAACAATACACCCGTGTGTGGGTCAGAACTGGAATCCGAATGTGTGGAGTAACACGTTGAGTATCCAGGCAGAACCAGAAACAAGATTTTAGCTCCAGTTGAACTTCTTTCAACAAACATTTTATCTTTTAATGTAAAAGATAAAATTGGGTGGTGGGAAATATTTTTTTCTTTTATAAATGTAAAGACAGGTTGAATTCACGCAAATATTCATGGTGCTGATCTGGGAATGTTACATTTTAAAGGGTTACATTATGTAAAAGTATTATTATTACGCTACTTCCTCATCAAAAACACCTGGAGGGTTGCCTGGATTTTTTCCATACATGTTTAAGAAATCCTTTAATCTCCATGGCAACCGTTCAGCCAATGCCTGGGTGGACTCAGTCCCACCTTCAAGGCTCAGCTCCTTCAGACTAGCCAGCAGTAATTAGAAAGCACTGCTGGGCTCCTTATAGGAGTTGCTGCTCAGAGCAACGCTGGTAAAAACGATAAAGGGTTGATAGAGGAACCCTTTAACGTTCCTCTATCAACTTCCTGAAGTCATCCTAAGCGGAGTTTCAGAAGGAGCAGGAGTTTTTAAAAAGACAGAAGCCTATTTAAGGACGTTAAATTAGGAAGTAAAATTTCTTTTGATATCTTTGATTTATAGCGGTTTTGTAATAACCAAAAGTGTTCTAGTTACTTGATTAGATGCTTTGCTATAAAAAGGCACTAATTCATAAAACGGCCCTGATTTGCAACAGATTCAGTTTTCATTCTTGTTCATGTGCTGCTGATTTTCTCTTGGATTTGTTACTTTTTTCTATTAGAAAAACATCAGGCAGGTTTTGTGTAAAGCTGTTACTGGATCTGTTTCTGCTCCATGCATGGGAGGAAATGTTTTAGTAGAGCTGATCCTGGAGTATTTATGGTCCCTAATGCATGGAAAAATATCCAAATCCTTTTTGAAACTGTTGAACTTTGACCTAATTGGCTCCAGTAAATGATTGAGGTCAGGAAAATCAGTTGGTTTCTGTTTATTCTCTTATGTCCATCTTAAACCATGAACTGAAGGGTAGGAAACCAGCTGAATGCTTGTCTGTCTTCTCCTTTGTTTACATTTTTACTTCCCATTCCACATGAACATCGCTTCCTGTCTGGAACTACGGAAACCTAAACGTTGGCAAAGCAACTCGAAATCAAATCCTGACTAAAATTACGCAGAATTATAAATGTAGTCTAATAAGGTAGAATATTAGACTTGAACTTTATTTTACCATAACTGAAGCATACAGTTTAATTTTTTGGACAAATGTCTGACATGTAACCCCCACTCTTGTTACCATTTTATATTTGATTCATAGCAAATCAGTGAAAAATGGAAATAATTCCAGAAAGTGTCCCTTAAAGGGGGCCTGCTATGCAAAATTCACACTTTGCATATTTTTGAACTTGCGTTTGGGTCTCTGCTGCTTTTAAAACCAACCTAGGTGCTTGATTGGTCCATCCTGCTGGATTTTGGCAGCAAGTTGATGTTTTTTAGTGTCTAGAAAAGGAGCAGTTTCAAAACCTTCAGGTTAAGTTACAATCCATGGTACAGTGATGGTTCCCAGAAAACCAAACTGAGCTACAACACATTTGGTTAGCTGGTTTTATGGCCGTATGCTCTATACAATGGCTGCTGGAAAAGACGTGTTTTGTTGTTGGCTTACGATGCAGAAACCACTTGCTGCATTCTTGTTGGTTGTACAGGAGGCTCTACTTCTGCTTTTCAAAAATGTTTGGATGATTGAGCATCTCTTTGAAGCCTTTATGTGGCATTCAGTTTCTGTTGTGATGTATTTACTGTCGGAGTTAAGCTAAGTGTAAATGTGAAACTCAGATATAATTATATTTAAATAAGATTAATGTGAAATGATGTGAAACGTTCAGAACTGCTGTTTGAACCCAGACCTCCTTACCTCCCCTTCAGCAGGCGGCAGTTCTTATTTATTTCATTTTTTTGTGAAAGTAATGCACATTTTTATGATCAGTAATTACATTTTATTTATAAAAGCTGGTTTTAATGAGTCAATGAGACATTTTTGTTCTTTAGGAGATTTGAGTCACAGATTTTAAGTCAGATTCTACAAAATCCAGCAAGTCAAAATGTTTTTCTGGAAAATAATGTTTTTTTTAAATATCTGCACAAACTCAAACCAGCATTTAGAGGATTAAAATCTTGGCATCTGATCAATATTTAATTTTTTCATTAATGGAATAGAAAAGTGAATAGAAAAATGTGAAGAGCAGCTTTTTGAACTGCACATTTTTATCTTTAATGACCCAAAGACGGTCAGTTTTTAATCTGCTAGAGAAAATAATCCAGTCAATATTTTCTCTGTTTTTGCATCAGTTTAAAGTGACCTCATGTAAATGTTTGTTGAATGTTTCATAGTTTTGAGCAAAACTGAAGTTTCATCGATTTATGCAGGAAAAGTAATTTTTTTTGTAGCCTATATGGGCAATGTGTTCCTTCTGTTTTAAGATTTCCAGTTTTCTAAAGTCAAACTAAAAATTGTGCTCTAATTGAGGAAAATGTCAATAGAATCAACTTTAAATTCAGTTATTGATCTGGGCTGCTAAATGATTACATTTTGAAAAGTAGATGCATAAACTGTTCAGGTTTGAATTCTTGGCAGAACCCTGATGGGAAGAAAAACGAATCCATGAATTTGAAAAACTTTTTTCTTCTTCTATTGTCTGGAAACAATAGAAGAAGAGTTCTATTTAAGTTCTATTTTCTTCACTTCCTGTTTTTGCTGTAAAACGTTTTCTGCTGCAGTAAACGACCTGATTAGTCATTTGGTCTCTGATTGCAGAATAACTGCTGATCATTTTGTTTTACTTTCTGCTGCTCCTGAACTGGAGGCGAGCCTCTTCATGTTGGTACTGGAAGCGCCGTGGTTTGGACCGGGTCGGGCTTTTGTTTTATTTCCTCTGCAGTTTTTCTGTGTCTTGAGTTTAAACTTTGGGTCAGTCGACGGTCGTCTTGGTTCTGTTCAGCTGATAGTTTGTAGTCGTGTTGGCAGGGAAATATTTCAGCCAACAGAACCAGAAGATTTGGATCAGAACCGGCCTGTGGTTGGTGTTCAGTGTGGAAACTCTTCTTCTCTAGCTCATGGAGGTTCTGGTTCTCCCAGATCCTCAGAGGACGTTTTATCCATCTGCACTGTGACCCATTTCTCCAAACAGAACCTTTTTATCCAATCGGCCCGAACCGCCCCTCCAGTCTCAGTGTGGTGCCAGAATGTCCCTGTTGACCTTAGATGACCCCTTGTGTCTAAAAGGGCATCGGGTCTTAAAGTGTTGATGCCGCTCTGCCGGGTCGGTACCAGCTGCGGTACCAGGACCGCCTTCATGCCTGCTGACTCAAACAGCAGCTCATTCTAACTGATTCTAACACGACCGTCCCGACACACAGCTGCTGACCAATCACAGCCAGGCTCTCACTCTGTGTTCTTCTCACCTCAGGAGCCTCGACCAATCAGAGGAGGCTGACGGTTCCACCTGAGCAGCCAATGTAAGGTCGTCGTCTGTGTGACCTCTGGACTCCGGATGCTTTCCCAGCTGATTTCCTGTCTCCTCTGTTCTGACAGGTAAAAATCACAGCTGAAGTCTGAGAGCAGGAAGCCGCAGAGGCTGAAGTCTGAATCCATCAGGAAGATTTAAAATGGTTCACAACTCGGCACAAGAAGGTAAATGTGAAAGATTTCTACTTCTATGAAACATCGTCTCCCTTTTCTTTGAACGTTGATCTTTTGCTTCTTTTGGTGTCAAACGTGTTCTCACACCAGGCCACTAGATGGTGCTGTGAGTTTAGCCACACATCGAATTCACTTTTCACCCTGAGCTTCTGCCTCACTTGCTCTATTTATAATAAACAGTTAAGCTGTCTGAATAAAGAGATGATGTGTTAAATTGAGCAGGTTAAGCAGCGTGACGCCGCCTCCATCGTGTCTGTTTTCTCAATAAACGCTGTGAGCTGGTGAAACTGAAGAGCAGCCATGTGTAAACTGGGCCTTAGCTAAATGACTTTACGTGTTTGTTTGACCTTCTTTTTGAAAATGAGGTCGAAATATGAAAAGTATTGGATATTTCACCAATATGAAAGCCATTAATTTCTCTCCCTAATGCATTTGATGGATATTGTAAAGTATTGTCTCAGTATTTGTAACCTAGCTGCTGTCATTGCACTGTATTTCATTGCACTATTCTGCATTCTAATTCTCAGATATTTAAACAATATGGAGAACAAAGTTACAGGAAATCATTTCCTCACGTTTGTTTTCTTTCTTTTCTTTCAGGGAGAGAAGCAGGTGACCCTGCAGTACCCGGACGGAACCAGCAGGGGGCAGACATCCAGCGGACAGATTCTGTTTTTTCTGTTGGAAAATAAATGAGCAACAAACTGTTTTTGTTCATGCCTGAGTTTATTCAACTAAAAGAAGCAGAAGTTCAGGCTATATAAGCCCAGAGTTGAGCAGTTTAGTTACATTTACTTGAGTAATTTGGGGGCAGGGAGAATTTATACTACATGATACGTTTTGCTTTGGCTTGAAGCATGAAGTAAAATTTATGAATATTCTGCTGGTGTGAGTAACTTCACTGAATGAAGAACAAACTTGTTTCAACTCAAAACTCACCAGACATGCCTGTAGTGTTTGTTTTATAAGCTTAATATTGACAGAAATGTATTTGGAAAATGTTTCTCTTTCTGGATTTGTAATCATTTAATTTTGGTCTGTAAAATGGCAACATTTCCACATAAATTTATATTTTGGTCCATTTGATGATGCATTTCTTAAATATTAAATTATTGTTCTGATCAGTTACCCGGTATTACTGTTACTGGAGCTCAGTCTCTGTTCTGTTGGTGCCTTTTGGCCGGATCGGGACGCTCTGTGCCGCTCCGCCTCGCTGCCTCCAGCTCGGATACAACCAAGGCTAAAGGTGCAAAGTTTCCGCCGCTGCAACACGCTCACATGCCCAGTGTTGGCTGTCAACCCTGGAGGAAGTCCAACCCAGACGCAGCAAGACGAGCCGGACTCCATCTGGGTCGGGTTCGCGTCTCACCTGAGCTGCTGGCGGGACGATGGTTCTGGAAGTTCAGCAGCATCTTTACATCTGGGCTCTGTCGGTAAAATAGAAAAAAAATTGTTCTCAGCTGTTTATGTAAAAATGCAGCATTAGAATCTGCAGCATCAGGCAAGTCAGATAGGAAATGAACTATTTTCCCTTCTGAGTTTGATTTTACATGTTTTGCTTCCAAACTGGAAGTTAAAAGGTTAAAAAACCTGCAGAAGAAAAAACATCTTAATTGAACTGATCATTCTTAAATCAGCCGAACAGATTATGAATCATAAATCAATAGAACAGAAGAGGATTTGGCCCATTTGGAAAAAAAGAATTGATTCTTGTTTTTCTCCAAAGTTTGACTTTAAAAATTTTATTCTAACTTTTATCTCTTGAGAAATAAGCTGTTTTTTGTGCTTGTGAGTTCATTCAAGTTAAAATGATTTCAAGTCCAACTCTTTGTACTCAGATTATTTGCAGTTGAGAATCTGAATTTGGTTTCATGTGAACTTTCAGCGCCTTCATCTGGTTCTCGGCGGAATATCTGGGATTATTCAATATTTTTAATCCTGCAGTTTTCAGAGCTTTTCGCGTTTTGCCTCAGCAGCCGGAGGAAGGAACAGTTCACCTAACGCCCAGCTGAGCAGCTCCAGCTCTGCATCATTAATGCTCATGCATCATTCATGCCGGTCTCACCTGTAACGGTACATCCGCCCCCCGCGGCGTGGCAGCGGCCTGGCAGCGGCCTGGCAGCCTCACCTCGCTCCTCATGACAGACCCAGCCGAGACGTTTCCTGCAGGAGAACCGTCCCAGATGAGCGGACCCGGTTCCTGCGGGTCCGTCCAGAGGACCAGCCGCCTGCCGCCCGGCTCGGTGCCGCCCGGGCCCCGGAGCAGAGCCCCGCTCCGGCTGCCGGCCCTGGGGGCCAAAGCTCCCCGCAGGCGGAGCAGCAAGACCCGCCTCAGGTAAAAACACCTGAGCCAAACCTCACCTGATGCTGCAGTTTATTGAATTAATATTTAGTGATAAATGCATAACAAGATGACGTTATCTGATGTTGAAATGCAATATAGCACTGCTATAATGTAACAAAGAAATAAGCAAATTGTGAGAAATTGTTTAATTTTTAAAGTTTGCAGGAAGTAATTAGAGTTGGGAAGTAACTGGTTACATTTACTCAGTTACATTTATTTGAATAATTACATTTAAATTCAATTACACCTTAATCATCTTTAACTAATAAATTACACTAAGTACAGAGTTAAAGATTTTTAAATAAATTAAATAAACCTTATTCAGTTCATTTGGGTGTGTGTGTGTGTGTGTGTGTGTGTGTGTGTGTGTGTGTGTGTGTGTGTGTGTGTGTGTGTGTGTGTGTGTGTTTGAAAAACGTTGACGATCTTCTTTAAATTATGTGAACAACATTTAAATGTTAATCAACGGAGTCTTTATATTCCAGACACTAAATTAAACTGCATTTCCATCACAGAATTGATGCAACATTTAATTAGTTTATTGGATGATTTTTTTCTTCAATGATCTAAAATCGGATCTGAAAGTGCAGAACCGGGTCTGAGGTGATGAATCGCCTCCAGCCTCCTGCTTGCATCACTTTTCATTTCTAGTCGCAGCAGCTGCAGATCGCAGGATGGATGGAATTTCACTCCGATTGTTTCCTCCCGGCCGGGTCCCAACTGAACCGGGTCAGGTACCGGTGACCCGTAATTCTCAGTAGGAGAAACTGATCCGCACCTTTAATTGAGAGAAACCCGAGTGACACTAATGCACCACACGGGGGTCAAGTACTGCGGTTAAGCTAGCAGATGTTAGCTCAAATTAAAGAGTAGCTTCGCGCATACATGGTGCATTTGGCCCCTGGGGGCTTCCGTAGCCCAGAGCTGCACAGTGTCCAAGTTCATCAAAATGTGTTCAGGTTATTCATCTTCATTGAACTCAGAGTGGATTCCATGTTTCTGTCTGCAGCCTTAGCGAGCCGTCCCTCCTGTCCCCGGGTCAGGACCTCCAGTTGGACGGATGTTCTGGGTCTCGTCTCTCCAGCTGTTTACAGATGCAGCCTCCGCCTCCTCCATCCTTCAGCAAACCCCCCACCCTGCTGCCCTGCAGGAACTGCGACCAGCAGCACAGCCAGCAGCTCCAGAGCTGCAGCCGACCGAGATACATCCACTTCTCCCGGGCCATGCGGCCCGCCGCCCGGCCCGCTCCGAGGCGCCACTCACACAACCCAGATGTGAGCGTGGAGATGCTGCAGGGCGACTTCCGGCGCCGCAACTCCTCTTCCTGCCAGGGAGAGACTCTGTTTGTGGTGGGGAGGCCGTGTCTCCTGGGCGGCGGCCCACGGCCCGCTGCCACCGCCGGGCCTGCGGGTCGAGCTCAGCTCCACGTCTTTCTGCCCAGCGAGGCCAAACCGGAGGAGGCGGACAGGGAGTCTGTGGATGAAGGCTTCATGGATGAACTGGACTGCAGGATCACAGCTCTGAAGCTGCAGCACATCTTCACCAACAACTCCTAGACAAAGTTATTTCTACCTTGATCTGACTAGATGCTCCAACCAGTTTGTGAACCTTGACCTCTGACCCCACCAGGAGTCTGACCAGAAGAGTTTCATCATCAGGCCTCAGAGCTTAAATGGAGGGATTATTTTATTCTTTATTGAATATTTCTAATTGTCAGTGGTGCAAAAAGTGGGTATGAGCTCGATATGCTATGTGGGCGCTGCACCACACCGGGCGCCAAACAACGGCGTAAAAATGATTTCTAGTCTGCATTAACGCACCATATAACAGCTGTTTATGGTGTGTTATATAACAGAGTCCTGCTGCAACACACCGGAACGTAGACTGTATATTATTATCAGTGTTCATCTTGTTTTTTATATACTAGGTTTAACATTTTAAGAATTTTTTTGTGTGAAACTTCATATCCATCTTTCTGTTGTGTTTTAATTTCCCCTTTGCTTAACAATAAAGGCTGTTTCTATTCTAAACGTCTAAAACATCAGAAGTGAACATAAGAAACTAGATACTCCAATAATATCAGTTGTTTATCATTTACTTTTGTGGTCTCATATTTAAACATATTTAAATGAACCTTCAAAGTTGTGTGGAGAAAGAAAAGCTGAAATAAAAAAAATACATCCATCTTTATACAGTCATACTTTCAGAAAATAAAAACAGGAATCAGCTGCTGATTTAGTGTGGGGCCATTTTTATTATTGACATTTAACAATATTAAATAATCACTGGCAGTATTAACACTCATTTTACACCAACGCTGATATTTATAATCAGTGTTTAAACACTGATTATACTAAAAATATCTTAAAATATGTAACTTATTTCTGTTTTAAATATATTTTTTATTAAACCAGATAAAACCAGGAGGTTTTACCTGTTGTGTGTTACTGGTTACACAGCAAGTTCAAAACAATTACAAAGCAGTTTTAAAGCAATAATTAATTAGTACAGTCACACTGTTTATTTAATAAAATGCTCAAAATAATTTCAATAAATTACTTTCTAAAAAATATTATTTTAACATTTGTTTAATGCATTATCTTTATATGTTCATTGTATATGCAGATTGTTTTGTTTTTATCACCATTAAATAAATATCAAGCCTTTGCACCAATAGACCTGTCTTTTTTAAATTCAGAAAACCGTTTCTAACATTGTTAGAGTCGATGCTGCCACTCACAATATGGCGGACAGTCACGTTCCCCGGACTGAGCTCCGTCTCCGGGTCGAACGGAACGCAGCATAACGCTTCCTGCCGCTACCAGAAGTATCGTTGATACGGGGTCAGGTTCTGGGTTCCACTGGGTCCAGACTAGGACCGGACTGGGTTCGGACTGGGTCCATACTGGGACCAGTGCGTCTCACTGAACATGGTTTGCTCCTGCGCTTTCCCGGGCTGCGCTAACAGAGCCAACTCCTGGTCGCCGTACAGGTTCCACCGCATTCCGCTGGCGGACCTCCGCCTCCGGATGTTGTGGCTGTCGGTGCTGCGGATGGACGTCAACACGCCGCCAGCCGCGCTGAAGCATCTCCGCGTCTGCAGCGCTCACTTCACGGATGATGATTACATCGGGAGGAGGGAGAATAGTAAAGGACAGCTGCACCTGAAGCACCAGGCGGTCCCATCCGCCCAGGTAAGACTCCAGCTCTTCACTGCTCAGTTTGACTTTTTACACTCATGTTTACTAGAAAAGTCATGTATAATGTAGTAAACAATTCAGGGAAGTAAATCTGACAGAACCGTTTTATGAACAGAGCTCATTTTGTAAAGAAAGAAAATAAAAACAAAAACTATTTCTCTACATAATGTAGCTTCAATAATAAAGCAGGATGTGCTCAGAGCACAAAGCACAGAATTAAAGTAAATAGATCTGCCCTAATGGATCAGACTCAGTCATAAAACCAGATCTAGATTTTCCCCCCCAAGATCAGAACAGACAGAAACATGGGATCAGTGCATCTGCATTGCCCTCTTACTGGGGCAAAAACTAAACCAAACTCATCCTGTGTTCAAAAGTAATCAACTTTAATTAGGATAATTATGGTTTGCAGCATAATTAGCAGATATCAAAGCCAGACTTTGATATCTGAAGTGTGGCTGTTATCAGTTATTAACACTACTGAATTGCCTTTCACTAGCAGCTGTAAATGTGAGTGAGGCTCAAACACACCTGGGCTCACGCTCCACTGCTCTCCCAGCCTCCTGCAGAGTCCCTGGCAGCCGATACTGACCTAAAGGTGAAAGGTCAAAGCGTTGACGACCCGCCTGCGTCCGTTCAGAAGCAAACCGTGACTCTGAAAACACCGAGGACATCGAAGCCTCCAAAACCTCAGGTCAAGAGTAAAGGTAAATAATAGAACGATTACATTTTCCGTTTATTCCGACAGGAAGGTGGGGACCAGATGTTTTTTAATAAATTGTCTTTTCATATTGACTTTTTATTTTGCTGGTACGTTTCCAGGAGCCCAGAATGTCCTACTGATTCCTCGGGATTCCCACCGTGACGTCATGAGTCGCTGGCAGCTGTCGGTTCGAGCTCGGCCGTCTTCAGACCCGGTTCGTTTGGTTTGCTTACAGATTTTGAATTTTGCCAAACTGTTGCACATTTTGTCAAGTTACAACCTCCAACTTTAAGTGGAAACTATTACGGAAAATTAACTTTTTAGTTTCTTCTGCTTCTAGAAACAGAAGCCAAAAAACCCACCCAAAAACATCCTGCCGTTTTCTGGCAAAAATCTACTGCATTTTGGTGTCTGGAAATGAAGCCCTTTCAAAAACATCCCGATGTACCTATTACCATCGGCGGGCCCACCCCTCACCTCGCAACTATGGTGGCCTACAGGAGCAAACACATGAATGATACACAAATAATGGGCACAAATAATAAATAACAGAAGAATTCCAAAAGCATTTAAATTGGAGGATATTTTAAATATAAAAAAATAAAATATGACAAAAAAAATAAAAAAAAACCATATACAACCAAAATCAGAAATAAAATGAATTATTACATCAATGCATGAGTTTTCTTTAAAGATCAATACACTTTAAATTTCTAAAGGAAAACTAACAAATAAACTGAAAGATATTGTAAATGTTTAAAACAAAACTGATAAACAGAAGTGAGGAGCACGATGTTAAAACTCTGTTTTAACAGAGTGAAGGAAATCACGTTTTCACACAGGGCCATGTTTGGATTTTTACTCCTTAGTAATAAACACCTGAATCTAAAAATAGCATTTTGTGTTTAATTGTGTCCTCTGAATGTACTTTAATCAGAAAGGGACAAACTTTTTCACACCGCTACGGTGCAGACCGACTACAGGCCACCAGGTGGCGCCAATTACCGTTCAAGTTGTTTTCCTGCCTTTACTGTGAGAGGCAAAGAAGAAGAAGTGTTCAGCTGTTTGTGCCGCTGTACAATGCCTGGTGGAAAAGACAGGTGTTTTGTTGTGGACTGCTTTGACCAACATGTCTCCATGCACGTCCTCCCAGCCGAGGCGAACAGAACCAAGTGGCTCCGCTTCATCTTTGACGGAAACGTCCCGTCCCCAGGCGCTCTGCCGAAGAAGATCGTAGTTTGCGCGAATCACTTCACCGCAGACTGTTTTGAAAACTACCGGCAGTACACGGCGGGATTTGCGTTAAGGCTGAGGCTGAAGAAAGGTTCCGTTCCCACTATTCGCTTCAAATTCGAAGATGACGGAGACGTGAGTACAGCATGACGCGATCGGAGTGAACAGTTAGCTCAAGCTAACGCTAACAATAGGCTTGTGTTTCACAAACAACGTTCACTTCATAACCAGTGATTACTATTCAGAAACAGATTCTGCTTGCCTGTTGGATGTGACGGAGGCTCCGTTTCGTCTGCATCTGGGCCAAAAACGCGCCGCTGTCTGCGCGTCTCTTTGCAGTCATTTGCACGAGCAGGAAGGAGGAGCTGTAAATATTGAGTTGGTGGGGGGGCGTGGCCAGCGGCAGCTCATTTGCATAAAAGTGACAGAACATTAAAACAGCTCAGTCTGAGTGGAACTAAAAAAAAAGACAGAATTCAGGAGGTGAGAAAAACCTGCGTGTAAAAATCTAATGAGCTTAATTTATGTAGCTCATGGTAGGGTGTGCAACGGGTTCAAATGGCGAGAAGCGCTGCAAACTACTAAACAAAAAATAAATAAATAAGTGCAAAAGAGAAACACTCCAATCAGAAAATAAAAGCAACAAATGAAATGCTACAAAAAACAAACTTAAAACGCTGCAAAGCTGCTAAACAAAATATAAGTCCTCCATACCACTAGGGGAGTCTGGAGTAGGTACCTGTGTTAATATGTGAAAATATATGTTAAAAAACATCAAGAATAATTCCCCTGTCCTTCCTTCCTTCCTTCCTTCCTTCCTTCCTTCCTTCCTTCCTTCCTTCCTTCCTTCCTTCCTTCCTTCCTTCCTTCCTTCCTTCCTTCCTTCCTTCCTTCTTCCTTTCTTCCTTCCTTCCTTCCTTCCTTGTTTCCTTCCTTGTTTCCTTCCTGACATACAGACAGACATACTATCTTTATTGAGAGTCTGGCTGCATACGATTTGGTGCTCGATTCCCCCTAGTGCTTTGGAGAACCTCTAGGTTCTTTATGAGAACCTCTAGGTTCTTTATGAGAACCTCTAGGTTCTTTATGAGAACCTCTAGGTTCTCCAAACTTTCTTCATTTTGTGGAGAAAGTTTTCAGCGTTTTAGACTTGCTGTGTTTTTGCTATTTGCAGCATTTTTTATGGCCATTTTGTTTGCATTGGTTTACTGTTTGTAGATTTTGGCTACTATTTTCTGTGATTGGAGCATATTTTGTTTGCTGTGCATTTGTACCTGTCAGCCATCGTATTATAGACGTATCCCCTATCCTAACCTGCTTAAAAGGAAGCATAATAGACCTCCTTTACTGTATTTTGTCCAGTAGACCAACACAGAGTAGTGCTTCGTGTTCTGTTTATTCCATACCAGGGGAATTCAGCACCATTTTCAGAACGTTAACAGCCTTCCTTTTTGTTTTTCCTATTTCTGAACCTCCATAAACTGCAGCCAGGTAGTGTGTTTTAATCCCAGTGTGAAGGCAGCCGGTGTGTGTGAAGGCTTCAGAGGTTTGTTAGAGAAGATTAGAGATACACAGGTGGAATTTATCAGTCCTGCTTGCCACAAAGAAAAAGCTTATTTAAAACACAGCGTCTCCCTGAACACAGCAACATGGTGGCAGCATCATGCTGTGGGACAGGGGAATCCAATCAAAGTTGATGGGAAGATGGATGGAGCTAAATCCAGGATAATCCTGGAAGAAAACCTTCAGAAGACTAGAGGAGGCTCAGCTTTCAACAGGACAACCAGAGATATTATGGGATGGTTGAGAGAGTAAAAGTAAATAATAAGTTAAAAAGAAAGTTTTTGTCCTCTCACTTCACAACCATTCACTCGGTTGTGTTGATCTGGAGTTTGTTGCAATGTGACAAAATGTGTAACATTTTTATTATTGTCACTGTCTATAATAACGGAGGAATCTTGACTTAATATGAATTACAACAATATTTAATTTTTAGAGGGTATTTTAATATTTCAACTATGACTTCATTGATTCCTATTTAATTGTTTATCATTTTCTAATCAACAATGAAAATAAACATTTCCTTCCCCGGTTATTTGTTTATATAACGTAATATGTGAAATATTGTGTTTATACATTGGGAATCCTGGATGAAAGTGCTTTGTTGTTTTATTGTTTTTATTTTAAAACTCGCTGTCAGATTATCCAACCCCTGAAGTTTCTACATATATAAAAACCAAATGTATAAAATGCATAAACTAGTAAAACACTCGAAAGTTCATTAGAGGATAATTTAATATCCACAAAACAACTGAAGACACAAATCAGTTACACGTGAGAATAAACACTTTGCTTCCTTGTTTGTTGTGAGATTTAAGGTGTCAGTATCACTGACGTTATAATAATTATATATATAACTGATAATTAGGAAATGTAATTCTTCTATGCAACATTTGATCATTAACTTTAGGAAATTGTTTGCTGACGGTGTTTTCAGTTGTTGGCTCTGGTCAAAAATAGCATTAAATCTTCCAAAAAGCTGCTCTTTATGATAGATATTTATCTGAAAATGTATTTCTTTGATTTTCATTTGAGGAGAAATACGTATATAGCCAGGTTTTTTGCATATTTATTTATTTATTTTTGTGTATTGTTTTGTTTTGATTTTGGAAGGCCTCTAATTATTTTATTAATGCATTTATTATGTTTTATGTGAATTCCTCAATTATTAGATCATGTTGCTCAGATTTTACGTTTTTATAGGTAAACTAACATTATATGGATTCAAAGAATCCTGCAGGAATCACTTTCTTTGCAGAATTATTGTTAATTAATAATAATTAAATATTAATTAATAATGTGTAATTATTAAATATGTGTAGTATTTAGCAGTATCCTGCTTTATATTGTCTCAGTGGGGAAATTCAGGTGTAAACACAGCAAAGTGACATGGAAACAAAGCTTGCAGGTTCACACAAAGTTAAACATATAAAAACAAAATAAAGAATAAAACCGTTTAGGAAGGGCCAAATTACAACATGAAGTACAGTGCAGTTATTAAAAATATACTCTGATCCAAAGGGATGTAGAATAACAAATCTACAAAATGTGCTTGTAGATTTGTGAATTTTAAAAAAGCGGAAATAAAAATGGCAACAGAGATGTTATTGAAAAGAAGGATCTGCAGATCCAAATAAAAAAGATTAAAAAAAAAAAAACATTTTCAGAGATTCAGGGTTCATGTTTTGTTTTTTGTTTAGCGCTGACAAAAAATGAGTTTCCAATTGTTTGTTTCTGAAAAGAAAAATTGCAAATATGATAATAAGATTCAACATGTATTCAAATTCACAATTTCCAGAGTTCTGACAGAAAATAATATCTTAAAATTATGATCATGTAATTGTAGCAGGAAAAGTTTGGCTCAAAGTCAAATCTGAATGTGTCAACTAAAAAATAAACATGAAGCTGTTTCTAAGTTTTATTTGTATTTTTAAGTCACTGAAAGTTCACCAATAATACAGCTCCCTGGATATCTTTTATGCAAAATGTTGCTTTGTTAGTTTAACTCTCCAATAAAATGTATTTCTATGTCCAAAACTGTTTTTATATAAAATCGCGGGTGTATGTGTTTACTACAGTCTTTATTATCTGCTAGATTAATGTGAACCTGGATAAAACCTTTGTGAATTCACCATAAATCAAGTGATTCGATTTTATAATAACCTGCCGTGACGTCACGAACATGCCGATTTTATTTGCTGTCGCTTGGGGGCGGTAATGTGTAATTCCACAGCCTCACCAACCGACAATTAACGCCAAGAAGAATCCATAAAGGCATTCTGCAAAAAGCCGTGTAGTTGGAATAAATGTGA
Source organism: Poeciliopsis gracilis (assembly GCA_911649635.1). Classification (NCBI taxonomy): domain Eukaryota; kingdom Metazoa; phylum Chordata; class Actinopteri; order Cyprinodontiformes; family Poeciliidae; genus Poeciliopsis; species Poeciliopsis gracilis. Next base: position 1,209,695 of record CAJVRI010000608.1, read on the forward strand.
GGTAGTTCTCCAGATTTCCAGCAGACCGGGGGAGAAAACGCTCCATCCCAGACAGTTTCTGGTGCAAACATGGCGGAAGCTGGAGACGGAGCCGAGCAGCGGGCCAGCTATCAGGTCCAGGTCAGCGGCGCGGTAAGATACGGGCTGCACGCTGCGCTAGGCTGGAACAAGCCCGATCCCAGCGGGCCCAGATACGCCCAGCAGGGGAAGGAGTGAGGCTGAGGGGGCAGAAACGGTTTCTGCACACCGAAGAGCCGAGATACTGGCAGCTAACCGGACAACTGGGATAAACAGAAAGGCTAGCCTGGCTTAGCAGGCGGTCGGTTAGCCGCAGGTTCTGCTTTCAGTTGAGCGGTTTAGATGTTTAACAATCATGGATGAAACGAAAAATGTGCATTTCAGAGAGTGAAAAACGAAGCAATCATGCTCAAACTGACCCTGCAGCCGCTGCAGCAAGACGCTAACAAATATCGCGAGATTGCAAAAATGAAAAAGGAAAATAAAAACTCACACAAATGAACACGATATAATTTATACTTTAGTTTATTGTATCTGCTACACAGCCGCTGATGTTTTGTTCATCCACGTTACCTTTCGCTCATTGATACGAGCTACGTGGTAAAGTTGTGTTGTAATCAGAGGGAGACATCGCGAGAGTTGGGCATTGGGGAATTTTGATTCATGAATGTGATTAGTTGTTTTATGACCACAAGTTTAACCAGCTATAAAACATTTTATATGCAAAGATAATGTAAAGTAATGTTTTTCATTACTGAAGTGTTAGTAGATGAATGAGCATCAGATAAATTTTACACTTTTGACTAAACATAAATTAATTCAGATTTGAGGCATCAAAAAAGGTGATTATAAATGGTTGAATATTTTGTAAAAAAAAAGATTCAGCAACACTGAGATACTGTTTAATAGATTCTCAAAGTTTAATAAACTTTAGTCAGAATAATTGTCATGTTGTTATTTGTTGTTAACTAAATAAGTGTTTCTCTTTTCAGGCGACACAGGAAACGGACAGCGACTCCATGGATGCCGGGTCAGAACCGGGAACATCAAAGGACGCCGGCGATCAGAAGTCCGTTGGAGAAGCTTCGCCCGTCGTGTCCGAGCACGAAGAGAACGGCAGCGGTGGTGAAAACGAGACGGCAAGTCTGGAAGCCAGAAACGACGAATCCTCTTCAGAAGCAGTTTCTCCTCGCGATGTGCTGAAAATGGTTTACGTTGACGAATCGGAGGAAAGCGAAGAAAAGCCGGAGGAGGAAGAGGAGGAGACGACGGAGAGAGCAGACATCAGCGAGACGGACGCTATGACTCATCTGAAAGAGAACGAAAAACAGACAAACTATGAAATAGAAGAGGAAGATGAGAACAGGAAGGAGGAAGATGAGAACAGTAAGGAGCAAGATGAAAACAGGAAGGAGGAAGAGGAGGAGCAAGAGAACAGGAAGGAGGAGGAGGAAGAGGAAGAGGAGAACAGGAAGGACAAAGAGAGCAGGATGGAGGTGGAGGAAGAGGACAGCAGGACAACAGAGGAGAAATCGTCGTTTGCTGCTAAGCTGAGCGCGTCTGCAGCCGATGACCTTGACGAAATGATGGACATCGGGACGGTGGACCAGATGGAGCAGGAAGCTCTGATGAAGGAGGAGGATGAGGAGCAGAACCGCTCACCTACAAACACAAACACAGGTACGCAGCGTAGTTTTTCCATTCAATTTTGAGGAAATTGAGAGTAAAACAGAAAAGGCTGCATCTCGAGTTGGCAGTAATTCAGATACTGAAAACAAAAACTAGTGAAAGTATTGATATGGACTGATATGAAACGTTTATATGGTGAGATGTTTTTCAGCTGCATCGTCTGAGAAAACAACCTGCATGTAAATGGTCAACATGCAGAGGAATAATGCAGTGACTGAATGGCAGCATGAAGGGGTAAAGGCGTTACCACAATAATCCCTTTTCCTGAACGGTTCGGTTCGGTCCGGTCCGGTCCGGTTCGGTCTGGGAGATGGGAATGCATAATCAACCAAAAAAGCGAACTCTGCTACGCCGACACACCTCGGTTCGGTCAAAGTGAACTCTGGTTGGCTTTGAATGTATATGTGAATGCCGAGCGGACCAGAGACCGCTCCAAAAGCAAGAAGAGTATTTACCCAGCGCAGAGCATTCTGGGTAAATACTACCAAAACAAATGTTTTAGCATAGTTCAAGCAGGAGAGACAGCTCCTGGTCTTTGAACTGGAAGTTGTACTCGGTGTCTTCTTTAGAGGTTTTTGTGTTTCCTTCAGCGGGTCTTTGGACAGCGCCTCCACAGGCGAGGAGGAGAACAGGTAGCTCAATGGGTTGGTTGGCTTGGCACAAAATGGAACCAATGTTGCAGTTTTGGTCCCAAATCAAACCAAACCTACTGGACGACCTGGTGAGAAATAATGACATCCAACAACGTAATGGGACATCGATATAAAATCTGGCTTTATATTGATTTGTGTTTGTGTGTTTTCAGACCTGATGGTTTGAGAGACTCTGTTTGATTTGGGACCAAAACTGCAACATTTTTAATGTCTGTTTTTATTTCCCCTCGTAGTTTCCACCCTAGAAGACGGAAACTCTGCTGAGGAAGAGGAGGAGGGAGCCGATGTGAAACCGTCTGCTTCAGATTTGATGCAGTCGAGCTCGTCTCCGTCTCCGTCAGCAGGAAGCACAGGTAGGCGAAGCAACGGCAGCAAGCAGCTCCGCAAGGAATGGACCCGATTTAACCAAAACTAGACGGCTCAGTGTTTATCTTTATGGGTCTGGAACAATAATCCAGCTTTAAAAACAAAAAACCTTTTTCCAAAAATTAAATCTTCAAACACCAAAAATTAATTAGTATGTTAGTTTGATCTCTTAAAATGTTATTTTAAAATTTCCAGTTTTTCTGCTCCTGTCTCCAGGCAGAGACAGCTCCTCTCCTGCTGCCGTGGTAAACGGGATGAAAGTGGTGAAGTTGTCCTTTCCCAGATCAGACTCTGTAATTCGCTCCTCGGTTAATAATATTTTTTTTTCAAAGCTAAAACTTTCTTCTGGTCGTCGTTGAAGTATAAGTGTTTTTTTTCCCCTGAAGCAGGAGGGGCAGACGGAGACCGAAGACAGGAAGTCGTCTCCTTCGCCGCCTCTGGCCAAAGTGAAGGACGAGCCGGTGGACGAGGAATACGAACAGGCGCTGATTTCCTCCACGTCTACAGCCAGCATCAAGGACGAACCCGTCAGGGTGAGCTCACGCACCGCATGGTGGTTCATCAAAACAAAATTAAATCAGCTCAATAAACCAGAACACAGTCAGACTTCTGTGTAAACGGTTTGCGACCTGCATGCCGTACAGATGGATTTTAAAGTTGCTCAGTAACGAGCTGACAGGATTGTCTCCTGCAGCCGATGAAGGAAGCTGATATAAAGTCTGTGGAGTCGCCAAACTTTATATCAAAGACAAGTTTTTTTTTGTTGTTTTTAGAATTGGCGCTTCAATTAAGGACATTTATTTAAAAAATATCAAATTTCTCAGTTTTATGGTCAACGGAAGCACATCTACTTGTGAAGCAATTGGATACAATTTAGTTCCACATATGGAAGCAGAACTGATCAGGTTTTTTGGATTGAAACGATCGGAATCTGTTCAGATCGCTGTGAAAAGGTCTGCTTCAGGTGGCATTCACCTGCTGTGTGACGCAGCTTTTACGTCTTAAAGCTGCTGCGCTGCAGCTGTTGGATGCATCCCTGCTGCAGCGCCTGAATCCGAGGAGCAGCTGATTATCAGGGCTCTGCTGCAGCTGGGAAAAGCTGCAGGTCAGTGGAGCTGCAGGTCTCTGGGTCTAAAACACAGGAAATTCAACTTTTACCTGGAAAAAAACCCAGTGTTTTCGGGGGAGTTAACTGGGATGCAGAACCTGGACGTTCGACAGCTTAAAAATATAAAATGTTAAATTATTTATGCTAAAGAAAAATGGTTGCAGCCTATTTGTAGAGACGTTTGACTCTGAATTGAGGTTAACCCTCGCCAGGCAGATGTTGCAGATTTGCCACAGCTAAATGCTACTTAGCTAATTACTCCACACGCATATTTTAAGAGCTTTTGTTACTCAGAAGTACAACAGAAGGACTTAGTTGTGCATTTGCAACAAACAGTTTCCCTCCAGCTCACCAGATGTCACTGCTGACTCACTTTCAACATGGCTGAGTCGTTGGTGTCACTGAAACAGATTTTCTAACCATCAATTTCATGTAAGTATCACTACCAATTTCCATAATTTTGAAATCAATGCTACATAAGATGAATCATGACTGTGTTTAGATATGACACATGCCAATTAGTAGATTTTATCTCCTCTGGGTTTTTCACCAGAGGCATCTCGATTTCAATGTTGTGGATTTGCAACGTGTGCCCAAACAGGTACCAATGGATGCTACGTGCTTTATCTACTAGTTTTCCTATATTTTGAGCAACAGTTTATACTAGAGTTAATTTACAATCACCAGTGTTTACTTATGACTTTGAGGTGTCATTAAGGGTATATCCTATGGAAAATGAAATAATTTTGAGTGAAACTACAAACTACCAGAGGCAGATTTGATCAAAAGCAATGGCATAATAAGATGTTCATTTGACTCTGCAGTGAGGAAAAGTGTAGGAGCCTAAATTCCATGGCATATATATATTCATATAGATCTTTGTTCGAGTGTAAGCTTTTCTTGGCAAACTATCTGACAGAATACTGTCTTTGCAGGTTTTGCCGTGCATCGTGGCAGGCCGACGAAGATTATATTCAGTCCAGGAAGTTCTTGAGATGGTTTGCATTCCCAATGGGGCTTTATCTGACACAGAATCCATTACAGATGATAAAATTGCAGATTCAGATTTTGTGGAAACTCCTGAAGCTTATCAGTCTGATTCCAGCTTTGACGAGGATGAGCCAGTAGCAGATATAGCAAGAACTGATCCCAACCAGCTTGATGTTGAAATTCATCATGCACATGCAGACAGTGACATTGAGGCTCCAGATGACAATGAACCTCAGCCAGGCCCAGCTCCAGCCAACAAAGAGTTTTCTTGGAGACGGAGGAAACCCCCAGCAGCTGACATCGACTCTTCATTCCAAGGACCTCCGTTCTCAACGCCACCAGACGAAATCCCAAGTCCAAGGTGGTATTTTGATCAGTTCATGGACAAATCTGTGTTTGAACACATTTCTCACCAATCTAACCTGTATGCCGTTATAAAGAGTGGCCCGGAACTGAAAACAACCTCTGCTGAAATGGAGCAATTCATTGGTTTACACATCTTGATGACCATAGTACGTATGCCATCATACCGCATGTACTGGCAGACGGCAACACGCTATGACCCAATTGCAACAGTCATGGGACGCAAGAGATTTGATAATCTGCGAACATACATCCATATGAATGACAATACCTACACGAAGCAAAAGGGTGAGTCTGGATACGATCCACTGTTCAAGGTGCGACCAGTGCTTGAGAAAGTCCGTGCCAACTGTTTGAAAGTTGAACCAGAAGAAAACCACGCAATTGATGAGCAGATGATCCCCTTCAAAGGAAAGATTGGAATGAAACAGGACCTCAAGAACAAGCCACAAAAATGGGGAATCAAGGTCTTTACACGTGCAGGTGTCAGTGGACTAGTCTATGACTTTGAAGTATACACTGGAAAAGGGACTGTGACCAATGAGCGTGGACTTGGTGTTGCTGGTGAAGTTGTGCTTCGACTTGTGTCAGAAGTTCCTAAAGGACTAAACTACAAGTGCTACTTCGACAACTGGTTTACTTCCCCTGAACTCATTGTGGAACTGAAAAAAATGGGAATTCAAACAGTTGCTACCATCAATCGGAACCGTCTCCGTGGATGTACCCTCAAAAGTGACAAGGAGCTGGCAAAGGCTGGGCGTGGGGCGTATGAAGTGAAATACGACATGGCCAGTGGGATTGCTGTTGTGAAGTGGTATGATAACAAGGCAGTGATACTGGTGTCATCCTTCACTGGCCCTGATCCTGTTGACAGATGCAGAAGGTGGTTGAAAGAGAAGAAGGAATATGTCGAAGTGGACATACCCCACATTGTACAGGTGTACAACAAATTCATGGGAGGAGTAGAACTGGCAGACATGTTTGCATCTTTCTATCGCATTGACATCCGCACGCGGCGTTGGTACCTGCGCATTTTATACTACCTGATTGACCTATCACTGGTCAATGGCTGGCTCCTCTACCGTCGTCATCTCACCCAGAAGCAGGAGAAGAAGCACATGTCGCTTCTTGACTTCCGTGCTCAAGTTGCTGATGCCCTCATCAAGGTTGGCAAACATGCTGACTACAAGAGCAGGAAAAGAGGACGACCATCATTGCAAGATTCTCCAGAACCCCATCAGGCAGAACCACCTTCATTGCCACTCCAGAGGATCGTTGCACCATCAGTTGATGTCAGACTAGACCGAGTCGATCATTTTCCCATCCATGCTGAGAAACGTGGACGATGCAGACTGTGCAAGGATGGCTACACACAAACGTCCTGCTTGAAGTGCAAAGTATTTTTGTGCTTCACAAAGACCAAGAATTGCTTCATGGACTACCACACAACAAAGTGACTTGCAAAAACGGCCTTTGGCCTTTTCAAGAAGTTTTGAGATGTTGGTGTAGAAAAAGTTTGAGTTAATTTTATTAGAGAAAATTTTTTGTCTACTTTTGTTTTAATTTTTTGTTTGTGACATTCAAATAAAGTTAACGTTCATATCAGATTCAGTCTTCAGTGTTAATTTACCACTGCGGGCCACTGTTGCAAATCTGCAACATCCCAGAATTCATTGCATGTGTAGGTCTCTCTCTCTCTCTCTCTCTCTCTCTCTCTCTCTCTCAAAGAAAGTCTGAATTGTATATTAAATCTGTTCTGTTTCCTGGATCAGAACCAGACAGGATGCAGATATTTCAGAAAATATCTGTTTTATTTTTGTTAATTTACGCCTTCAATCATGAAAAATTTTCTTTTTATGACTTTTTGACTTGAGAATATGCAGCTTTTACTTTTCATGACAGTTGTGAAGAAAATTTCCTCCTTTGTGGATTTATTCTTATTGCTTCAACTGCAAAGACCAAAATACTCTTCAGTGAGTTTTTTTTGGCAGATTAAAATACAGATCAAAGATGTTATAAAAAATTAATAATGCATTGAAAGGACTTATGTAATCTTAAATAATATAGAACAATAACCCAATTCATCAGACAATCGTGAATTGAAGAAGAGAGAATCAATAGAAACCTTTCATACTCTGTTACATGGATGGTCGACTGCTGTTTATGCATTTTGCTGCTACTTGGATCCAAAACAAATCAATCGGTTGACATCGCAGCCCAGCGCCAGGCTGCTCAGGAGCGTCTGGTATTTGTGAAGTTGTCTCCTCATCGGGCGGTTCTTCTGTCGACAGGACGACCTGCGGATCGGCTCGGTGTTCTCCGTGTCTCCGTCTGGAGAAACGCTGCCGTGCGTCAACCCGTCCTCCGTCCACATGTCCTGCTCCAACTGCAGGAAGAACCTGCTGAAAGGACAGACAGCGTTCCAGAGGAAGGGTTCGCCGGCGCTCTTCTGCTCCACTTCCTGCCTGTCGGCGTCGCTGCCCTCCTCCAAAGGAGCCACCAAGCCCTGCGTCTTCTGCCAAAAGTAACAACACCAGCAAAACATGTTCAAAGTGTTTTTATCTCAATGTGTGGAAGATATGACAAAGTTTCAGGACCAAAATATGAGTATAGTCATAATATTAGCAGATTAAAGATGCAATTTTGCCAGAAAAACATTAAAATTAAGATGGTGGTTTTAATGAAATCTGTTTCTTTCATAGAATAGAATAGAATAGAATTCAACTTTATTGTCATTGCAATGTCACATGTACAAGCAACGAAATGTAGTTTGCATCTATCCAGAAGTACTATACATGATATAAATATTTATAAACAGATGTATGAAGATATAAACAGAATAGTATTGACGTGCTATAAATAAAATGTTTTGTACAATATAAATATAGATGAGAGCTTATGTACATACTATACAAATTACACAGATTATACAGAATATACAGGAATATGAAGAATGGATTGTATATATATTAGTTGTTTTATAATACAGGATAAATAATGGGAAATTAGATTTACAGATTATATAAAGATTGTATAAAAATTGTATAAAAGAACAAAAATAGTTTGTTCAATCGTTTCAAAGTTCTGCAGCTGATGATAATTTCATGCTAATATGTTAAAAGATGAAGTATTGAGTTACATGACTTCTGTGATCCGCTGCTCTCCTGTGACCCGCTGCTGTCCTGCAGGTTGATCCTCCGGACCCAGGATGCGGTTCTGGCTCCAGACGCCAATGGCGCCATGAAGGAGTTCTGCAGCCAGAACTGCGTCACTTCCTTCAACTACAAGAAACACACGCAGAGCATCCGCGCCGCCGCCGCGCCGTGCAAAGCGCCGCAGACGCAGTCGCTCTGCAGCATGTGCTCCAGATTCAGCACCGTGAGTTCAGCGGACCAGAACCCGGGTCACCCGGTTCTACGGCCCGCCGCTGTGAAGCAACATTTTTCTGCTCTCCGCAGAGCAAACACGAGGTGATCCTGCGCGGCACCGTCCACAAGATGTGCAGCGACGCGTGCTTCAACCGCTTCCGCACCGTCAACAACCTGACGATGGCCGGCTGCGCCAGCTGCGGCTCGTTCTGCCAGAGCAAACCCGTCATGCTGAAGCTGGAGGACAGCAGCAAGACGCTCTGCAACATGGACTGCCTGGCCAAGTACAAGGAGGTACCTGAACGCCTCGCCGCCGCCGCGAACACAGGAGTTTCACTCTAGTTTCTAGACAGTTCGCTGGAAATAAAATATTAACTTACAAGAAATAGGAAACAGTTTTTCTAAATAACTGATTAAAAACAGGTTCTATTGCACAGGCAGATTATTTCACCTGTAACTTGACATTTTTCCCACATTATAAATGAAATAATCTGGCAGTAGAATTAGTTTTTTTTCCATATGAACAAATTATGGATCTGAAACTAATTCCTACACTGCAAAAACACAAAACCTTACTAAGTATAATATTTAGTCTGGTTTCTAGTGCATGTTTACACTCACACAAAACTAACTTGCAAGGTATTTTCATAAAGATGTAAGAGCTTATTTTGAGTAAATAATTCCTTAATATAAAACTGTTTTCACTGTCATGTTATTTACTTCTGACATGGGAAAATGTTTTGATAGTGAAACAATTTGCCAGTGAAACTTATTCAAATCAATTTTAAGGATTTAGTCACTTGAAATAAGATCTGATATCTTGCTGAAAAATTACTCGTAAGTTTGTTTTTTTGTCTCATTTTGAGTGTACTTCAATATTTTCTCTAAAATCTATACACAAAACACTTTTTTAGCATTAAAACTTAAACTTTTAACAAATTAGTCAACATATTTGATGTGAATTGATGATTTTAACGAAGACACTTCATTGCATTTTTCTCACTCTGACGTTTGATGTTTTTCTGTTTCCATGATTAAAGCACCAAGAACAGCTTTGCTGCTGAAATGTGCAACACAAATAAACTCTATTGCTTTTCGTTTGTTGCCAGAAAACGAAGGTGATTCTACCGTGCACGATGTGCCGCGCGCCACACATGCTCCCCCAGATGCTGAGCAACAAAAACAGCGACGAGTCGGTCAACATGTTCTGCAGCAACAGCTGCTTGATGGCGTTTAAGGTCCAGAGCGTCAGCTCTTCAGGTGCGGCCGTCAGACGAAAACTCTGCAGATGCCACTTATTGTTGATCCTCTGTGAGGTTAAAAAGTCAATATTCTGTGATTCTCCCATGTGGGAAACTGTGATTCGCTACCAGATTGTGAAACGATCTTCCGTTTTTAGAAAATGTTCTTCCTGATGAAAGTTTCAGTTTCTTTCTGCAGAGATGTTTTATATCAGTTGAGATTGAAAAGCAGCTAATTTACGTTAACGAGACAAACGGTTTATTTGTTTTGGTCATTTTTAGTCTTTACATAAACAAGTTAAAAAAGACAAAACCAATACAGAAATGGATAAACAGTATTTAGATTCCTGTCATTTGCAAGAACGCAAAGCGAACTTGTTACATCTCCACTTTTTTACACATAAAGCATCATTAAAATCAAATCAGGAGAATCTTTCTGAAACACGCCTGCAAGAAATTCTGGATCTCTTTAAAGAAAACAAACAAAACCTTGTTTTCATTTAGAAAATTATGATTATTAATTTAAAGTTCTTATTCTGTTAAATATTGCATCAGTTTGTCATGTTGGTTCTTACATTATCATCCAGAGTGAAGCAGCTGGAAACACCTGAAACAAACAGAATTATGGATGAACGTAAACAGAACCTGTCAACATGTTCTGCCACCACATCCTGGCAGCTTCATGTTTTCAGCAACGTTTCGGTTCAAACGTCTCTGTGCAGGAGCTCGGTTAAACTGTGACAACTGTGGGAAGAACACGGTTCCTTCGTACCACCTGGCCATGTCGGACACGTCCATCAGGAACTTCTGCAGCATGCCGTGCGTCATGACGTTCCAGGTAGAGGCGCCACCAGCGCAGCCGCTTCGTTCACTGCGCAGGTGAAACGCCAACGTTCCTCCTGCATTGTTTCTGTTTGACAGGAAAAGTTCAAGAAGAGCCAGCCGCAGCTGAACGTTTTCACCAAGCTGCCGGTGGGCTCGGCCCAGGCGCAGACCGCCACGCCGACGCAGCTGGTCGACGCGCTGAAGCTCAACTGCTTCCAGTGCGGCCAGGTGGTCACCTCCAAACCGGAGCTCATCCAGATCAAGGTAGCAGGAAACGAAACGCCACGCTTCATCTAAACCTGGATGATGAATTTTATTAATTGTTTTCACAAAACTTGCTGTATTAAAAGAAAAGCTTCTAGTTTTTCAGTTTCTTTTCGACTCGACTGAAGAGATTCTTTAGTAATAAGATCCAGATCCGGGCCACTTTCTTTCAAAACCTTTGCTCTATTTAACCAACTTTAATGAATCATTTCAGTAAAAGTTTATGGACATTCATGGTTTCACCTTTTGCCAAAGCTTGGTTATAAAAAGACAGAAACTTACAGCTTGAAAGCGTCCATCTGCATCTACAGGCCACATTTCTCTCATTTTTAGAATTGTGCTTTGGATCTAAACAGATAAATGATCCCAGAGTCCGGAGTGATTGTTCCCGTGTTTCTCCAGGATAAGATCATTTTCCTGTGCGGCTCCGACTGTTCGATGGAGTACAAGAAAGCCAACGCTGTGATGAGTCTGTGTGAATACTGCAAGATCGAAAAGATCACCAGAGAGGCCAAGAGGATCAACAACAAGGACTGCTACTTCTGCAGCGACGGTGAGCGCAGCGCCGGCTTCGCGCTGCGGCTTCGCGCTGCAGCTTCGCGCTGCGGCTTTACGCCGTGGTTTCACGCCGTGGTTTTTGCGCTGTGGCTTTACGCGTCTGAAAGAAATAAAATGTTAATAAAATATTTTTTTAACAACGTAGCCATGTTTGAAAAACTACAACCATGTAGTTTGACTCATTTTAGTTTAAATCATGTAACTTATCTCTGATTTGTCGCTTTGTAATCTGGACTTTTCTCTCATTTAAATTCTGTTTTTTTACTTCCTGACTGAATGCTGACTCATTTTGAAAATGTATAAATTTAGCAACTATTTTTGGTCCTGAGGGTTTTGGTCGTGTGATGTTTGTTTGGTCGTGTGATGGAGATGCAGAACAGGATTGTGGGATGTTAAGTTGAGCAGAGAAGCATGAAGAATGTTGGCAGCGAAGCTGATTTTTACACATTGTGGGAAATGTTGGAGAAATGTACAGAGATAATATCGGTGATCGACCAACAGAGCAGTTTCAAGATCAATGTCGACCCAAATTGTCACATCAGTTTATCTCCTAATTAAAACTTGCACAAATAAAAACGTTTCAGCACAAAGTCGGTTATTGAATATTCATAAACTACTAGTTTCATTCATTATTAGTGAAACAATCTGAAAGTCTTTATCCACGTTCAAGAATTATTGAGTTAAAACAAGATCGTGTTTCTTCCTGAAAAGTTACTCAAAATGGTATCGTGTTGATGCAGAACCGCCTTGTGTTGCCGTTTCCAGGCTGCAAGCTCCTCTTCAGACATGAGCTGAGTAAGAACTGGGGGAAGCACTGCCACTCCTGCGTCTACTGCCACTGCGTGTCCAAGAAGCTGGTGACGGCCCAGTACGGCGGCTCCATTGAGGAGTTCTGCTCCGAGGAGTGCCGCTCCAAATACACCATGCTGTTCTGCCACGTAAGCCGCCGCCGCCGCCGCCGCGGTCCGCGCGCCCAAGCCTCCGTTCGCTTTCAGTGACGATGACGATGCTCGCACTGCGCCCCCTGCAGGTGGCGAAGTGCGACAGCTGTGGGCGTAAAGGGAAGCTGAAGCAGAGCCTGCCGTTGCTCGGAGAGGTCAAACATTTCTGTGGCATCAGCTGCCTGCTCAAGTTCTGCTGCGATCGGGTGGCGGCCCAGGGCGAAGTCATCAAAGGTCCAAATCACTTTTACCGTTATGCCACATTTACTGAGCATGAAAATGATGTTAAACGAGGTTCAACAGAAGGAATCTGCTTTATAGGGATAAAGAAAATAATGTAAACTAGTTATTGCACTGAAAAAGCTTCAGAAGGCCAGTAAGTATTGATTTATTTAGGTCTGTCGCTGATTATTGTAGTAATTCATTATTTTGTTGATTAATCAGATTAAAAAAATGCCAGATTTTAACTTTTTTTTTTCTTTTAACCAATTAATATTTTTTATAGTAGAAATGCATTAAAAGATGCAAATGTATATATTAATATGTATGTATGCAGCTACAGCCTAATTGCTGCTTTTAGTACCTTATTTATTCAACAAATACATTTTTTTTGTAATTGCTGATTAATCAATTACTAATTTAGTTGACGGTTATTTCAATAATCAATTAATTATTATTTGATTAATCATTTCAGCCCTAATGTATGTTTTTGATCTGTTTGAGCCGTAGTTACATTTCAGGTCATTTTATGATGGAAACATGAAATGATTAAAAACTGAAATAAAATAGTTTTTATCGCAGGTTTAGATAATAAAATCCACTCAGGAAGTAATTTGGCACTTGGATTTCTCAGCATTATGGGAATAAACCAATTTATTTTCTCACTGACTGAGAAGGTTTAAAGTTTTTCTGGAGATGAACCAAAAGCTGAATATGTTGTCAAATTCTCATAAAGTTTTATTATCGTAATTTCAGATGTTTTTTGTAAAATTACTTTTTGTCTTAAGCCAAGTTTTTTTTAATTTCTTGGAAGTGATTTCTAGATGCCAAACTTTCTGTCATCCGTCTGTGGAGTCAGCTCAAGTTTTTGATGGACATAAATAACACAAACATATTTTGTTCAAAGAGTAGAAAACAAAAGGAAAACCTGCAGAAACGGTTTGAGTTTCATGTCTGTGAATCATGTTGAGAAGCGACTGAAGAGCGTCCAGTTGAACTTTATTCGCTGCTGTTTTATGAAACGCCTGCTGGACTGTTTGGGTCAGAAGCGCAGCTGTGGGTTTGAACCGGTTGTTTGTGTTTGGGTTCCTGCAGCTGCAGGCGAGGCCACGCCCGTCATCGCCAGCGTCATGTCGCTCGCAGACCAGCCGGCGGGGAGATCCAAGTCAGCAGACAAACCCACGCACCTCAGTACAGAACCCAGACAAGCTCTGATTATCTGTCTGACCCGGTTCTTTGTTTCACATCTAAAGTTTCCCTTTTTGTCTCAACAGGCACCAGGTCAAAAACCAAGAACTCTGGAAATGTCCCAACAGACTCAGCGAAGATCCATCCTCCTCCTTCTCTTCCTCCTTCTGCGCCGAAGTTACTGAAGAACAAAGCGCTGCTGTGCAAACCTCTGGTGCAGAACAAAGGCGTTTCCTGCAGAACGCAGACGGCCAGCGTGGAGGCTCAGACCGGTACAAACAACCGGCCCGTTTATCCTCACGCATTCACAAAGTGACGTTTATTCAGAAAGCAATTTTCTGACAAAGAGCTGTACAATAAACATAAAATTATACAGACAATAAAACAAAGTCATGAAAAAAGTGTGGGACGTTTTTCCACCCAGTGATTCTGGTTAAAATGGTTTTTATTTCCAGCAGAATCTGAGGCTGAAAACAAAATGCATTTGAAAAATGAAAATGTTCTGATTCTGCAAATAAAATACAAAGTTTTGTTGTTTATGATTATAGTAAATTAGAAATTATCTGGTTTTCTTTTTTTCCAGATTGGTGGAAATAAAGATACAAATTTAGCCGTAAATTAATTTACTAAGAAAATTTACAGAGCAAAATTTCAACAGTTTTTCTTTAACATGTAAATAATTTTCTAGAGAAAAACGAGCAGAAAAACACGTAGCAATAGAAACATTTCAAATGAGGAAAAATAAAGTGATATTTCTGTATTTTAGGTTGCTTCAAATTTGGATTTGAATATTCACCCAGTTTTTATTGAATCATTTCTGATGGATGTCCATTTAAAATGAGTCTTATTGTTGGTTTTATTAAAACGTCCAGGCCGTCCTCCTTCTCTCTTCCCGTAGACGAAGCCTTCCCCAGGGTCATGGTGCTGCCGGTTCCAGTCCCGGTCTTCGTTCCTGTTCCCATGAACATGTACAGCCAGTTCGTCCCTAAACCTCTGAACGTCCCGCTGCCCGTAAGCCTGATTATTGGTTATTGATTTCATCTGAAGTCGACGGCTTCACTCTGATTTATTTGTCGGCGTTGCAGCTGCCGGTGCCGATGTTCCTCCCCGTGACGATGAACAGCGCCGAGCGCATCGTGGAGACCATCCAGGAGATCAAGCAGAAGATCCCGTCGGATCCGTACGAGGCGGAGCTCATCCTGATGGCCGAGATGGTTGCCGAGGGCGACGAGGAGAAGAGCAGCAAGACGGAGACTCGGAAAGACAAAACATCGGCGAAAGAGTCGGAAAGCAAAGAGGCTCCTGCACAAGACGGTGAGACTTTCAACCAGACGATGAAATCAGATTCATTGATTACTGAAATAAGCAACTAATTTAGTAATCGATTAATTAACTGACTTAAGGTTATTTGCTGGGAAACCCCCCCAAAACAGTAATTGAGATTTAATTGAGGTAATTGTATATTTTTGATGGGGCATATTCAGTGATGCCTCCCTGGCTGCAGCAACATCACCAGGTCTTGTTCGGTTGGAGGAAACTGCTGCAGTGAACTCTTGGTCATTTGGAGCTGATGATGCATCTGCAGCTGAACAACATCAGCATGTGAAAAGTTCATCTATCTGTTGCTCAAATCAACAGCAACACGGAGCAGGAGTGATCTGAGGATTATTTTTCTGTTAACCAACTAATAGTTGGACAGCAAAACGTGTTTAATGGGAGATTTAAAAAATTAACATCTGCAAAATGTTAAGTTGTGATTTCATTTAGGCTTAGAGGTTGTTGTTGTTCGGTCGTCTCCCAACTCCGGCGAGCGATTTATCGAGTTCTAAATGAGTTGATGATTAATCCGATTAATCGTTCCAGTTGGTAAAACGTTTGTTCAGGGAGCCTGAACTCCAGGTAGAGTCTGTGTCCCATTAAAATGTTTTCAGTCATGTCGTAAACTTTGACCTCTGCTGCTGTTTTTTTCCAGATCACATCAGCAACTACAGCGACGACCTGGATACGGACGACCTGGCCAGTTTCCTGAACAACTGGGAGGAGACGAGCGCCGACGCCGGCCTCAGGCTGCCGGGTCGGCAGTACTCCTCTGAAAAGCTGAACCCGGTCCTGGACGCCGCCACCGCCGCCGCCGTTCCGTCTCCAGAGCCGGACCTGGAGCCGCTGCCGTCGCAGGGCCCGCCGCCCACGGACATCGAAGCGGATTTCTCAATCGGTGAGAGTAAAACGCAGAGCCGGACCTGCTGGGAGATGGTTTTGGTTGTTTCTCTGATGTTCAGCGCCGCTTTCAGAAACCCTGGAGAGGATGGCCCGGCTGAGGGAGCACTGCAACAGATCCCCGAGTCCGACGCCGGCGCCGAGGCGGAAACAAGCTCACAGGAAAGCCCGGGACAAGAGGGTGAGAGAGGAGAGCCGTGTCGCAGCAGCCAGGGGCCGCGTTACGGAAAATCTGAAACTAGGAGATCCAGATGTTGAGTGATACGTTTTGGGGAGAAATGCCAGGGAGATTTTTTTTAACTTTATAAAGCCACTAATATAAAAAAAAAAAATCAAATATAAATGTATAGAAAATCACACTGTTTAATCCGGCAAAGAAAATACAAGATGAATAGAAAATTAGCTGCATTTGCCAACAAAACCAGTTTGAACCAGCAGTAACGCTTTCAGGGGAGGTTTTTAAAATGTTTTCCAGTTCCAGCGTTAAATGTGCGTAAAATGGTTTAAAGTAAAATCTTAACTAGAATGTTGGGTTTATTTCAGCCTTGAGCCTCTGAAGTGGATCGGTCCGTTTGGGTCGTATCGGATCGGTCAGGTTGGATCGGTCGGGTCAGGTCGGTCGGGTCGGATCGGATCGGTCGGGTCGGATGGGTCGGATCAGTCGAGTCGGATCGGTCGGGTCGGATCGGATCGGTTGGGTCGTATCGGGTCGGTCGGGTCGGGCTTGAACTCATTGCCTTGATTCTCTGTTCAACTTGTTGAATATTAATTAAACTGAATGGAAAATGAAATGCAGTCGAACATGTGATCAGTATCATTCTAAAAATTGACTGGTGAAAATAGAGAATTATGGGATGTTTTTGGCACAGACCTCTGCACGATCTTCTGCCTTTAGGGTCGTAAATCCCAGCGATTGTCTAAAGCTGCTGAAGAAAGTCCGGCAAAAAGCTCCGCCAAGAAGTCTGTGTCTGCCGAAATCCTGAAGCTGAAGAGCCAGTACGGCATCGACGCCTGGAAGCGCTGGATCCAGTGGAGGCAGACGCAGCCCAACCTGGAGCAGCGCCGCTTCGGCTGTGAGTCCGGCCCGCCGCGGCACCCGGCCTCCTTCGAAAACGCTTGGTTTCCATGGTAACGTCCGCTCTGTCCGCAGCACGCCCCCTGGAGCTGAAGGAGGACCTGCTGCGCTGCACCACGGCCGAACTCAGCTACGGTCTGTGCTGCTTCATCACCGAGGTGAAGCGGCCGAACGGAGAGCCGTACTCCCCCGACAGCCTGTTCTACCTCTGCCTGGGAATCCAGCAGGTGAAGCCGCTGAAAAACAAAACGCTGATTTAAATCGATGTTTTTAGACCAAAATGTGTTCCTGCTAGCGGTGGAACTCCATTAAAATTGAATCAAGTTTTTTGCAAGGTCTGTAGTGTATTAATCGTATTTTAATCAACATATTGAATATTCAAAAGGTGCTTTTTGCTGCTGATCTGCACCAGAAACTTTGCAATCGACTCCTCTCTCTCTCTGCAGTATCTGTTTGAAAACGGTCGAGTGGAGAACATCTTCATGGATCGCTTCTACAGCAAGTTCTCCACAGATTTCACCAACATGCTGAAAAGTTTTCAGCCCACCATCACTCCCAGAGGTGAGTTAACCTCAGACACAGCAGTCGCTAACTTTGACGTACATTTGTTGCGATTTATCGCCGTTTTTCCTTCGCAGGTTACGTGCATTCTCGCGTGGAGGAGGAGTTCCTGTGGGGCTGCAAGCAGCTGGGGGCGTACTCCCCCATCGTCCTCCTCAACACGCTGCTCTTCTTCTCCTGCAAATACTTTGGCTTCACCACGGTGGAGCAGCACCGCCAGCTGTCGTTTGCCCATGTGATGCGCTGCACCAAAACCAACCCGGACAACAGCAAGACGACCTTCCTGCGCTTCTACCCGCCCATTCCCGTAAACGAAGCAGAGTCAGGTATATTTCACATAACAATTGGTTTGCACTGCAACGACACTAAATCTTTCCAAGTATTTCTGCATTTCTAGTGCAAATATCTCAGTACACTTAAAATAAGACAAAAAACAACTTTGAAGTCACTTTTCAGCAGCGTAAAGGAGCTTGTTGTAAGTAAATAATTTATTAACATTAATAAAAAGCATTAATGTTCCATTGTTGGATAAAGCGACTTTCTCTACAGCTGAATAAATAAAACCCAAGAAGGCATCGGGGACATTTTCATTCACTGATCTTTTCAAATTCAATAAATGATAAGCTAAGTCATTTTGATTTCAGCAATTTAATTTTTTTCTTATATTCGAGCAGACCTATTCTGTGGCTTATTTTTGCATTTACTTGCTCTAGTCTTTAAAGTGATGGAAAATCTCAAATATAACCCATAGGAAGCTGAGTTTTATCCAATTTATTCATATGTTTTTGGTCATTTCTAGTGCGCTGTATTTTTTTCATATGCAGGAAAGGTGAGACGTAAAGACGGTGACGAACCTCAGTGATCTGGCTCTGCTTCTCCAACAGTTGACTGTAATTATTGTGTTCAGATCCAGATGGAGTTCCAGCAAAGAGGCGTAAAGAGGAAGAGAGTAAGGAGGAAATCCTGGAGATGATGGAGAACACGGAGAACCCACTTCGCTGCCCAGTCAGGCTTTACGAGTTTTACCTCTCCAAGTGGTGAGTGGGTGATGGACAAAATGCAGCCTCACCTTTTGGGTCTTCATTTTTTCCCTCTATCAATATCATCATCATCAAGGCTATTTTGCTCCTACTTTTATTAAAATACAGTTCTATAAACCAAACTTTCTTAGACAAGTTTGTGTAATCTCTCGTGTGTGCTTTGTATTTTAAAATAAGTGAACACAAATATTTTATCTAAAAAAACATCTCCAGAAGATAAATGTTAAGCAAAATGAGAAAGAAACGGTAGAATATCCAATAAAAACCTGACAGATGCATCATCCTGGAACTGAGTTTTCAGCCAGTAAATTTTGGGGAATAATCTCTTTGGAGCTAAACTCCTATATTCAATCAAACTATTCCATTTATTTTGTTGTTTTTTATATACATTCAGCTGAAGAAATTAGGTTTTTCAAGCAATTTTTTCTTAATTTCACATATAATTGATTGATATAAATATTAATTTTTGCCAAGTTTTTGTTTACACAACAGTTGTCCTTCAGTTTTAAAACCTTTCCATTTTTATTGTGGGATTAAGTTGTTTAAACTGTTACTGCGAATTAAAATGATGGGAAAAGCCAAAGCAAAGCTTCAATAGAAGCTTGGAAAGCTGTAGATCAAGGCTACTGTTGAACATGGTGGAGTAAAATGTCCTCCTCAATCTGTTTTTTGGTATATTTCTTTTCCAGCTCGGAGTCGGTGAAGCAGCGCACCAACATGTTCTACCTTCACCCAGAGCGCTGCTGCGTCCCAAACAGCCCGCTGTGGTTCTCGTCCACGCCTCTGGACGACGGCACCATGGAGTCCATGCTGATCCGCATCCTCACCGTCAGAGAGCTTCATCTCAGGACCAAGAAAGACCAGCCTGTGGTTTCTGACCCGCCTTTTATACCTGAAGAAGAGGATGAAGACTCTGAGTGATAAAAAAAAAAAAGAACCGAAGTGACCTTTTTGTGGTGTTGCAACTGGCTGTCTAAATGTAAATAAACGTAAATGTTCACTACAACTTGTTCTCGGTAAGTCACAATAGCAGTGTGGTGAGCTGGAGAAAAGTTCTTTCCTAAACTCTGTTGAGCGAGAGTTGCACATTTCCAAACGCACACTGTTTCTGCAGACTGTTCAGCTCGCAGACTGTTTACTGCTGCTCAAAGATGAAGACACAAAGCTCATCAGTTTAGTTGCATCTTGTTGCTTTCGGTTTCCTTACAGGTATTATGATTCCTAACATTTCAGTGCACGCAAGTCTGCCGTGTTTTCTTTACTTTTTGGAAAAGTAAATAATGAATGGTCTGCAGTAAATCTGGAAATGCTGAGTTTGTTTCAGGAGCTGTTGGCCCAATAACAAGAACTGAAATTGTGTATGATCTTTATTTGTTTTAATTGCATTAGTTGTTTGTTTTTTTTTACTCCTGAATATGATTGGATATCTTTAAAGCTAAAGTTGCATGTTAGGTTTTAATCTTGGAGTGTTGGTGTCCTGGATGTTTTAGATGTGAACCTGCTGCAAAATATCAAGTGAAATCTCTGAACTAGTACAAAAGGTTAAGGAGAAGTCTACTCATGAGCTAATCATTTAAATCAAGTAATCAAGGCCATAAAAATCTAAAACATGCAGGGTACCAGCCACAAAAAAGAAACAATCCCAGAGGCCTTTTCACAAACTGTCAAATTTTGTGGTATTATCAACCTAAGCCAGTATCACAGGCTGACATGAGACCATACTGATTAATAGTAATGAGGGTACTGGGAACTAATCCAAAGATGTTTGTTCTCTAACATCTTGAGAATAAGAAGCAATTTGAATGTAACTGAAGGAGTGATAATTTGTAAAAGGAAGAGCAAATACTAACCTGAAACATAATATTTTGCCATTTTGATATGAGTTTTTGGTATTTTTGGGACACTGTTGAATCCAAAATGAGTCCTGGGATCATAATGCTGGGTAACTGCAGCAAGCTATGTGTATCTTGGTTATTTTAACCTCCTGTCCTTAGATTGTAGCTGTCTGTTTTATATTGTATGTTCTCTTTTTAATAAAATGTCTTAAATTGTATTTGCGAACCTGAATTATTTTTCTCTCGTCTCTGAGAGTTACATTTTAGTTAATGGAGTTATGAGAACTTTGCCTGTCCTCAGAATGTCCCCATAAGACACGTTCACACGCTCTTCACAGTTATCAGCTGCTCCTCGCATCTCATTCGCTCGTTCAAGTGTCAACCACTGACGTCACACTAAGCCAGTCATGTTACAATCAATGATTGGTCAAATTTTCCGCCGTGCGTTGACTAGTTATTTACTTCGGTCACGTGGTCTTCCAAGACGGGAACGAGAATAAAAATGAAAGCCATAGCATCTTTATACTAAACAAAGCTATTGTGACACTAAAACGAAGGTAAGTGTTGCTCTTTGTGAAACTTATGTCCTCCATTTCTTGCTCCAATGCCGTTTAGCAAACCAAGAAATGGAGTACATAATTTATGAAGAAAAACTTGTTTGAATTTATTGTGATTAGCACGCTAACTAATCAGGTTTGGGAGCAACCCAAAGTTAGCCACACGTAGTGCTAGAGCTTTCTGCAGCATCACTCAGAGCAGTAAGCATGGTGGCCAGGTAGAGAAGCATTGCTAAAGTCACACTGGTTTCATTTCTGTTTAAACTATCAGTATTCAACTGCAAATAAAACTTTTATTTGAGGTCATTATTATCTTGCAGCTTTTGTCTATACCCTGTTGCACTGAGGTGGGATTTATTTACTTATTGCACTATTTCATTTGGCATATTTAAGTGGCCTGTTAAAAGTTACAACTTTATGTGCAAAAAATACACAATATTTATGATGGGACTTGTTAAATATACAGTAATTGGATAAAAAGTATCAAGAAAGACTGGTTTAATTTTGTTTTTTTGTTGGATAGATTATTGTTTTACTGTATGATTGAACACATTGTACTTGCTAATGCAAGTAGCAGTTTTTAGTTGTCCAGTTTAGTATAAATATACACATGTTTTTATCATGTTTTTTATTGGTTTTAATTGATTTAAATTGCCATTGATTTTCAGCTTTTAAAAGACTGTAATTGTGCTTATTTTTAAGATATGAAAGTATTCTAATGCTGTCAGATTAATACTTTTGTCTTCACATATAACTTAAAACATTACATTAGTTAGTCACCCGGTGTATATTAGGGAGATTAATATACTGTTCAAAAAAATAAAGGGAACACTCAAACAACACAATATAACTCCAAGTACATCAAACTTCTGTGAAATCAAACTGTCCACTTAGGAAGCAACACTGATTGACAATCAACAATGATTTTGTTGTCAGCACATCCAACGTTGTACAGGACAAAGTATTCAATGAGAATATTTCATTCATTCAGATCTAGGATGTGTTGTTTGAGTGTTCCCTTTATTTTTTTGAGCAGTGTGTATAATTCTTTTAAATTATAGTAATACTTTCTGGTGTTTCCTGAGACAGACTTTGTGCAGACATTACTCACTTTTTCAGGTCACTGTCAGGTAAATATTGATAACACGGTTGTTCCTCTTGTGATGCAACCACTTACAAATATATTTGCATACTCTTATCAATTGGAAATCACATCATTTATTTACATTAAAATTGATCTGCATTCATACTTCTTCTTGGATCAAACTAGTTTAAATAAATACATTACCCCAAGTTTTTATTTGCTGTGTATTTCAGTAGAATGTATTTCTTTTCAAGCACATATTCTTGAACTTGCTAAAGTCGTATTTAGACCTGTCACTGCTGAAAATTTAGAAAGCATTATGAAGAAAACAGTCAGACTTTTACAAAAACAAAACAAATAATCCTGAAATATTTTATTTAAAACAGATTATTGGAAAATACCTGCTATTAAATACTTCCCACTAGCATCTAGGCCTGTCACGATAACAGATTTTGCTGGGTGATTGTTACGGCCGGCTCTGAAAGCCGCAACAAAAGTAGGCACGGCAACCAGTTAGTGTTAAGCCCGTGAGGCATTTATTTTCTAAAAAGTTGAATTGTCTGGGAGACATCAAAAAGACGGCCCAAGGGTGGTCGATCCGCGTCCCTTCACACCAGGAAGCCCGGGACCCATCCTGGTCTGGTTCTCAGGGACGTCTGCGGTGCTGGCTTCTGACAGTCACAAACATGACTGGAACGGCGCTCCCTATATACCATCCAGGTGTCTGTAATGGAAGCACCTCCCACATTGAGGACCTTAATTGTTTAATCAATTACACACACGGAGGACTACACAGCAGGGCCGTCACAGTGATAAATTGTCTCAAAAATTATTGCGATAAACGATAATATTGTTTGAAGACCTTTTTACATTTATTTAATGGAAATTACGTAATTATACATGCAATTTCCTTCCAAAGATAGATACACTTTACTTTCAAAAAAACACTTATCACTGGGACTGATACACAAAATAAATAAAACATCCAAAATTAAACATAAAATAGATTCTTAGTCTCCATTAACAATAAATGTACTTGAATAAAAACTAAACAACATAAAGCCAAAGTGGAATTAAATACTGCATTCAACTAACAGACTGCAGATTATGAAGTCTGTATAGTTTATTGCCCTTCAGTAATCATTAGATTTAAATAGAGAAGACATCCCACTGCCTGATGCAATAGTTCAAACTACAGAATTTTTTTTTACCCCAAACGACAATCTTAGAACGTTCTTCGTTCTGAGATTGTTACTTGTGTTGTGTGTTACGGTAGATCGTTGTGCTGCTCCGATCTAAATCAAGGATTTATCCAGACTGGGAGAGTGACGCAGCCTGTTGAATGCGACCGGTAGCCAATCAGAAAGCGCGGATTCTCCTCCTGCTTTCTGAGGGGAAACACGGAGGGAATCCCGAACAGCTGACAAGGTGCAACCTGAAGTCCAGCAGACATTGGAAACAACATGAATGTTTATTCAACAGTTCGTGCAAAGAAAATATAAATAACTAGGGGAGGAGTTGGAGCGAAATTTCTACCAGAAAACCCGGTAACTTTTCAGCTGTTCTCCGTTAACGTGACATAAATAGTTATAATGATTTTCATTCAGTCAGACTGACACCAGCTACATGCATTGCAGGTAGATTGTAGAAAGGAATTGATTAATGCCTGGTTTCAAAGTTAGTGAACTGGACTTATTATTTTGTGTCCATTGTTGGACACAACACAGTTTCAATCGAACCGTTATACCTAGGATTTCTGTCGGCTAATGTGTCTCTCAGGGTTTGATAATGTGTCTCAATCATCAAACATAAGAATAAGGAAGGGAGGGTCAGTGGAGAGCACCGGAGTTGAGCCTTTTTTCATTCAGTGTCATCAACAGTAAGAGAAAAAGGCAGGAAGAAACGATATAGCCGATAATTAAAATGAGGTCGATAGTTTTAATTTATCGTTCGATTAATTGACTTATCATTTATCGCGACAGGCCTACTAGTATCAAAACATAAACTTAAAAAACTGTCAATTTGTTTGTTTCCATTCTGTTATATGATTGTATGAAACCGTTTGGTACAATTTTAAGAATTCTCCGGTTCCCAACATTAAAACACCCCATAAATCTTATTTTTAAATAGTCATGAAAGAGCAGAGAGGGAAACAGACCCCCGAGCAAGATGCCATGGAGCACATTGTTGCTTGTAAAGACAAACCCTTCCTGAAGGAAAAGTTCATTGACTCTTTTAAAGGTAGGAGGTGCATTTCTTATTTATTATTTAGGTCAGTCTGTAGCCATATCAACAGAATCTTCTGAACGTAGGCCACAGCATTATTTACTACAAATACAATCAAATAATCACTGACTGTAAGTTGATCAAATGTTCTCTGTCTTAATCTAATGTAAATGTAATTTTATATGTAATATTATTTATTAAATGAAGAATCTTGGTCTGATATTAGTGATTGAAACGATGGACTCCGAAAAGTCCAAATCAACACATTGTGACTTGAGTTGATGATATATTTTATAGGAAGAGGTGTGTTCACTAATAAAACCATCAAGCCATCTATGTTTGTTGTGGAATATCGTGGGAACAAATTCTCAAGAGGCATCACATCTGAGGAGAGAGGCTGCGATGCTTTGAATGGTTTTGTTTTTGAATTTTCATGGAAAGGAGAACGATGGTGGTAAGTTTACTCTCATTTGATTTAAAACGTTGGAAATCATTGTCCTGAAGGAACAGAGTTATGATATGATGGTGGTTCTCTGGCAGCATCGATGCTTCGAAAGAAGACAACACACTTGGCCGACTTGTGAATGATAATCACATAAGTCCAAACTGTGAAATGAGGAAGGTTGTTTGTGAAGGGAAGCCACACTTGTGCCTGTTTGCAGTTGAGGAAATCTCTCCAGGCGAGGAAATAACATACTACTATGGAGAGTCCAGTTATGAGTGGCGCTCAAAGGTAGGTTCATAACAGTTAAAGCATCTTCTTAGCTTTTTTTCTATTGCAACAGCTAGATGTTTTATGGTTTGTCTACTTAAGACAAGCTTAGTCTCAGTTTAAATCTATTATTAATGTTCTCACAAGGAATATGAATGGAGCTCTGTCCCTAAGAAGACCAACAATGTTCAGTTGATCTCCACTTTGATAACAAATGTGTTAGAAAATTTCTTTGCTGATTAAAATTGAAATTAATGTTACTCAAAGAAAAGTTAGAAGGGATTTGCAATTTCCTATTTTCACTAAAACAATGAAAAACCAGGTTCCAAATACCTTCCAAAGGTACGATTGAAGAAAAGGAGGGCAAAGGTCATGCAAATTTAGAAACCAAAACAGATTTTAAGTGTTGGGTAAGGAAGCAGACATAAGTACACTTATATATTTTTAAGGCTATGCGACTGTAAATGCACAGACATAAAAAAAACTTTTGTTATGCATCTGACATAGATATGTTAAATTCTTTCTGAAAGACTTTAATGCTGGTATTGTAAGTCTGCTTTAAACAATTTTGACTTTTTTACTTCTTTATTGGTGTGTGTTGTTGTCATGTCTGTCTTAAACTGCAGTGAAGAAAACGTTTTATTTGTTGTAGAATTTTTGAAAGTTGAAAATTACTGTTATATAATCATGCTTTCTCAAAAAGGAATAATTCTATTTTCATAACTATTTATATATAATGTTTCTCATTGCATTTGCAGAAATCTTACTGTGGGTTGACTTCTTTAAAGAGAGATGGCTGTCCTTCCTCATCAACACCACGGCCTAAAAGGGTTTGTGAAGAATGAAATAAATCTTAAGTCTTTCTTGATTTTAAAAAAAAATTTCTGTTCAAATTTTAGTGTTGTTATGCATACTTGTCTTATACCCATCCAAATCTGTATAAAGATAAACATCGTAAATGCTTAAATTTAATATATTTAGAAAGTTTTAAACAATGTTTTTTGTTTAATTATATTATTTGTCTGAAATTGTTTTTCTGAAAACTATGACCCTATGTTTATCTTAAACCTGTTTGCTGTAGAAATGTGTTTCAAATCTATACTTTAAAATTGAAGTGCAGTAAGACTGAAGAATAAAAAATGAGATTGAAAAAATTTATAATTTAAAGATGGAAACACTGACAAAAGATTATTCATATGTATCTCTACTGTGGTTCTAGTCAAAGAAGTCACAAATTTCCTACAGTGAGGAATATTTTGACAATGATGATGAACAACCTGGACCAAGTCGTCGTAGTGTTCGAGCGACTTCACGTTCGGCTGATCGTGAATCTTCTCCGGACCTTACCGACTCTTTTATGGAGCCATCAGAGGAGGACTCTCCTGATGAACACAAGTCCAAAAAGGATAATGAAATCTGCAAATCCAAACAAAAACGGATGAAAATGTCTCCCACTAAATCTTTGACTTCCAAAAACTACTGCTTTGTTTGCAGAAAAGGGACGGCCAAAATTTCTCGTCATCTCCAAAAGCACGCAAAGGAAGAGCCTAAAATCGCAGAGGCGTTTTCATTTCCTCCAAACTCAACCGAACGCAAAAGGCTGCTTAACATATTAAGAAATAGAGGAAATTTTGATCACAATCAGGAAGTGCTGAAGAGCAATACTGGAGAACTGAAAGTGAAAAGGCGACCAAAATCTGGCAACATGAGTTCAACAAACTTTATGTACTGTCCGTATTGTAAAGCCATGATGACACAATCATTAATGCGTCATCATGTACCCAACTGTGTTAAAACTGCACTTTCTATAAATAATAGTGTCATAAATGACACTGAGGAGTTGGAGTCAGTGCACAATATCCCTCCTGATGTGAAGAAGATACTTTCAGGGATGGGACAAGACGAAGTCGGACTTGTGATTCAAAATGATCACCTTCTGATCCAGCTGGCAAAGAGTTTATGCAGAAAGTACAGAAATGATCCATGCAAGGAGCAGGCGGTCCAGGAGAAGCTGAAGGAAATAGGGACACTCTTGTTGGATCTGAATAAAAAGAGAATAATAAGCTTTGAAGATGCAATACAATCCAAAAAATTCTCCAGCATTGTCAATTCAGTGAAAAACATTGTGGGCTTTGATCCCATAATGCAGACTTACAGCAAGCAAGGACTTGCTTTCAATTTGGGAAATTCACTAAAGAGGATTGCCAAAATCATTCTTAATGGGGAAAATACCAGTGAAACAATGAGGAGTTCTGCTAAAATATTCCTAGAAATGTGTGAGAAAGAGTGGGGTGGACTTGTGTTGGACACCTCCTTTTCATCAGTGAGAGGACAAAAAGTTAGCGGTCCAGCTGCAATAGCTTTCACACGTGATGCACAAGCTTTCCATTCCTACCTGGAAAGATTATCAGCTTCTGCCACTGAGAGCTTGAAGACATCTGACGATCCTCAAGTCTTCAACGTACTTTCCAGGGTCACTCTTACACAGATTTCGGTTTTGAGCAAATGTACAACTGAGGTTTCAGAAATGACACTGAAGTCTTTCAATGAGAGGGGTGACTCCACCAAGTTGTTGTCCAAACACTTCATCAAGATAAATATTCTGAGCAAAAGCGGCCTGAACGTCGCCATTCTATTGACCTCTGAACTCACCAGCACCATAACTTTGCTGCTCAGCAAGAGAATGGCCTGTGGTGTCCATGAGGACAATCCTTTCTTGTTTGCAAAGCCAGACTCTTCTGTCACAAGCCACTACCACGGATCTCACTGTATCAAGTCTTTCTCAAGCCTGTGTCATGCGGAGAACCCTGAGAATCTCAGGGCTGCCCATCTCTCCAAGCACATGGCAAGAATATTCCAGATTCTGATGGAGAACGACAAGCTTGAGCACCTCAGTGAACTAGTTGGCCTTGAGATCCACACCAACAAGGAATACTACCAGTCCCCAGAGGTAGCTGTTGAACTTGCTAAAATCTCTAAACTCCTGCTGGCAATGGAGAAAGGAACTCTGGACAGATTCAAAGGAAAATCTCTGGGGGAGCTTGAGATCGATGGTGAGTTTCCTTTGTGACACTCATCTGTCAGCTTGCAAATGAAGAACATGTGGTGAAATGTGCTTTCTGTTGAAGATGAGCTGGAGTCAGATGAGGGGCAGAGCAGTGGTGGAGAAGATGTTGAAAAGAACAATGAAGAGTCAGGTTCTCCACGTCAACAGTGTGGTATGTTATAAAATATTCTTTACATTTTTGGTATTTATGCTGTACTCAGGCTGAATATTCTAGCTTTCATCTTCTATTCATCCAGAAAATTATGCTCTAAACAGACTTTTTTCTTTTGCTGATTTATAGAAGAATGACCACTGGCTTTCTCTTTTACCATCATAAAGCTGAAATATACAAACCATGGTATTAGCTAAGTAAAATTGCAAATTCGCCTAATGCATGCTTACTGCAAGCTAATGAACTTAAATGTGCAAAACATGTTACCATTGTTACACAAAACAAAGAGACAATTGTTATTTTTCACATTATTTATACGTATGGAAAACTGTCGTTCAAAGCAACAATGTTTTAAAGTTTATATCAGCTTAACTTATGAATATTTCTGCATTGTATTTGGCCATCTTGGATTTATTTGCTTCCTGTGTTTATTTCTCACGGTAACCAAAACAGTGTCACAAAACAATTATCAAAGGGAGTTGTGGGGTGGTTTACTAAATATGTTTTCTTGTGTGAATTACAAAAGGCAAAATATTTTCCTTTACCGATATTTAGCAAGCAAAATATATCTTTATCTTTTGTTGACTTTAGGTACATCTCAGTAAGCTGTGGTGATCACAACTGTCACATAACAAAATCATTCAGTAACTTAAATGAATTGTGTTCAGGGACATGTTTCAGATCATTGAGGAAATTGCAGCAATTAGGAGCAACAGCTTCCACGAACTACTTACCAATGATTATGTTGCATCACTGAGGAATAATGTTGGAATAATAGCTGAAGAAAAGAAAATGTATCTGAAAGTGTGTTGAGGTTCATAACAGTCGTATAAACCACCAGGTTTACAGGAGCAAAACTTTAATGCGACTAACATGCTGATGTTTGCAGATATTCCAGAGCAGCTCGATGGACAGCTGACTCCGGCTGTTCAGGACGCTTTGGAGCACATAAAGGCTAAAAGAGACAAACCCTTCCTTCAGGAGAAGTTCATAGAGTCTGCTAAAGGTTTGTTGTCATAAAGAATAATCAGATTCTTTAAGATAAATCTGACTTTCAATCAATTACACCTGATGAGACAATCCTATTAAAGTCTCATTGATGGTTTGGCACACCTCTGCTAATGCAGTTTTATCTACTGTTAAGAACTCTTAAAGTATTTAAATGTTTATATTCATGCTCTTATTTTGAAGTGGATGAAGACTGTTTATGCAGCAGTTACACTGTTACACTGTTTTAACTCATTGACATTTGCTGGATGTCAACAAATATTTAGCTTTTGCTAAATACCATGTTGGTATAGTTCTGTAGTATTAGCATTAGCAGAGTAAATTTTTATTATTGGCTCTTAAGGGTTAACACAACTAACTTTTTAGTTAGCAGCGCCCACCACTGTTAAAATCTTTGTCTGTTTCTCCAGGTAGAGGTGTGTTCACCAAGGAATCCATTGAGCCATCTTCTTTTGTTGTTGAGTTTCGGGGGAGGATCTCTGCTTGCCAAGAAAGCTCTGAGAAGCAAACTGAAGATTTGTTAAACAATTATGTATTTAGGTTTTCATGGAAAGAAACAAACTGGTGGTGAGTTTTCTGCTTTTTCACAGCTAAAAACAACTTTAGGCTGAAAAACGTTGCTTTCTTTCCAAGAATTTTTTTTCACTAGTCATGAAAACACTAATAATTTGATAAAACACCAAGAAGAGCAAATTAGGTCTGAAAATAATGAGGATAAATCTTAAAAGACCCACATGTTATCTTGATTATCATTCACTGGTGGCCAAATTATGACTTAGAGAGGTGACTGAAAATTGCCACAGAACCTTTGACCTCTGGAGAACCTTTGACCTCTGGAGAACCTTAGGAAACCTCACTGGTTTGAGATGGTCTGAACAAGAGCTATAGATTACAAACTTTCACCCTTTTTCAGTCCAGGCTGCTCTCACTCCATAACCGCTGGAGCTCTGTGAATTTAAGCAGAATATCAGAGGAAATGGAAAATGTTCCACAGCCCAATTATACGAGAACGGAAAATTTAGAATAGGATTAGAAGTTGTTGACAAAGTGACAGACTGAAGCTAATCCTGTTGGTTTAACTGTTTCTTAGTGTTGATGCTTCAGCTGATGATGGGAGTTTGGGTCGGCTCGTAAACGATGACCACCTTGATCCAAACTGCAATGTAGTGAAGATTACCTATGAGGAGAAACCACACCTGTGCCTGTTTGCACTGAAAAAAATATCAGCTGGTGAGGAGATAACCTTCGACTACGGGGGGTCTTCGTACTCGTGGCGCCCAGAGGTAGATTCGCATTTCACAGTGACACATACGGTTCTCATTTCTGTACATTTTCTGGTTTATCGCTCATCTTGTTAAATTACTTTGTGTTTTTCGGCCATCTGTGTTTTGACAGGATACTAGCGAGGATGTAAATATTCCTGAAAAAGACTTGGAAAAGGATCCAGCTTTCCCCATTAATAATAAAGTAAGAATTGTTCAAGACATAGATTAATATTTATGCAAAAGAACAGCAACAGAGTACTTGCAATAAATATAAAAATGTCATGGTTATGAAGTTTTAACAGATGCTGGGAGGAAGAATCAGCTTTTGTGCACCTAGGATGCATTAGCTTGTCATTGATCATTTCCCCATGACTGCGTAACTGATTCTTTCTTCACATTTAAAACGTGAATTTGTTGGAAAAACACATCCAACAATATTTTAGGATGTAAATTTGCTTTTTCAAAATTCATTCCAGCTTGAGGACTCTGCAGCAGAATCCTTCAGCTCTGCTGAATCCTCTGGAGATGAATACGTCTGCAATGAGCAACCAGACAGCGACGACAGTTTCTCAGAGTCTGAACTGCCTGACGGGGCGTCAATCCCCGTAGAGGGAGACGGGTCTCACTCCAGCTCTGACAGCTGGGACTCCGACATGCCGACCAAAGCTACTTCCTTGACTGGGAAGAACTACTGTTACGTTTGCGGAAGACCACAGTCAAAAATCTCCCGTCACCTCTTAACCCACAGAGCGGAAGAGCCTGAGATTGCTGAGGCATTTAGGATGGATCTCAACAGCAAGGAGAGAAAGAAACTACTTCAAAAACTGCGGAACAGAGGGAACTACAACCACAACCAGGAGGTGCTGAGAACTCGAAAAGGAAAACTTAAAGTGAGGCGAAGAACAAACACGTCCTCTATCAAAAACACAGCTACCTGCATCTACTGTAAGCTCTTGTTTAATCGGAAGACTCTATGGAGGCATCTTCAGAAATGTTCTCTGAGGGTCTCAGCCCCTCTAGAACGCAAGTCAGGGATTTTAGCATTAATTGCCTCTGGGCTAACAGAACCTGAAAACAGATCGTCGGGTGTGAGGAAGATTCTAAAAAAACTGAAAGAAGATGAAGCTACCTCCTTAGTTTTAAAGGATCCTTACCTTTTGCGGCTGGCTTGCTGTTTGTACTACATGAAGGATGGCAAGAACAAAGACTCCGAAATCAGGCAGAAACTGAGACAAATGGGAAAACTGCTCGCAACCTTGAAAGAAAAGTCTATAATGAGCATTGAGGAGGCTTTAAAACCCCAGAACTTCAATGTCGTAATTGAAGCGGTGAGGAAAGTCTCAGCCATGAGGAAAAACATCAACGCCAAGCCACTTTCAAAAGTAATCGGATACTCACTTAAGAAAGTGGCTGATATAAAATATGCTGTAGCTCTGAGCAACAAATCAGATAACGAATCAATAGAGGAGGCAAAGGAGTTCCTGAAGCTGTGTGAGAAGGAATGGGCTTCAAATGTACCAATTCGACAGAGAGTACCGGGAGCACCAACTTTACCCTTTATCCAGGACGTTCAGCTGCTGTTTAAGTACATCCACAATTCGGTGAGCTCTGCAGTCTCAATTCTGAGCAAGTTTCAAAGCCCACCAGTCTACATTGCCCTCCTCAAAGGGATCTTTGCATATGTGGGCATACTAAGCAGAAATTTTACTGAGATGTTGTATGTGACCCTGGAGTCGTTCCTGCAGTGGAGTGAATCTCAGCCTCAGGAAAATGCTGACACCAAGCAGCCGCTGCTTGACAAAGTTCTCTCCAAACGGCTCATTAAGATCAACATTGTTAACCAAAAGAACCAAAATGTAGTTCTCATTCTGACCCCAGAGCTGCTCTCTGCAATCGCCTTGCTGGTGGAGAAGAGAAAACAATGTGGTGTGCCCGACGGAAACCCCTATCTCTTTGGATGGCCGGAGAAATTGTCCATCAACATCTACAAGTGGCAACGGGTCATTTCCATGTTTGTGGGTTTGTGTGGTGCCAAAGGTGAGAAGAACCTGAAGTCTCCGTTATTCCGTATGCACACAGCAAGAATATTCCACATTCTCATCCTGAATAATGAGGAGCTCAGCCAGTTAGCCACACTGCTGGGGTGCGATGTTCAAACCGAGAGCGAGTTCTACCAGAACCCGGAGGCAGTTGGAGACATCGCAAAAATCTTGGTGCTGCTGTCGGCTGTGGAGGCCGAATGTCTGGCCATATTCCAAGGAAAATCTTTGGAGGAAATCGAAATTCCAGGTATGTGTCCTCCCACCTACCAATGTAAGTAGACTGATAGTAAAGATGATGCACTTTGCTTACTGAAGAGGAAGTTTTTGCTTGATTTCGTCCAGGTTACTCAGCAGTTGCTTATATTACTTTCTTATTCCAATCATAATGTCAAATAAAAGTTACTCTAGCTTCAGAACCAGATGAATCAATACTCGATTATTAAATATAAATAAATTCTTATTGCTAAAATACAACACAAAAAATGAACTTGGAGAGATTCAAGAGGCTTAAAGTGTAACTTAGACCCTGTGAAAGCAAAGCCCCGCCCCCAAATTGAGGCGGAGCCTAGAGACACAAAGAGGCGGGGCCAAGTGTGGGGATAAGGGCAGTACTGAGATGGTTTAAGGCCAAATATTGCAAAGTTAATCAAATTTACACAAAAATGTCAAAATTTGAATAGTAATATAAAGATGGCAGCCTTGTAGAGTTTAAGTGCAAAAAAATTAGAAGAAAAAATTGAGTTGGGGTTTATTTACTTTTAAAATGTCAGAAAATGCTTGAAATATTTCGATGTGACTTTACTTGGGAAACCTGGTGGTTCTGAACTTAAGCTTTGGGTTTTGTTGCACTCAATGAATAACAAGTTTTCAATCTATAAATTTGGTTAATTTACAAATGGGAAAAGTCGAACTAAACCCAGCCTTTCACCTGTAGATTTAAGGTGGTGGTGTGTTAATTTGCAGCAGATTTAGTTACAGCTACAGAACTGAGCTGCAATTCTAAATAATCAATTTAATCTTATCCAATGAAACATACAGTTTATATTTGCGTTTTAATTTGAGAGGACCTGCTAAAAATATATATCCTGCTCCAAATGCAGCAACTTTATTAATCTTTGTGATAAAAAACAGCAAAATCTGGTGTTGTGTGAAGATAAAATAATAAAAATGTGAGATGCTTTTCTAAATTTAGTTTGAGAGCGTTTTGGTGAAACATTGATGTTTTTCTCCCAGGTGAGCTGCCGGCGGTGACGGAGAACAGCAGGAGAGCCACTGAAGCATCTCGTCAGGGGAACGGTGGGTAACACAACAGTCAACTGCAGGTTTTTCTTTCCCTTATTGTTACACATTAAATAACCTCCTATATGTTGGTAAGCAGTTGAATACTCTGCACTTATTTAGAAGGAAAGTGGTTAAGCCCTTATCTGCAGGGGAACGCGAAAGGATTCACCTTTTGGCTTTACGGTGATAATCCCAGATATTAACAGCAGCTTCCCTTTTAGTCCATGTTCGTCCCTCTTTACTAAACTCCAGCCTTGTTTTGCAGCTTTCTGCTTTCATGCAAAAAGCTCTCCTTTGGAGACTTCTCACAGTCCATACCCCTGAAAAAGTGCAGAACTTCAACCACAAAAGCAAATTAAGCTCAGATTTGCTCCAAACACTTGAAACTGCAGAATTGTTGCATCCCCCTATTCTTATAGCTGAAGTTTCTTTCTTTCAGGTGCTTCTCGCTCATCGACAAAGAAGAAAGGTGAAGGTTCTTCCAAGAGGAGTCGAGTCAAAAAGAAGCAGGAAGTGGAGGCGGATCGGACTGAAGCGACTCGTGAGAAAAATGAAGCGGTGAAAGAACCAGAGCAGAGCAGCGAGACACAGACCAATAATCAAACCACTGCAGCTCCTGGCAAACACAACGAGAGTCAGGTTTATGTTAGCGATGAAGATGAAGACATGAATGTAGATTTTAATACTGATATTGACATAGAAGACGATGATGACGATGTCAGAAAAGAAGGAAGTAAGGCTGATGATGACTCTGAGGCAAACCTTGGCCGTCAGGATAAAACTGAAGAAAATGAGACGAGTGAAACTCTGAGGGACGACTCCTCTGAAGACACGATGGGACAAAAGAACGAAGGTGATGACGATGTCAGAAAAGAGGGAAATATAGCTGATGGAGACTCTGAAGCAAACGCTGGAGTTCAGGATAAAACAGAAGAAGTCGAGACGAAGGGACAGAACGAAGAGGCGAATGGTGAAGATGATGACGACGGTGAAGATGAACCGGGCGGCTGGATGGGAGCAGAAAGTGGAGGATCTTCTCCTGTTCGCACAGGTAGGATCTGCTGCAGTGTTCCTGTCATGTTTCGGTTCTAACGTTTAATTTCGTTTTCATTTTGCATCATTTACAGAAGAGAAACGCAGCAACTTTGAGGCAGCAATGAGAAACATGAAAGTAATAAAGATTTTGATCCGCAAACTGAACATTGTGAGTTTATTTAATGCTTTCTATCAAAGTGCAACATTCCAACTTTACATTTCCTTGCAGCCATCTTTGTTTTGTTTTACGTAGGAGAACTTGCAGTTTCCTGTCCGGGTTTCACGGTTTCCTCCGAGTGAGAATCAGTCGGTCAAAGATCAGCCGGTGGCTGAAGACGAGCGTCGATCCACATCCACCGAGGAAACCAGCAAACAGAGAGACACAAAGGTGAGAAACTGAAAACCTTCAGTGCAGAGCGGAGTGAGGAGCCTTAGGAAAGTCAAACATGAACAGCAACGTTTATTTATCTGGTTATAGAAATGTTCACCATGTTGTTCATAGTAAAATTTGATTTATTTAGAAGAAAAACTGCAAACTGTTGCTGCAGTAAGTCTGAACTGAGCAGAAAGGCACTGAATCACGACATGAATGAAATGTTTGCTCTCCTGTTCGGTTTTCAGGCTGTGAAGATGAACTGCTCCCACTGTCAGAGGATCATGTCGAAGGGACAAACGGCGTACCAGAAGAAAGGCTTCACAGACGTCTTCTGCTCCAAACACTGTCTGTTTGAGATGTTTCCTCCCAGCAAAGCAGCTCAGAGGGCCTGTTACCACTGCTGTAGGTCAGTCTGCACAACCAACAGCTCTGCACATCTGAACTGGTTTAAACTACTTGGTCTGGAATAAATAATCTGCAGGACAAAGTCTTTCACAATGAGCTGCTTGGTCGAGTTTTTCTGTCAGATTCAGGTCTGAAAACATGGAAGAAGGTCGATTTTGTTTCTACAGAATCATTTCTGATGAGTTCATCCTGCTGAAAGAGTTCTGCAGGTTTTTATATAAAATCATAAATTCTCCATTTTTTTCCTTTCCATGTTTTCTCCCTTTTGTTTCACAGCAGAATCAATGGAGAGTTTGTGGTTAAAATGCTCAAAGATCCATTCAAAGACCCAGTCGAGTTTAGAAAATGTCAAAACGTTTGTGATGGTAGGACAGAAGTACGTTTTTCCCGCTGTAGATGTAGATTCAGATCAGTTTTCTTGTTGCTATTTCTTGATTTATTAAGATGAAGCCGTACATGGATGACATGTTCTCTTATCTTTTCCACTTATATCAAAAAAGAAAATAAAAAACAAATTTACTGGAAACTCCGATCAACTTTCAAAAGTATGGATCAGGGTCACCTCCGTTTGATTAGATTTATTTCTAAAGCAGTGTTTTTCCAAATAGGATGTTTTTTAATCTAACTGATAAAATTAAAGTTTTCCTATATTTGCTTGTTTGCAGGATTGGCTGCTACATTTCTAATAACGTTTAATAAAACCAGCAGCTCAACTTTAATCTCTCACATCTTCAAATATCAAACCGTTTTCTCATTATTTTGTCCCAGAAATGATTTTGAGTGTTTTCTGTTTTCTGTAGGCTTTGTGTTTTTTAATAATCGTCTCTCCTTTCAGGGAGAACCTGCAGCCGCTGGAGCTCATCATGGCCGCCGTGGACCTTAAAGGAACCATGCGAGACTTCTGCAGCACCAGCTGCTTGTGCTCCTTCAGATCCAGCTCTGCTTCTCTCCAGAGAAAGTTCACCACCACATCCACCCAGACGCTGTCAGCGCTCTGCAGCGTCTGCAGCAAAACCTGCGTGGTAGGATGAGCGTTTCTGATTGGCTGTTTCATAGGACCGCATATCAGAGCCATTATAGATGGAAAAAAATGAGGAGAACATTTCTAGAAAAACAACCTCAAATTTCTGTTTTAAAAGTTGAAAATTTGGTAGAAAAATCTCAGAAAATTTGAGGTTAATCTCAGAAATTGTCAAGAAAAATATTGAGTTTTAAAAGTTCAATTTCTACTATTACTGTAAAAAACTCAGAGCTTTACTACAAATCTTGGAAATTTCAAGAGTCAAAAATGTTTTTTCTATCAAATTTAAAATTTTTCAACTCTGAATTTTTTTCTCTCAAAACGTTTTGAGATGAATCTCAAAATCAGAAATTTTTTTCTACCAAATTTTCTACTTTTAAAACTGAAAAATGTCCTTGTTTGTTTTTTTTTTCTTTCAGGATTTTGTTTTTTTTAGGAGAAATTTGCTCCCTTTTTCCAGAAATGTCCTTGTTTTTTTGAGAACATTTATGAGAGTAATCTAAAAATGTTTGAGTTTTTTGGCTAAACCCTTTTTCTGCCTGCAGCGGCCCGAATACGCCGCTGTGGATCTGTGAAAGCATGTTTTCTGCGGTTGTAGAGCGAGCTGGAGCTGAAGCTGGATGAGTGCCTGCACCGGTTCTGCAGTGTCGTCTGCTTGGACGCGTTCTGCAGGGAGAACCTGGGGATCTGTGAGAACTGCAGCCAGACCTGCAGGAAGAAGCCGCTGCAGCTGAGGCTGGAGGAAGGATCAAAGACCATCTGTGGTCCGGACTGTCTAGAGGAGTTTAAAAAGGTGAAGACGTTCACCAGGCATTAGAGCTGAGGGTTAATTCAGATGGGTGATGTGGCTTGGAAATAAAATCTACAATGTTCTTCATACCAGGTCAGATTTTAATCCATTTTTTATTGCTTTCTCTTCTCAGAAAATAAATTATAAATAAGAGAAAATATTTTCAAGAAGTGGCTTTGTTTCAATCATTTCTCATATTAGCTTTTGGTGGATTCTTAGGGTCAGGCCATGAGAATTTTTGTTTATTTATAAAAATATGTTGACAATTTCAGCCAAAAGAGAAAAAGCTTCTGGATTTATCAGGATTTGACTCAGTTTGCAGTTCTTTCTTTGAAAAAGACTCAGTCGCTTCTCTGATAGTTTTAAAATAATAATTTGATGCTGATTAAGTATTTCTACCAAGTATTATCTGTAAGACTTGAATCAAAGTATAACTTCACAAGATGCTAAATTTAGCTATTTTTCATGCTTGAATTCTCATAAAATTACTACTTTATTCTTATATACAAGGAAAAATAAAAAAAGAAACCAAATCTTAGGTTGGCTGCAAAACTTTGTTGTATAATTGACTTGAGTCCAGATAAACAGAAGCTATAAAACACACTTGTCTCACAAAATGGCCGCCATGAGCCTCAAGGAGTTCATTGGTGGAAAAAATCCAGATTTTCCAAAAATCTTCAAAAATCAAGGATTGTGTTGAGTTGCTGTGTGTTCCTGTCTGAGCGTGGTTCTCGCTGTGGGTCTGCAGAACATCCTGGCGGCCCAGGAGTGTCTGGTGTGTCGAGCTGCTCAGCTGCCGTCAGACATGGTCAACCACAAAAACAAGGACAACGCCGTGGATCTCTTCTGCTCCCGCTACTGCGTGATGTCCTTCAAGGCGCTGCCCGCTGCGGACCAGAGCTTCAGAACCGTGAGTAGATCCCTGTACAGTCAAACACGTGTCAAACCCAAGGCTGGGGGGCCAAATCCAGCCCGTCTCAGCTTCTTATGCGGCCCTAAAGACTCCAGAGAATAATTGTGAAATGGTGCGATTACATATTATTTTAGCAATGAGATGAAAGCATTTTTAATATGTTTACTACCAAATAACATCAATCAGTCTGTTCAGTTTTCTCACACAAAATTAACAGATCCCAGTAATTATTGCCACTGATGCTTAATTGTTCAATTTTATGCAAAGTGATCCTAACTCCCACCAGCAGGTGGCAGTATTTAAAAACAAAAGATGTTCCATATTATTTAATTGAAAGAAGTACTTAATGAATGCAGAGACAGCTATTTATTCATATTTTAAGAGTTTAAAGGGTTTTGTTGATGCATTCTGTCACAACCGGCCCTTTAAGAACATTCATGAATGAATTATTATGAGTTGCAGCAATAATTAATTCCCCTTTGGGACCAATAAAGTAGTTTGAATTCGAATGATCTTGATGAATTTGAAGCCTCTGCTTTAGCGGTTCAGGCGACTTTATTGTGAAAGTCTTTGGTGTGACTGTGAAGCAGCGTTCTTCCCCTGCGGACGACACGGCCAGACTCATCATCGCCAGCGATGACGCCGCCTGCTGCGGCTGCAGGAAGCAGCTGAAGCGAGCGTCTGCAGTTTACCACCTGAAAAAAGCAAAGCAGCTGTTCTGCTCGGAGGCGTGCGTCACTGAAAAGCTTCCCCAGGTCCAGTTCGACACCAGGAACTGTTACAGCTGCCTCCAGTAAGACCAGGATGCTTCAAGTATTCTCAAATTTATTCTAAAGTATTTAAGATTAAATACGACATCAGACCAAGAAAAAAATCATTTAATACAGAGATGAAGAACAGTATATTTAATACCTGCTTAAATGTTGTTTGCATATACTAGATAATAATAAAATAGAACTATTTTATACAACTATTGGAGTTTTTTATTTATGATACATCCTGCAATTTGCTCAATACAAAATGAATAATTCCTGTTTGCTGTCAGGTTGATCACGCAGCCTCAGAAAGTGATCCTGGCTCCGGTGGATGATTCAGGAACGATGAAGGAGCTCTGCAGCGACACGTGTCTCACTTCTGTCAAGTCCAAGATGCTTCTGTCCAACTGCAAGCTGTGTGGCAAACACTGTCCTGTAAGGAAACGCTAAGCCAAAACAAACAAGCTCCCTCAGTCGCGCTGCATTCAGCTGACATGAAATTACAAGTCCAGCAGCTTTTAGAGAGGAAAGATGGAGTGAGTTTCTGCCCAAGCTCAGAAATTTTCTTGGAAAAACTGGGAAATTTCTGAGATCCAAAGTTGAAAATGTGAAAGAAAAGAACTCAGAAATTTTTCTATTAATCTCAGAAATCTTCTTGAAAAAGTGCAAAATGTTGGACTTTAC
The DNA here is from genome assembly GCA_911649635.1 of Poeciliopsis gracilis. Taxonomy (NCBI): domain Eukaryota; kingdom Metazoa; phylum Chordata; class Actinopteri; order Cyprinodontiformes; family Poeciliidae; genus Poeciliopsis; species Poeciliopsis gracilis. The sequence continues at coordinate 1,249,586 of CAJVRI010000608.1, forward strand.
GATAAGGGAGGTTGATTTTGATGGCTGTTGTTAATTAATGGAGAAAAGTTTTAATTTTCCCTTGAGGGGAACGACAGACACTCTAATGCATCAACATCTCTGTGTTTCACATATTTTATTCTTTTATCTTTTATTTCTATTGAGCAAACTAAGAGGTTATATTTTATAAATGTATCTAAGTTTAATGTTTGCAAAACACATTTTTATGTTTATTTAATACAACTGATGAGGCATAATGTTAAATTTGATTGTGTTTTTTTAAAATTCAGCATAATATTTATTCCTTTATGTTATGGAAGATGGTTGACCCTCCTGGCCGCTTCTCAGTGAATTTAGATTAACTCGTTTACTGAAACCGTGTCACCTGGTAATAAGACAAGCAGCATCACAAACAAAAGTCACTGTTGTCTGTTAGATCTGTGTGAAGAAGAGGATTTCATCTTCTTCAGATGCGGCTCATCCGTTGCCATGACAACGTTGTTCTCCTCTGTTTCTCCGTCAGTGTAAGCTCTCCATGACGGTGGACGGCGAGGTCCACAGACTCTGCAGCGAGTCCTGCGTCTCCTACTTCCGCCTTCAGCACCAGTCCTCCTGGTCGTACTGCGTCGCCTGCGGCGCGCTGCGCTGCAGCCGGCGGCTCGCCCTGCAGACCGACGGCGGCGTGAAAACCGTCTGCGGAGACGAATGTCTGCACAGGCTCAAAGAGGTGCAGAGACTAAACGTCCCTCCGTCAGAAGCTGAACAGTAGTGAAATAAACGGCTCAGTCTGTTTTCCTGAACTCGTTCTGCAGAAAGTGAAAAGCCCGCAGCTTTGCTCGACGTGCAGAACGCCACATCAGATGTCGGACATGGTGGAAAGCCAGAACAGCGAGGGGCAGCTGGATCTGTTCTGCAGCCACAGGTGCATGAAGGTTCACAAAGGTCAGACCTGCACTGTTCCAGGTACAATGCCATCAGTCCTGCACTTTAACTCTGCAAGTTAAAACCCGGCAGATCTGATTTATAACTTATAAACAAGCTATAAATTATATAAATATAATAAATATCATCAGTTATGTTTGTCCCAGTTTTTAGTCACTTTAAATAAGATAAAAGTGACTTAGAAATAACGTTTCCTCAAGGTGTAGGAGTCTGTTTTAGGTCAGTAATTCTGGATAAAACTGGCAGATTGTTTCACTTATAAGATGGAAAAATAATCTGCCAGTGAAACTGAAGGAATTATTTACTAAAAACAAACTCAATGTTCTTCAAAGCTCCGTTTGTCTTATTCAAAGTGTTCTAAGTTATTTGCAATAATTTGTGTATAACGAAGACATATAATGGGGTTTGGACTGCAGTGTGATGGTGCATCAGGGTGTTTGAATGTGAATATATTTGGACTAAACTAAACATGTGCACACGATGTAAACATGTTTTACTCTTATCTTCCTGATCTTTGGATCTTAATGTCCAAAGAAAATTATGTAAAATTCTGATTAACCTTAATTTTTTTCTCTGTTTTAGCAGAAAACAAGTCCGAGGAGACAGACATTAAAGACGTTAAAGACGTGAAGCCGTCGCTGGCCAGTTTACCAAAGGTGAGTTTTTGTTTGCAGTTACAAACTCCAAAGCTTCTTGTCTGATTTGAAATAAAAGTAAGCGGTGGTAAAAGAGCTGATATCTTTTGATTAGATCAAAGAGGAGCCGGAGGAGCCGCAGTATTTTCTGAGCCGCTCCGTCTCAGTTTCCCCTCAGAGCATCAAGGAGGAGCCGGGCGCGCCCGAGGTCCGACACACTCTCACCAAATGTTGCTTTTTATGACGCAAAAACTAAATCTGCTTCTCGTTTAAAGATCATTCACACAAATATGGTTTTATTCTTCATCCAGTTTATTCATTTTAGCAAACAAAATTAAAGTATTTTACAGATTATTTCACTTATAAGATGTGAAAAATGTTTTGTTATGAGTGAAATAATCTGCCAGTGGAAATTTATATTCAGAAATGATTTATTTAAAAAAAGCTCTTATTTTTCTTAAAAGTTACTTTTAAGTCGGTTTTGTCTTATTTCAACTGTAATAATATATTTGTTCTAGAAACTTGACAAAAATACTTAGTAAGAAAAGATAATAAAAATATCAGGTTACTGAGCTGGTTCTGGTTCTGGTTCTGCAGGAGGACCTGAAGATCGGGTCGGTTTTCTCCCTGACGGAGGACTCCAAGCCGCCCCGGCCCGGTCCGGCCGGTCTGCCCGGTCCGGCCGGTCCGGCCCACATGGAGCTCCAGGCGTCCTGCTCTGCCTGCCGGAAGCTGCTGCTGGACGGAGAGACCGTCTACCAGAGGAAAGCCCATCCGGACCTTTTCTGCTCCACTTCCTGTCTGCTCCGGTTCCACCAGCTGAAGTCTGCAAAGAAGACGTGTCACTTCTGTCTGAGGTGATTCTGCTTCTTGCCTCGGTTCAACCTGGGACCAAAACTTCAGCGTTTGATCAATTATCATCTCTTCTTTCACTCTGCACTGTCAAAACAAACTCTCTGAAAAACCTGTTCCCCTCCTCACCTGTGGGGGCGCTGCACCGAGAACCACTGAAGGAAACGACACAGAAACCTCTGAGGAAGACATTTGTCTGCATTATCTTTAAACTAAATGTAAAAAAATGGAGTGGTGTGATTTTAGCTGTTGGAAGATTTTTCTTTGGTCTTTTGTAAAAAAAACCAAAAACAGAAACAGGAAGTTGCTCTCAGTGTCTTCAGAGGTTTTGTGTCGTTTCCTTCAGTGGTTCTTGGTGCAGCGCCCCCACAGGCCAGGAGGGGAACCGGTTGGTTTGTGAAACTAAATCTCCCGGGCTATCTGTTGTAGCCGTGCAGCTTCTGCAGATTTAGCATGGATCCTTTTGGTTTCCAGGGCGATTGTGAAGCTCCAGTCGGTCCTGCAGGTTGCCGTGGACGACGCGGGAACGAAGAAGGACTTCTGCAGTCAGTCCTGCCTGTCGTCCTTCAGCTACAAGAGGATCATGTCCACCAAGCTCCCCGTCCTTCCAGCTGGGTCGCAGTCCCAGTGCAGCGTCTGCAGCAGATTCTGCATCGTAAGCCTCCCAGCTGCTGTGACATCCGCGCCCCGACCCGGATCTGGCTCTGATCCGCTCCTGGTTTTTCTTCCTGCAGAGCAGACATGAGGTCATTTATCAGGACGTGGTGCAGAAGGTCTGCAGCGATCCCTGCTACCGTCGCTTCTGCAACATCAACAACTTGACCGTGTGCGAGAACTGCGGCTCCCGCTGCGGCTCCCGCTGCGGCGCGCCGCTAAGCCTCAAGATGGAGGACGGCAACAAGCCGCTGTGCGGCGCAGAGTGCCTGGAGCTACTCAAGCAAGTCGGTTCCTTCCTTCCTTCCTTCCTTCGTTCCTTCGTTCTCTTCCTTTCCTTCCTTTCTTTCCTTTCCTTTCTCTTCCTTCCTTCCTTCCTTTCCTTCCTTCCTTTCCTTTCCTTTCCTTTCTTCCTTCCTTTCCTTTTCCTTTCCTTCCTTCCTTTCTTCCTTCTTTCCTCCTTCCTTCCTTCCTTCCACAATGTTGCGTTAGGAGTGAAACTGATCCAAAATCAGATGTTCTCTTCTTCTCTGACAGAAAATCCCGCCGTTGCAGCCGTGCTCCATGTGCTATAAATCTAAACTGGTTTCTGAAATGTTTGAGAATAAAACCAGTGCAGACGTCGTCGAGCTGTTCTGCTCCAGCAGCTGCGTGATGGCGGCCAAGATCCAGGCCGTCTGTTCATCAGGTGACAAACTGTTGGCTTTTCTCTCCTGGTTCTTCTTCTGGTCTCAGACGTTTCCAGAAAACACAGATCGATTCTTCACGTCCGTCCTTCGCTGACACTTTCGCTCAAAGAAACGGATCTGGGTTCTGGGTCAGAAGTTCTCCAGGATTTCTGACCGTCTCCTCCTCCTCAGGCGTCCCTCTGAGCTGCCATAACTGCAGGAAGATGGCGGCTCCTGCGTGTCATCTGGCCATGTCGGACGCCTCCATCAGGAGCTTCTGCTGCCTGTCGTGCGCCATGACTTTCAAGGTAATCAAGGCTTAAATCTGTTGCGTTTGTTTCAGCCGTTTGAATCTTAAACCTGCTGGTTTTTGTTTCTCTGCTGCAGGAGACGCATCAAGATGAAATCAGCAGAACCAGGGAAGCAGAACCCGGCAGACCGGCGCCAGAGGAGCGGCTGTGTGCTCAGTGCAAGGAAGCCATTAAAACGGCTCCCAGAGTCGTTCAGAGGAAGGTCAGCTGGGCTACGATCGTTTCAGCTACCGATTAATCGATTGTTCTGACGATTAATCGATTGTTCTGGCGATTAATCGATTGTTCTGACGAATAATCGATTGTTCTGGCGATTAATCGATTGTTCTGACGATTAATCGATTGTTCTGACGATTAATCGATTCATTATCAAAACAAATTAGGACTTCCTGACGATTTTTCACTTATTTGATTACTAAATTAGTTGACAGTTATTTTCATAATTGTTTAATCACTATTAATCCAGTTCATTGTTTCTGGTCTGCCGCTTGTTTTAGATCAGTTTATTTTTGGCTTTTCTGCATTTTACAAAATAATTTCTGTTTCTTTCTCAGGATGAAGTGATTTTTGTCTGCAGCCTCGTTTGTTCCCAGAAGTTCAAGAAGCTCAACAGCATCCTGGGTGTGTGTGAACGCTGCAGGAAGAAAAGCGTCATCCACCAAGTCAAGAGGATCGACAACAAGGACTGCAGCTTCTGCAGCGACGGTCCGAAACAGATCCCAGTGATCAGTGATCAGATCCCAGTGATCAGTGATCAGATCCCAGTGATCAGTGATCAGATCCCAGTGATCAGTGATCAGATCCCAGTGATCAGTGATCAGATCCCAGTGTCAGTGATCAGATCCCAGTGATCAGTGATCAGATCCCAGTGATCAGTGATCAGATCCCAGTGATCAGTGATCAGGAAACGGGTCGGGTTGTTCTGTCTCTCCTCAGGCTGCCTGCTGCTGTTCCACCGTGATCTGGACAGGAAGTGGGGGAAACGCTGTTCGTCGTGTTCCTTCTGCCTCTCTGTGTCCAGAGCGGCGCTGTCGGCCACGGCTGCAGGCCGACGGCGGGAGTTCTGCTCCGAAGGCTGCAGGTCCAGATTCAGAACGCTCATCAGCAACGTAAGGAGGGCAGCGCTGTGGGAACCGACTTCACCACGTTGCCCAGATTTAACTTTTACAACTTACCTGGAAAACAAAACATTCCTGAGAAATGTCATAAGAAACTCCAACAAAGTGTTGATTTAAACGTGTGAACAACTGAGGACACTTTGATTTAGTTTCTTTTTTACGGGTCCTTGAAAATCCTTGAAAATCCTTGAAATCCTTGACCATCCATTTGATGTTTTCAAGGTTTGGAAATTACTTAATATTCAAGCTGCACAGTTTTTTAATGAAGTGCCATCAAACGTTTGATTAAAAGTCTAATTTTTGAACGTTATGTGTAGATAAATCAGATATTTTCACTCACCTAATAAAAAGACACAAATGTGTATTTTCTTTCTAAAGTAAAATCAGATCAAACCTTTTTTGTTTCAGCTTAATTAGAATCACCAAAATTATTTATATTTGCTAAATGCCAGAAAACCTATCAGGAACCTTTGTAGAGATTTTATTTTGTAACATTTTAATATATTTTGTTCTGGCGTTTAATTTGAGCAGAATGATAATTTACACGATCACGATGTGATTGGATTGTTTCAGTATTAATAACAGTAATAAATGATGACATGTAATAGTGAATTGAAGCTGATTTTTTTAGTTTATTTGTATTATTTTTGTGGCGCTGGAAAAGTTTGAAAACTTACCTTGAAAGTACCTGAAAGTGCTTGAATTTACTGAAGGAAATGACGGCGAACATCCAGGTTGAATCTGAAATATTTGACGTTCTTGACGATGAAGAGGATGAATCTCTGAGGTTCTGTGATGCAGAATCTGCTTCTTCATCTCAGGAGGCGAATTGCGACACCTGCGGCCGGCGAGGGAAGCTGACGGAGAGTCTTCCTCTGCCGGGGAACGTCAAGCATTTCTGCGACCTGAAATGTCTGCTGCGCTTCGGGAAGAACGAGGAAGAGGAGCAGGATGAAGGTACCGTGATTTCATCCTCAATCTGAGGCCGAGGCCAGTCAGGCTGTGGAGAAGGAAGAGCTCTGATTGGTCAGAGAGGCAGGAAGACGTCAGATCTACTTCCTGTTTCCAGGATCTCCTCCTGCTAAGCCTGGAGGAAGCGTGGCGTCTTCGCCGGTCATCACCAGCGTGGTTTCGCTGTCCGGCGGCCCGGCAGGACGAACCGCACCGCTCGGTACGACTCGGACCTCCTCGGACCTCCTCGGACCTCCTCCACTTCAGATCTAAAGATTCTGGTCTATTTGTGGAATAAAATTGTAAAAATGAAAGTTTTAGCTCATTTTGATCAGAATAGCTGTAAAAATGTTCAAATAGAACCAAAATAAAACTGCAGCCTCAGCAGAACAGAACGTATGTAATTAGGTAAAAGACAGTCGCTTTCATTCCTAGTGACATTTAATTTCTTTTAGGGATTAATAAAGTATTTTGAATTAATTAAAAACAGACTAGTCAGCCTGCGAACTGCAGAATCTCTGTAAAAACACAAAACCTTTTAAACCTTTAAGTGTTTTTGTCTGGTTTTAAACCTTTAAGTGTTTTTGTCTGGTTTTAAACCTTTAGGTGTTTTTGTCTGGTTTTAAACCTTTAAGTGTTTTTGTCTGGTTTTAAACCTTTAGGTGTTTTTGTCTGGTTTTAAGTGCCAGTGTGTTGGAACAGATGAAATAAGACAAAACTAACTTAGAAGTAACTGATCAGAAGGAAACAGGAGCTTGTTTTAAGTAAATAATCCCTTAATATCGATTTTAAAAAAGTTTCACTGGCCAATTATTCCAATTATTAAAAGACATTTTCCAATGTTATAAGAGAAGTAATCAATACTCAGAGATTATTGCTCCCATATCTTGCTGAATGGTTATTTTTAAGCCAGTTTTGTCTCATTCAGGTGAAGGTTTTCGGTCGTATTTGCAGGTTTTGCAGGTTGAGTTTCAGCTCTAACTCCATTCTGCCTCTGCAGGATTTTTCTCGGACATCCAGGCTAAAGTCCATGTAAGTCGACAGGATGACGGATCTGATCTGAAATGCGAACTGAATCGTTGCTGATGGATATTTGCTGGTTTGGTCCTCAGGCCGGCGTCCAGACGGCTCCCAAACAGCTGAAGAACAAATCCATGCTGTGCGTTCCTCTGGTCCACAACAAGGCCGCGTCCTGCTGTGTTCACACTGTGGAAACGGCGTCACAGACAGGTGGAGACACAAAACCCGACTGCTGACCCGGCGGCTCGGGTTCTGCTATCTTTATTGAATCTTCTTCTTCTTCTTCTGTCATTAAAGTGAATTTTAAGCAGAAGGTCCGCCAGGTGACGCCGGCTGTTCCTGTGCCGGTTCCCGTCTTCGTCCCTCTACCCATGAGCCTCTACAGCCAGCTGGCACCGGTTCCGATGGTTCTGCCCGTTCCGGTACGCGAAGCAGCTTTTACGCTCTAGAAAGGGTCAGGAAATCAGGCAGTTTGACCAGGGATGGACGTGTGCTTCCCAACAGCTGCCGGTCCCCGTGTTTCTCCCAGAGGAGAAGAAGAAGAAGGAGGAGGAAGAGGAGGAAGAGAAAAAGGAAGACGACGGCTCTGAGGCGGCGGCGGCGGCGGCGGAAACTCCGCCTGCATCTCTGCAGCAGGAGCTGAGCTGCCGACCACAAGGACAAACGGAGAAGGAAACTGAGTCACTTATTGGTAAGAAATCAGTTTGGTAAAATAAAAGGAAACGACTTTCCACACAGATGAAGCAAATTGCAAATATTTCCTTAATATTGATTTTAAAGTTCCTCTGGCAGATTATTTTACATAAAAAAATTAATTTTTCCCTTTTTATGAGTGAAATAATCACTTCTTTCCTTTAACAGTTTGTTTCATCACAGAATGTATAAACATACAGAAGCTTTAAAACGGTTGGATCAATCATGATGGATCGATTATTGAAATAATCACCAACTAATTCAGTAATCAATTAATCATTCATTTTACTATTCTGACTCAAGAAAGATAATTTGCTAAAAAAATCAGCCCTCTGCTGCACTGATGTTCAGTGACTTTAAATATTTTGGGTTTTTTGCTGCAGATGCATCATTTGCTCCGAATTATTGGCAGTTTTTACTAAATGAATCCTGTTACTGCATTTCAGGCAATAAATGTTTATTTTCTTATTTAGAAAAATTAATTAAATTATTTGTCTGTTTGCAAGTTTTTAAAATGTTTTTATTATTGTGTAAAATAATAAGTAGCGAAATGAAAAATATAATAATATTTACCGACATAATTTCTGTCTGGGTTTCAGAAACCATCAACAGCTACATGGGCGGTTTGGGCTCGGATCTCCAGCCCGGTTTCAACCACAAAGACTTGGAGTCTGACTGCAGCCTGGAGCTATTCAGTCAGAACCAGACCTGCTGTTCGGTTCCAGAACCGAACCTCCTCTCAGGCCCTGACCTCCCTCCTCCTGCTGGACTAACGGGTCCAAACCTCGACTCTTTACCAGCTGCAGGTTTGGGTGACAAGACTCAGAAAAACAGCCAGAATAACCTGAAGGTAAAAGCGGAGATGGTTCTGGTTCTGGTTCTGGTTCTGGTTCTGGTTCTGGTTCTGGTTCTGGCTCTGGTTCTGGGCGTCAGACTGACTCCTTCCTTCTGCTTCAGGGAGAAAAGGCAGAAGAAAGAAACGAGATGCTGAATCTCAAAGTTCTGGACAGTCGGGTTGGAGTTGATGCCTGGAGGAAATGGATCCAGTGGAGAGAATCTCAAACCAGTTTGGACCTCCTGCCCAGTATGTCCGTTTCTTTCCTCCCATGTGTGTCAAACTCAGGGCCCGAGGGCCAAAAGTGGGCCGTCACAGCTCCTTATACGGCCCCGAAAACTCAAAGTGTAGCATAAGAAGAACCTTCAATTCTACGATTATGGAAACTTGCGTAACATCAGCACATCGCCTCACTTTCTGCAGAAATGGTGAAAACATTCAGTTTGAGTGATGCTAACTCTACAGTTTAGGCCCCAAGAAAAACTGACATTTTGACTTTTTTCTCTGAAATCTGGGAAAAGTTTTGAGACTAACATCAGAATTCTTTGGAAAAAAAAGGATTTTGAGAAAATTCTGCCATTTGTTTGCTTGGCCGTAATCCTCCCGCCTGCAGGGGGCAGAACTTCTCACTTTACTCTGCTGCCTTATTAAAGTTATCTGTGAAACAAAAAGTCACATTTTCTGTCATATATAAGCGCAAATATTGCAAAATTACTTGTTAATTTTTCTAAATGAGCTCAACAAAATCAGAGGTTTGATCAGAAAATATCACAAAAATCCTGGAGTGACTGAAGAAAGGTTCATTATTTAGCAGGTTAAAGAGTTTTATCAATACTTTCTGGAGCCACCGGCCCTTTAAGAACATCCATCATGATTTGGTCCAAAACAAAGATCAGCCCAAAGGCTGCGGCCCTAATGCTGACCCTTCGTCTCACTTCCTGTCTGGCAGCGCCTGGCGCGTCGGACGTCCTGCGGTGCTCTTCCTCTGAGCTGAGCGACGGCCTCTTCCTCTTCCTCAGGGAGGCGAAGCTTCGTGAGGAAGACTCCGGCTCTCCAGACGGCCTGTTCTTCCTCTGCCTCAGCATCCAGCAGGTATTCTCCGCTCCGCTCTGTTTTTACCTCCATCCTCAAATCCTTGAGTTTAATTCAGTTTTCAGGTTTGGAAACTGATTTTCTGTATAAAGTGTTTCATATTCAGCAGTTTTGTAATAAAATGAATCTACTTTTATGTTCCACTGATCAGTTTAAGACAAACTAATAAAACAAACTTTAACCTCAGACTGTCATAATTTATTGTTGGAAATGTTTTTGTTCTTGTTTTTTGCAGTATTTGTTTGAAAACGGACGCCTGGAGAACATTTTCACCGACCAGAACTACCAGAAGTTCTCGTCTGAGCTCACCAGGATCCTGAAATGTTCCCGACCTTCACCGTCCGTCCACCGTGAGTCGTGTTCCTCCATCTTTGTTCCTCCATCTTTGTTCCTCCATCTTTGTTCCTCCATCTTTGTTCCTGCAGCTGTTCCTCTCCGTCCTCTGCAGGCGGCGCCCCCTCCTGGGTGGAGGAGGAGTTCCTGTGGGAGTGCAAGCAGCTGGGGGCGTCCTCCCCCATCGTCCTCCTCAACACGCTGCTCTTCTTCTGCTGTAAGAACTTCGGCTTCACCTCGGTGGCGCAGCACCGCCGGCTGTCCTTCGCTAACTTCACCAGCGGAACCAGAACCGACGGCGAGACGAAGGTCCTGCGGTTCGACCCGCCGGAGTCCAGGGACGATGCTGAGACCGGTACCGATGAATCCACTTCAATGATTAATCGCATTTATTGGTTTATTGAATTTGATTGATTTATTAAATGTAATTGATTTTTTAAAATAAACATTATTATATGGTTAATTTTGAATCAATTTATAATTTTTCAATATTCTAGATATTCGAGATTTATAGAATTTGATCAATTATTTGAATTTTATTGATTAATCAAATTTCATCCATTTTTAGAAAAGAGCAAAAATTGACTAAATTTGGCACAAAAATCAAAAATGTCATTTTTAAGTCATATTTCTGTAAAAATGGAAACTTTTTCTTGTATGTTGTTGTTTTTCTGTTCTTCAGGTTCTGGCGGCGTCCCGGCGAAGAAACGCAGGTTAAACCAGAATTTCCTGGAGATGCAGGAGAACCTGGAGAACCCGCTGCGCTGTCCGGTCCGGCTCTACGAGTTCTACCTGTCCAAGTGGTGAGAACACCGTCGCGCGATTGGACCCGCCTGCCGCCAGCCGACCTCCCATCAGTTCAGGCTGTCGTCAATGAGAGAAACCGGAAAAGTTTCTTCATATTCTCATTTATTGAAATTCATCTGCATCAATATTCAGTGAAGCTCCAGTTCAGTTTTCCGTTTTCTGCCTTTAGAACTCCGTTATCTTTTGTAGAAACTTTAATCCTCTGCTGCAGAAAACCAAACACATGAATAAGTTGCGGGAAAACTTAGAAAATAAATGTAGCTTTTTATTTTTGAGTCTGTATCGTCACATGGTGTCTCTCAGTTAAAGATGAAAAGAAAGTTAATTGTGTTAATTTCTCTGTGTTGCCATCTGCTGTTCAGGAGGAGAACTGCAGTGTCTGCAAATCAAATCCTGCTTTTGACTATAATTTATCCAGTGATTAACTTTTCTGGACTAAGAAACATCAAACAGCAATTTATTTTAGTTTAAATCGATTCTTTCATCTTTTGTATTTTCAGACATCTGGACTGAAAAAAGAAGCAGCTTTACAGATCTGAGTTTCTACATCTTTCTGCTGCTTTTCATTCAGGATTTATTTTAGTTTTTATGTGAACTATCAATATTTATTGATTAGTGGATCTAATAAAAAATATTAAATTAATGCACATTCTGTTTGTGTGGAGGAAGAAAACGTATTAAATGCATCCAAACCAAAAACTTTAACTATTTTAGTTGATTTTAGTCAATAAACATCAGAAATATTTCGTGATGCAGGAATGGGGATCAGTTTGTGTTTCCTCAGACCTGCAGCTCCAGTTTCCTCTTTTATTTGTTGAATTTAACAGAAAACCTGATTGAAGGTCAAATAAAAGCGTTCCCGCTGGGTGTCTCCTGTTTTCCAGCTCCGACTCGGTGAGGCGGCGCAGCGACGTTTTCTTCCTGCAGCCGAACCGCCGCTGCCTTCCCAGCAGCCCCCTGTGGTTCTCGCTGGCGCCGCTGGACGACGCCACCATGGAGGCCGCCGTCGTTCGATCGCTGGCCGTCAGAGAGCTGACGGAGCGAGACGGGGAGGACGAGCCTGAGGGAACCGACGGATCAGAACCGGCCAGCCGGAGCCAGGCGTCATTTTCTGGTCCTGAGTTTCTGATTTGGTTTGGGAAAAATATTTAAATGAGAGAAAACTGTTTGTTTCATTTCTTCCTTCAGAAACTTCTGTTCATCATTTTTACACAGCAACTCAACTGGATGTTTGTGGATTAAAAATAATTTCTATTATTTTTACATAATAAAAATAATAGAAATTATTATTTCTATTATAATAATAATAGAAACAGCAAAAATTAGGCTGAATTACAGTTACAGTGGTTCTAAACTGGATCTGTTGTTTGTTTTTGTCCCATTTGACTCAATTAAATCATTTCATGAATAAAATCTTTGCACAGTCCTGAAGAATTAACACGTTTGCCTTAATTCTGATCATTTCCTTCAAAGGAAGACAGACATTTCCTCCTCAGGTTTGCATAAAGTTGGAAAATAAAACATTTTTTCCACCAGATATAAAAAATCTGAGCCAAATTTTGCCTCTTTTATAATATTTGCTAACATTAAGAATGACACATGCATGCTTTCATTCAGTGACTGAAAGGCTCTGCTTAAAGTGATTGCTGCTCCTTTACAATCAAACATTTCATGAATGTTTAAAATTTGAAGTTGTTCCTGTTTTTATTTCCAGGCTCAGATTCTTCAGAAAATCTGATCATTTGTTTTAAATTCAAACATGAAGGAATGAAATTTACTCTCATTTGGCAGAAAGTCAAATTAAATAAATGTGGAAGTGAAACGTCTGCATTTTCTTTCCCACCAATGATGTGCAGAATTTGTCTCGGGGTCCAGAAGTGAAACAAAACATGATAAATATTTATATCATATTTAGTTTCTATTTAAAATGACTCTGTTGTCTTGATCTGGTTTTTCTCTCTGCGCGGCGCCGCAGTCTTTGTCGTCCCAGTTGTTCATCGGTCCTCCCTCCATCAGTTCCCCCCCGCCGGGTTCTCCGCTGTCCGGTTACCCGGCTCATTTTTCTGCTGGTATCTTTGTTAAATTCAACACAATGATAAATAAATAAATAAAAGTTTCAGGCAAAGAAGATTTACTTGTAAAGTTCCATTCATGCAAAATATAATTGAAAGTATTTCACAGAAAAAAAACCATGAAATTATTTTAAAAAAGGAGAAATTCAGACCAAAGTATTTTAAATATTTCATCATAAAGAAGCCACAAAAATCCAGTGGCTTTAAAGGTCCTCCACTTGCAGATTGTTTTTTGTGCAGTGGAGCAGCTGATTTTAAACGACGCCTCCAGTTTCATGAGCTGCTGTCAATATTCATCTCTAAAATCCCCAGAGCGATTTTTATTCTCGCCGCGCTGCCAGAAGAACCAAAATACACCCCAGAGGTTCAAAACAGGACAAAACTCCTCCATAATTCTCAGTAATGATGATGTGATCGTCACGTCCTGATGTGAATCACCTTGTTTGCAATAAATAAAAATATCATTTCCGCGGGGGAAATGCCAGCGCAACAGCAGAAAAGTGACAAACAGTCAAAGCAAATAGACTCACATAAAGAGAAGAATCCAAATATATAAAAACAGCTTTAAGAATATCAGATTGTAAGACGAGAGTAAAACTACAACACAAAATACCTGCAGTTACAGTGAGGTGAAGGAATGAGCAACCGGTCAGGATCATAATAAAACTTATTCTAATCTTGTGTGAATGTTTATTTGTGGGTTAAATGAGGCCAACGCAGAGGTCAGAGGGGTTAAAGTTCAAGCGCGAAATATGAAACTATCATGAGGGAAAACTGGAAGTAGAGAGAAATAATTAACTCACAGTTTGATCTGCTGATATTCAAATAATGTTGGGATCTGGAGTTTGTGAGTTTGGTTTTGTATTTTTGTCATGTTTGGTTTTCCTTAGGTTTTTCTAGTTAGTTTGTTTTCCACTGTTTCTTAGTGATTCCAGTTATGTTTCTTGTTTCTGGTTATTTTTGCTGCTCTAGTTTTTCATGGTTCTCAGATCCAGTTACTCTCTGATTATTCTGTCTCTCCTGCTCTGCAGCTCATGTCTTTGTGCAGATCTCAGCCTCCCAGGATACGAGCCTCTCATTTTCTTTCACAACTCTGGATTTTCAGTTCAGTCCGTTGTGCTTCCTGGCTGGATGGTTTTATTTTTGTTGCTGTTGTTGTTGTTAGCATGGTTCGTTTTCTAAGTGTTTTTTCATCCTTTCCTGTGTGAACATGTCAGGAAGAGAAGCTGAAATGTTGTGACGTTTATAGAAGCAGATTCTTAAAGAAAAACTTTAAGTGGTCCATCCGTCATATAAGCCAGACAGATTCTCAGTTCTGTAGTTTATTTAACAAAACTTTATTTACAATCTGTTACATAAACAGCTGCTGTGCTTGAAGCTGATAATATTTTATAAATCAGACACAAAGTAAAACTTATAGAAATAATATGAAAATGGAGAAACTGATGTTTCAACATGTCTGGAAGAAAAGTTTAAATGTTTAAAGAACCAGAATCTCTGCAGCTTGTTTTATAGACTGAGCTGAACTTCAGACGCAGCGATGAACAGATTTCTCCTCAGAGCTTCATTCTCCTCTTTCAGGATTTGGGGAGTCTGATTGTTTGGTAGAAAAGCTGATTGGAGATAAAACAGTGACGCTAAATAAATATAATCATATTCATATGAAATTCACTATGAATTTTCTGTTGACATCTAATAAACTAAAATCCAGCCAAAGTTATAGGAGCCTCTGCTCAGAGCAGTGCTGGTGAAAACCTTGTTAGAGGGTTTATAGGGTTTATGACTTCCTGGAGGCGGAGCTTCAGAAACAGCAGGAGGTTTTAAAGAGACAGAGACCCAATTTCAGGGCGTTGAATTAGGAAGAAAAACAGGTTTTTTTATTTGATATGTACAACATTTGATTGTGTTATGAAAATACATAAAACTGCTCCTTTAAAATGTAACATTTAGATTAAATTATAATTTATGTTGGGACAAATTCAAATATATGTCAGATAGTTATGACATTTGCAGTAATGAACCCTGATGACTTCTCTTTGAGTCACATTCTTTTCAATGCAAATACAGTGGATAAGTTACCTCTGTCTACTAACCATTTCATTTAAATACACATATTAAACCAAGTGAGCTGGATAACATTTCACTATGTAGTGAGATTTAGAAACAACCCAAACCTGCTGGCAGCTCCTTCAGTGCCGCAGATGTTTTCTGCTCCATAAATAGCAGAAACATCTGCTATTTATGGAGCAGATAAATAGCAGATGTTTTTGCTATTTATCTGCTAGCAAAAACTAGCAGATGTTAGTTTGCTAGCAGATTGCACAGTTTGTGCAATCTGTGTTGCACAGTTTGCAACACAGATTGCAAACTGAAAACTGCAACACAGTTTGCAGTTTTCAGATTCTGCAAACTGTGAGAATCTGAAGTGAACCAGAAAACCGGTGAGATCATCCGACGCCTTCGATCAGAAACCGATAAGCATCTCAGTTCCTGACTGCAGCTCCATCCTTCAGTCTAAATGTCCACCCAGATGAACCAGCCAGAGCTCAGTTTCATGCAGGTTAAGGAGTTTATTCATGACCCTGACAGCCACATGAGCAGCTGCTGCTGTAAGATGAAAACATGAAAGCTGGAGCTCTGACGGTGGATCTGATCTTTATTTTTCTACATGGAAACATGATGAGTCATGCTGCAGAAACCATCATCCATACGACATCATGAAAAGCTTTATGCACAACATAAACTGATGAAACAACAGGAACTACTTTAAGTTGGGAGTTTTAGTTCTCGATGTTCAGCAGGTGAACTGTGAACATGAACTGATTCAGTTTTAGCTGCTGTTAAGGAGGATCTGAACTAGTAGAGATGTTCTGGTTTTCCACATGTCCTGCTCTCTGTGATGGATGTTCTGAGCCGAGTCACATGTGGGATCCAGAACCGTCAGAACCAGAAGCAGAAATAAATCCTCTGTTAAACTCTGATGGAAAAGTTCTGCTGCAGGTTCTCCTGAGCTTTTCTCTCGGTGGTCTGCTGCTGCTGCTGCTGCAGATTAGAAAATAACTAAAGCTGATAGAAATAATATGAAAATGGAGAAACTGATGTTTCAACATGTCTGGAAGAAAAGTTTAAATGTTTAAAGAACCAGAATCTCTGCAGCTTGTTTTATAGACTGAGCTGAACTTCAGACGCAGCGATGATCTGCTGCTGCTGCTCGTTTCTCACAGATACTTTTATGAGGAGCTCTACAGTCTTTATCATACCAACATCTCAGATCATTAGTTCCTCCTCTCTCTCCCATCCTCACACAGTCTTCTCCATCTGGATTCTCATGTTTCCAGTCATCAGGCTCATCCTTACTCCAAAAGCTCAAACTAAGAGACAAAAAACAGAAACAGGAAAAGAAAGATCTGTGACTTGGATTCTCAAAATAAACCAAGATGTTTTCACTACAGTCAGACCTTTCATCCAGAGGAGATCCGTCCATCCAGAACCATTTTCCTTCTTCCTTTCGGTCCGTCAGTCCGATCCAGAACTTGTCCTCACCGACCTTCATCAAGTCTCTCAGTCTTCCTACCAGGAACATCTGAACCGGAGAAATGGATGAAAATGTCTCAGAGATGAAGCTTCATGATGATGAGATGAAATCGTAGAGAAGCTGAACCTGCAGCAGAGTTTCATACCTGCTCCTCTCTGCTGTCGATCTTCACCAGGTCAAATCCCAGATTCCTGCAGAAGCATCTGCTGTCATTCCAGGAGGATTTGTTGGTGTTAAAATAATAACAGTTTCCTCCATGTTTCTCCCATCCTGCTTCACACTTCAGACCTGTCAGATCTTTAAAGACAAAGACTTCAGTGAACCAGGAGGAATAAATCTCTGCAGATGTTTGTGTGATCTGGAGACAGCAGGAGGCGTCTTCTGTCCTGCAGCTACAATCTAACTTCCTGTCTCTGTCGGTCCATCAATGTCTCTTTAACACCATTAGAGGACAGAATGAGACAAAGATCAGATCATGGACTTACTTTGTTCTGTTGGACGTGGTGGACATGATGGAGCAGGAGGACATGTTGGACGTGGTGGACATGTTGCATATGTTGGACGTGGTGGACATGTTGCATATGTTGCACATGTTGGACATGATGGACATGTTGGATACGCAGGTGTAGAACTTTTACTCTCAGCTTTTATATCTATATTTAAAAGATGGTAAAAGTCATTTTCCAGTGAATTTGTTTGTTTAGCAGAAAAACTGATGAGAACAAAAATGAAACATTGAGAAACAATCCTCTAATCCCCACAGATTAAATACATTGATCAATCTGTGAACTATCTACAGTTTAAAAAAACTAAACTAAATGTAAGTCTGAGTCTTGAGGAAACATTCAAACTCACCTGAAATATTTTTCCCCAGAGTTGCTTCCAGGGTTTGGAGAGTCTGCTTGGTCTGAATGTCTGATCAAAGAAAAACGTGAGTTAACTGTATTTATGAAAACTTTAATGTTTCTTCTCAACATGAAGATCATGAAAGTTAGAAAATCAGAAAAAGATTGAACAGGTCTGGGTTGTAGGACGATTTGGAGGAGAAACGATGATCTTTATAAAGAAAGGTGGCAGCAAATCTTCAACAAAGTAGCTGAAGAAGATGGTCTAGTCAAAGTACAGGCCTGAAACTGATCTACAGTCTGTGCTGGGATCAGAAATGTCTGCAAACCTCAATGAACTAAAGAACAAGGCAGAGAACCAAGCATCATGTAAATGACCTCAGAGGAACCAGAGGTCAAGATGGGGTCAAAGTTCATCTTCCAGGAAAATGACTGACAGAGATAAAACCTGCTGGTTGAAATAAAACATTGAAACTCACAGGTGACTCCGAGAGCGACGAGAGCCGCTGCCAACAGAACAACGAGTCCCAGCAGAACCAGACGCTCTGGGGTGACCTTTGACCTCCTGCTGGATTCAGACTGTTGGATGTTTGTTGAACAGACTGGGATGCAGAAGGAAAACATGTGAATTTAAACCAGATTGAGACGTTCAGACAGACACTTTAAGATGTTTTCCATCAGGCTGGCAAAAACCCAAAAACATGAAGCTCCTTTAAATCTTCCATTTACAGTAACGTGTTTATTTTGCTGAAATCCCAACTGAACGTCCTGAAGCCTTTTGCTGTAATGTGACAAAATGTCCCAGAGTTATGAAGATATTTGACTGTCTGTCTGCAGAGCTTCATGTTTTATTGAAGACGAAATCTCATCAAACTGCAACAAACACTTGAGGTTTCACAAGCTAGCTGCCAGAAATTGCACCATTTTTGCTAAAAATAAATCCTGCAGAGAAACTTCCTCATTACTGCAGAAACTAACCGCTCCTTGTTTCTCCATTTTAAGAAAACAGAGATCTGATCTGAACTCTGACACATGCTGAGGTCGTAAAAAGTCAAATATGAGTAAATGAAATTATGATTGGACTCATAATTGTAGCTTTCTGATCATTAACTCAATCTATTTTCCCCCTGCAATCAAAAAACAAATACCGAGTAACACCAAAATCTAAAAATGTCTGGTTTTTCATATTTCTCAAATCAAACATATGAATTGGAAACGTGTTGTTTGAGGTGTTGCTGCCAACAGAGAGAATGATGGGCCAATCTGAGGCTTCAATCTAGTCAGCTTTTACTTCAACACAGAGATTTTGTATTTTCTCTCTCAGCAGGAGATGAATTCTCTTTTCCCCAAAAACTGTAAAATAAACTCATCTTCAGTGCCTCTTATTTCCTGATTTAAACTGATTTAAATAAGTTTTTCTACCCACCTGGATCCTGTTTGTTAGAGATCTTCACCTCAGAGTAGGTGGTGTCCTCTGCTGCAACATCACCTGCACAGAAACATGAAGCTGTGATGGAGATTTGTTCCTACAGTCAGACAGACGGACGGACTGACGGACGGACTGACGGACGGGCGCTGACCTCTGGACCTTGGCGGGCGCAGACCTCTGGACCTTGGCGTTGTGAACTTCACGTCAGCGTACGTCACATCAGCTTCAGGCATGTTGCTGCTGCTGGTGCTGCTGCTGCTGGTGCTGCTGCTGCTGCTGCTGCCGCTGCTGCTGCTGCTGCGAGTCTGAAGGAGAACTGAAGGTCAGAAGTTCCTGCCAGGTTTTTTTAAGGTTCCGCAAATGTGAAACAGGACTTCCCAAAATAAACCAGAAGCAGAAATAAAAACAGCAGAAGTTTGAAGGAAGTTGTTCATTTTTTTCATTACATTTCTTGTTTTATATTCAGTCACATCTAAATGTCATATAAATTGTAAAACTAGATCTAAATAACCCAAATAAAGACAAAAAGCAGCTTTGAAATTGCAAAACAAAATAATGATCTTATTAATTTATAAAACAAAATCTATGCAAACCAACCTGAGTGTCTGACCTGGAAACTTGTGCTGCTTTTCCCCACAACAAATAAAATCATGAGTTTAAAACCTCTTTTTGTCTTCATCTGATTTTAAATTATTTTGATCTGAAACATTTTAGTGAGACAAAAAGTCAAGAAGAAGAAATTTGACAGTGCAAAAACTGATATCACAACATTTTAACCCGTTTATTATTGTTAATTACAAGTAAAACAACGAAACGACTCTAAATGTGCTGGTGGTAAAACAGTCGGTCATTTATTTCCTTCCTGGGGACTTTAGTGGTTAATGTTCGGTTTCTGTCTCTGGGAGGATCAGGGAATTTCCTCTGAAAAGGAAATTCTTAAAACTTTAAGAACATTAAACCAATCCTTCAGTTTTTGGAGTTCTGAAAGTTTCTTTAATAGATTTAGATTAAAACTGAGCTGACGTCGTATAAAGAGACAGTTTGGTGAAATAAACCTCTCAGCGTATCTGATGTTGAAGCAATGACTGTTCATGCTCCTCTGCAGCGGAACAGAGTTTTATTTATGACATCTTCTCATCTAATGCAAGTTCCCACTTCTATTTTTTACTTGATTAAAGCTGGTTTATGAATGTTTTACAGCTATGACCTCCAGCATTGAGGGCCGGCTGTCTGCGTTTCATTTCTCACTTGATTTTTTAACGTCTTCAGGACTAAATATTGGACATTTTAAGTCAGAGATCTTTATAAACACATAATGTCACCGCTTGGATGGATGGATGGATGGATGGATGGATGGATGGATGGATAAATGGATGGATGGATGGATGGATGGATGGATAAATGGATGGATGGATGGATGGATGGATGGATGGACGGATGAACGGATGGATGGACGGACGGATGGATAGACGGACGGACGGACGGACGGACGGACGACGGACGACGGGACGGATGGACGGACGGACGGACGGACGGATGGGATGGGACGGATGAACGGACGGACGGATGGACGGACGATGGATGGATGACGGATGGACGGACGGACGGATGGATGGATGGACGGATGGATGGATGGATGGATGGATGGATGGATGGATGGATGGATGATGGGTGGTTGGATGGATGGATGGATGGATGGATGGATGGATGGATGGATGGATGGATGGATGGATGGATGGTCCTGCGCTCCAGCTCTCCTGATGGTTTAGTCGGGTCCGGGTCAAAGGTTGTCAGCCCTTAGTGATTCCAGTCGGTCTCCAGATTCAGTGGCCAACCAGAAGGTTTCTGACAAATGAAAGTCTGCAGACGGCTTCATGTTCCTGGTTCTGCCGTTTTTTCCAATTTCATTGATAAAAATGTTGAAAAGCAAAAATCTTGTTCCTTCCATGTCAGTTTCACTATCTGCTGTTTGTGGAAAGATCCAGAACGCGATCTGCTCTGCTCGTTTGCAGGAGAATTAGACGTCTGGCCAACACCGCCCCCTCCTGGTAGGTCGCCTGAAGCACGGACCCACCCGGAACCATCCGGACCCACCCGGAACCATCCGGACCGACTGCGGGCCTCCCTCTGCAGATCACCATGTAGCGCCTCATGTAGTGTTTGTTCTGACCCGTTTCTGCTCCATGCAGCCTCCACCGTGCAGCTGCAGGTTCTGGCCTCCAGAACCAGAACCAGAACCTTCAGGTTCGTCATGCTTCACTACCAGGACGATGAGTTACCGTGGAAACCGCTGCTGGTTGGCGCCGCCGGTGTTGGAGCAGGAATTTCTGCTTCTCACCAACCTGAACAAAGCAATGCTCCAGGTTCTGCTTTAACCCGGTTCTGACCCGGTAGAGGTTCTGCATGCAGACTCATGTGTCCTGAGGAGGATCTTCATCACGTGGTTCCCTCATGGGCAGACCATGGTCATTTCATCTCTTCTTTTGTAAATTGTTGGACATTTATATTGACTGTTTTTATAAGAAAACAATAAAACAAAGATGAAGCGAATATTTCCTGACGAGGTCATCCTTTCTGATGAACCAGGCAGATAGAATAAACTTACTGAACATCAGCTGACATGCCGGGAAGTGAGAGGAAAATCCGTGAGGAATAAAAACTAGCGTTCATCACCAGACTGAACAGTTCAGGAACTATTCCAGAGTGATTCCTTATCTTCATCAGAGGGCCACCCTGTCAGAGGTCCCTGAACGCCTCAGTCCACATGATTCAGACCTCAGATCCATTTTCTCCGGTTCCGTTCAGCTTATCCTTTATTCCCCATGAGTCCATTGATCCGGCTCAATGTGCCAACTCTTTGTCTTCCTTCGCTTTCTGCTGCTAATAATGCCATATAACGGTGGTTCAAAGTTTGTATTTCTGTTTTATGATTATAGTCCAGTGTGAAACCAAACGAACCTCTCAAAACCCGTCCAGTTCTGGTCTCATAGATGTAAAAACTTAAACCAGCTACAGGCAAGATACTGTTAGCATCACAGCTAGCTGTCTATTAAATGAATGAATTGTGTTTCTGTTTTCAGATTTACTAAGATAATGCACCAGAAGTTTGTTTTACTTCATTTCTTCGTTTTTATTTTGGTGTTTGGGTTAAATGACAATAAAATCAGATCCGTGTTGTGGCTGGAAGAACCGCTGAGTGAAGCCAAATGATCCGGATCCCAGTCTGGAGCTGGAATTTCCACAGTCAATGTGTATTTCTGAGGTAATCTCGCGGTAGACTGCGAGAGTATAGTAGAAGCCGGTTAGGCGCAGTCTGTGGACGCTCAGGTAGCGGTAAAATAATCCATTTTAATGGAAACCCTGCAGAACCTGGTCCGGGTTCGGATGGTTCTGGGTTTATTTGGGGCCCAGCGGACATTCTGCTCTGTCTGAACCCGGTAAACCGGTTTTCTCGGCCGCTGGAGGCGCTGACGGTGCGGACTGGAATCCCGCTAACGGACCGCTTTTATCGGGTTCGGTCCACCGTGGAGCCGTTCTGAGAACCGGACCAGAACCGAACAGGATCTGCTCGGCAATTGTGGGCGGCGGATCCGGGCCAGAAGAACGGTTCGGTTCATACTCTGGAAGCTGAACTGGGATTGTTCTGGAGCGGATGGAGGGACACGTGACGTGGTGCTAGCGCGCCCATCGGTCCGGTTCGGTTCGGTCCGGTTCACCCGGAACTTCATGATCCAGCCGCAGGGGACCCGCCTGGTCGCCGGGCTGTTCTGCCAGTGCCGGTCCGCGGAGACCCACGCGGGCGTGGACCCGGGCGGGGGGGTCCCGGTCTCCCGGCCCGGTTCGGACTCCCGGTCCGGTTCGGACATCCCGGACAATGCGTGCGACGTGTGCGGCGGTCCGGAGCAGGAGCACCGGCTGAAGGTTCTGTTCGAGATCCTGGACGTGAACCGGGACGGAGGGATCTGCGTGAACGACCTGAGCATCGGGCTGAGGAGGCTGGGGGTCCACCGAACCGAGCCCGAACTGAGGGTAAGAGCCACCGAACCGAGCCCGAACTGAGGGTAAGAGCCACCGAACCGAGCCCGAACTGAGGGTAAGGATCTGGTCCAGTTGGACGGGTCACCAGCCTGCCTTAGTTCCAGCATTTAGGCTGTTTATCTGGGTTCGGTTCGGTTCAGTTGATCCAAACTCGTCCAGAACCTTTTTTTAGCTTCAGTTCTCCAGACTGGGCCACGCCCCCAGGCTCGGAACCACCCAGAAGGTTCTCCTCCAGAACCTCTCCTGGTGTTTGGGTCCAGGACTGATCCAGACGGACAGATGAACTGGAACCAGAGGATTCGGGTTCTGGTTCTGAACCAAACATTCAGACTTCAAGTTCAGATCAGAACCCGGTTAATGGATCAGAACTCTGGGGATACGTGGTTTACATGTTGACCCAGTAGATCACCAGAACTTCAGGTTCTGGTTTCACCTGAAGGTCTGACCACAGCAGTTCCATTGGGTCTGGACTTTGACTAGGACGTTCTGTTGGAGCTCAGCTGCTGGGTTTGGATCCTGGCTCGACCCCGGTGACCCTTCATTGACCCCAGGTCATGTGACCGACATCCTGCTGGTTAAACCAGTTCAAGAACTGAAAACCCAACACGGCCGGTTCTGAAACTCCAGAACATTCTGCAGAGGATTTGGGTCCTGGGGTCAGAGGTCAGGAACCAGTAGCCCAGATCCAGTTGCCGACCGGCCCTCGAGGGTCACATGGTTCCGGTCCGGAATGTCTGGTTCTGGCCAGGCGGCTTCATGGGAACCTTTTCCTGGCCGCCTGTCAGACAGGAAGTTAGCATGTTGTTAGCTTCCTGCTGTGCGTGGAGCCGGTGCTACGGAAAGCCAGAGCTGCCAAGAACGTCCACAGCGAAACGCTGGGCTGCTGGCGACTCCACTGCCAAAACCACCGGATTATTTTTACCCGTTACGTTTTATTCATGGAGGCTTTTTACTGCTTCCTGCTTCAAAATGGCGGCTTTACTTAGTTAAAGTGGCAGAGGTTCTGGTTCTGGATGCTGGCGGTTCTGGATGCTGACGGTTCTGGATGCTGGCGGTTCTGGATGCTGGCGGTTCTGGATGCTGGCGGTTCTGGATGCTGGCGGTTCTGGATGCTGGCGGTTCTGGATGCTGGCGGTTCTGGATGCTGGCGGTTCTGGATGCTGGCGGTTCTGGATGCTTGGCGGTTCTGGATGCTGGCGGTTCTGGATGCTGGCGGTTCTGTTGGCCTGAGTCCGAGCCGCTGCAGCAGCAGGAGGAGGAAGAGGAGGATGACGAAGGGGAAACCCTGCAGCACCCCCTCCCTCTGACGCAGCTCCGTGCTGAGAGCCGGGCTGTGATTGGCTGAGCAGTGTGTGCGGCCGCGATTGGCCGGCTGGGCTGCAGCGATGCTGCAGCGTTCTAGAGGATGACGCTGCAGCAGGCCGTCCGACAGCACCAGATGTTCCTGAACGCATCGCGGGACGCTGCGTCTCTCGTCCTGCAGCAGGAAGTGATGCGGTTCTGATCTGACCCGGCCCGCTCCAGGATGCTGCAGGAGCTCCTGGCTCTGCTCAGCCGCGCCGAGGCGGCCGGTTCCGATCCGGCTGGTTCTGATCCGGCCCGGGCTGCAGGACGCTGCGAGACGCTGCAGGTGGTCCTCCAGAGAAGACCCGCCCCCTCCGGACAGGACGCCGCTCCCAGTGCTCCCAGCAGGACCAGCAGGTTGGTCCTGACAGCGGAGCCTCCGGACCTGCAGCAGGTACAGCATCGCCCGGTCCGGTCCGGTCCGGCCCGGTCCGGTCCGGTCCGGCCCGGTTTCCCTTCTGAGTTCAGGCTCTGAACAGAAAATCTGATGGAAGGCAGAATTGAGAGTATCATGTATCATCAGAGATGCGATCCGGGTCCAGATGGGTCAGAACCAGCCGGGAAACTGCAGCTCCATCAGGATCACAGGTTCTGGGTCATTGTGACCCGGTCCTGACTGGGAGTTCTGGGAAAACTGAAGCGGTTCTGATCCGGTGGCTGTGAGGGCTGCTGGTTGTTCATGATGAACATTAATGTTAAAGTTCCTTTCAGGGCCTCATGTTGGGCCCCCGGGCCTCACTTTGGCCCCCGGCCCTCATGTTGGGCCCCCAGCCCTCATGTTGGGCCCCCGGGCCTCACGTTCCCCGGGCCTCATGTTGGCCCCCGGGCCTCATGTTGGGCCCCCGGGCCTCATGTTGGGCCCCCGGGCCTCATGTTGGGCCCCCGGGCCTCATGTTGGGGGGCCCCCGGGCTTCATGTTGGGCCCCCGGGCCTCATGTTGGGCCCCCGGGCCTCATGTTGGGCCCCCGGGCCTCATGTTGGGCCCCCAGGCCTCATGTTGGGCCCCCCAGGCCCTCATGTTGGGCCCCCCAGGCCTCATATTGGGCCCCCAGGCTTCATGTTGGGCCCCTCTCTGTGCAGCGCATGGTGTCGGCCGGCGATAAGGACCTGGACGGCCAGCTGGACTTCCAGGAGTTCGTTCAGTACCTCCGGGATCACGAGAAGAAGCTGCGGCTCGTCTTCAAGAGTCTGGACAGGAAGAACGACGGTGAGACGGGTCGACCGGACCGGAACCGGGTCGCGGATCGAAACGCCACGGTGACCTTTGGCCTCTGTGTGTTTCAGGCCGGATCGACTCGCAGGAGATCATGCAGTCGCTGCGGGATCTGGGGATCCACCTGACGGAGGAGCAGGCCGAGGAGATCCTGAGGAGGTGAGAGGAACCGGGTCCAACCGGGTCAATGCCGGTTCTGATAGTTACAGTATCTGATAACCAAATGAGTCGTAGCAGTGGACGGTTTCTGCTTCGTTTGGGCCAAAGATGGAGATTCTGGGCTGCAACACGTAATCTCAGGTAATCTCAGGTAATCTCAGGTAATCTTGAGTAATCTCAGGTAATCTCAGGTAATCTCAGGTAATCTTGATGCCAGCAGGGTGTTTTTATTCTTAGATCTGAGTTTGGCCCAGTCGGCCCAGTCGGCCCAGTCGGCCCAGTCGGTCCAGTCGGCCCAGTCGGCCCAGTCGGCCCAGTCGGCCCAGTCGGCCCAGTCGGTCCAGTCGGCCCAGTCGGCCCAGTCGGCCCAGTTCACCTCACAGCAGCTTCACTGCAGACCAACCAATCAGGTTGCTGATAGCAGCGCTGGCCCCGCCCCCCAGCTTAGAGGAACTGATCAATTATATAAAATTCAACTAAATTATTTTTATTGAATTATTTTCACGTTTAATTATTTTATATTTAAGAAAGTATTGAATTAAAATATTTTAAAGTTTAGCTTTATTCATTTAATTATTGTCACATGAATCACTGACGACTATTATATATTATTATTATTATAATTATTATGATAATTAGTCTGTGGCTCCCAGGTTTCTTCCCGTTTTATTGTGTGGATAAATTTAACTTAATGTTTGTGAAATATCCATGCATTGATACTTGATGCAGGTTGCAGGTCATTTCCTCCGTTATGCTGATGATGATCTGGTGGTTTTATGGATTTAAAATATCTGTCATCAGCAAAACGGTTAACGGAGTCATAAGCATCGGTCCAATCACAGAGCCCTGTGGTACCGGTCTGTGGGTCTGTGGTTCTGTGGGTCTGTGGGTCTGTGGGTCTGTGGTTCTGTGGTTCTGTCTAACCGGTCTGTGGGTCTGTGGGTCTGTGGGTCTGTGGTTCTGTGGTTCTGTGGTCTGTGGTTCTGTGTCTGTCCCAGAATCAGGGCGGGGTTCATCTGGACCCCAGTCCTGCAGTAAGTATCTCCTCCAGCTGGTTCTTGTTTTCGCTCGTCGCCGTCCTGCAGCTTCCTGCAGCTTCTCTGTTTCAGTTCCAGCATCCTGCAGCTTCCTGCAGCTTCTCTGTTTCAGTTCCAGCATGGCGCTCTGCTCCGATCCGGCCGTGCATGTCAGAACCTTCCTGACCCGGTTCTGTACTGACCCGTCCTTCCTCCTGCAGCATGGATAAAAACGGCACCATGACCATCGACTGGGACGAGTGGCGAGACTACCACCTGCTGCACCCGGCCGACAACATCCCCGAGATCATCCTGCACTGGAAGCACTCCACGGTAACGCCACGGTAACGCCGTGGTAACGCCACGGTAACGCCGCGCTTCCTGTTGGCTGTCGCTAGGTTACCAGCAGTCCTCACGCCGCGGCCTCCCTGCACAGATCCTGGATGTTGGCGAGAGCATCGTCGTCCCGGACGAGTTCACCGCGGAGGAGAAGAAGACCGGCATGTGGTGGCGCCACCTGGTGGCCGGAGGAGGCGCCGGCGCCGTGTCCCGGACCTGCACGGCGCCGCTGGACCGGCTGAAGGTTCTGATGCAGGTACAATGCCGTCTCAGCTGGAACCGCAGGGGTCAAACTCACTTTGATTCAAGGTCATGAATGTTCTTAAAGGGCCGGTTCGTCCAGAATGTGCCAACAAACCCATCAAACTGTTAAAGGGCCGGTATCATAAAACGTTTTAATGTCTGTCCCTCATCAGAAACAAACCGGGACTTTTTTTATGTTCGAGAAATCCTTTAGTCTCCATGGCAACGAGTCACTGTGCAAAACGTCGGGGTGGACCTAGCCCCGCCTCCGAGACACAGCTCATCCCCCTCAGCTCCTTCAGACTAGCCAGCAGCAATTAGCAAACAGCTGCTGGAAACGCTGAGCTCAGCAGTTAAAGGGTTAATCGAGAAGCCATGTTGGATGACTTCCTGGAGGCGGAGCTTCAGAAAGTCCAGGAGTTTTAAAGAGACAGAGACCCAACTTCAAGGCATTAAATCTGGAAGTTATTTATTTCTTGGATACAAGTAGCATTTTTATGACTGTATTGATCATAATTACTGATCATGAATGAAAGCGCCGTCTCCCTCAGGTCCACGCCTCCAAAACCAACAGCATGCGCATCGGCAGCGGCTTCCTGCAGATGATCCGCGAGGGCGGCGTCCGCTCTCTGTGGAGAGGAAACGGCATCAACGTGATCAAAATCGGTCCGGAGTCCGCCATCAAGTTCATGGCCTACGAGCAGGTGGGAACCGGGTCAGGACCGGGCCAGGAACCGGGTCAGAATGTCATGAAGCCGCTCCGGGTCGTTCCTGTTGACTGAATCTGATCTGCGTCTCTCAGATTAAACGGCTCATCGGCAGCAACCAGGAGACGCTGGGAATGTCGGAGCGGTTCGTGTCGGGATCTCTGGCTGGGGCGATCGCCCAGAGCAGCATCTACCCCATGGAGGTGAGGGGCGTCCTGCCGGAGCGGCTGCTGCTTCCACTGTGACGTTTCCACAGGCTCGGTTCTCCACGCTGCGTCCCCCTTGCAGAGTGATTGCTTCCTGTCCCTCAGGTTCTGAAGACCCGGTTGGCCCTGAGGAAGACGGGTCAGTACTCTGGGATCCTGGACTGCGCCAAACACATCCTGCAGAGGGAGGGCGTGGCGGCGTTCTACAAGGGCTACGTCCCCAACATGCTGGGCATCATCCCGTACGCCGGCATCGACCTGGCCGTCTACGAGGTGAGTGGACCGGTACCGCGGCGTCCCGGCCCGCGGTACCGGTCTGACCCGTTTCCTCTCCTCAGACCCTGAAGAACTCCTGGCTGCAGCGCTTCGCCACGGACAGCGCCGACCCGGGAGTCTTTGTGCTGCTGGCCTGTGGCACCACATCCAGCACCTGTGGGCAGCTGGCCAGTTACCCGCTGGCGCTGGTCCGGACCCGGATGCAGGCGCAAGGTCCGACTCATCAGAACCGCTCCTGTCACTTAGAACTCCAACCGGTTTCTTAGCTGCTGCTCCTGTTAGAACCAAACGGGCCTGATTGGACCGTCAGAACCAGCAGTTACAGGAAGTGGTTTGTTGTTGATCTCTAGAGGTCGTCAACACGGGGGCAAAGGTCATTTAGAGGTCCAGAGATTTCTGATCGTCTATTGGTTTCAGATCTGATTCAGTGATAAATGAAGCCTTTAATATTAGACTTGTTGGCTTTCCCCATCTTGGACCCAACCGGACCAGAACCAGAACCAGGACTGGATCGGCCCAGAAGCAGATCTGCAGCTTTAAATCCTGACTGAATCTGGATCATTTACATTTGTTCAATTAGAAACAAAATAATTCAATTAAACATCAAATATTGTAACTGAAGCGAGTAGAAAAGAATGTATCCTTGCTCCATAAGATGTTCTGGTTCTGGACTGGCTGGGTCCAATGTGTGGTTCTATAACATCTTTGATTCTAACCCCAGAAACAAGAAGTTTCCTCTGCTGAGCCGACCCGGTTGGCCGACCCGGTTCAGCGAGTCGCTTCATGTCTCTGGTTCTGATTGAGCAAATTAGAACGAAAGTAAAAGACAGGAAACAGCTTCTGTGTGATGCGTTCGCTGCTCTCTGTGATGCGTTCGCTGCTCTCTGTGATGCGTTCGCTGCTCTCTGTGATGCGTTCGCTGCTCTCTGTGATGCGTTCGCTGCTCTCTGTGATGCGTTCCCTGCCCCTCTGTGATGCGTTCGCTGCTCTCTGTGATGCGTTCGCTGCTCTCTGTGATGCGTTCGCTGCCCCCTCTGTCTCCACTTGCTCTCTGTGATGCGTTCGCTGCTCTCTGTGATGCGTTCGCTGCTCTCTGTGATGCGTTCGCTGCCCCTCTGTCTCCCCTGCCTCGCTGCAGGCCGGGCCCCAGCTCTCCATGTCGGCGCTGTTCCGGCTCATCGTCCGGACGGAGGGCGCGCTCGGCCTCTATCGGGGCCTCGCCCCCAACTTCATGAAGGTCGTCCCGTCCGTCAGCATCAGCTACGTCGTCTACGAACACCTCAAGCGGTCTCTGGGGGTCCAGTCCAGGTGAACCGGACCCGACCGGAACCCTCGTCCTCCGACCCAGAACCGGTTCTGATCTCTGAACGCAGAGGCTCGGATCGGATCGGACCGATGACCCGGTTCCTTGTGGTTCTGGATCGTTATGAACCGGTTCTGGTTCTGATGGACTGTCTCAGCTCCTCTGGATCTGAGGTTCTAGATCAGAACCAGAACCGCCCGGTACCATATGACCGGGATGGATTCCCTCCAGAACTTGACCCTGATCAGAACCAGAGGATCGGGTTGGGTCAGCAGAACCTCAGCAGCGCCAGGAGGACACTGGGACTCCGTCACCATGGCAACCAGCATCATTCCGTCACTTCCGGTCACATGATCACAGCATGAGGCGTTCAAGTTCCATGGGAAAACTGAGAAACTGTCCTGATCATAGAAACCAGAAACACTCAACTCACAGAACTGATTCCCTACCGGACCGAACCGGACCGGGCCGGATCCGTACCGACCGGACCGGGCCGGATCCGAACCGGAACGGGCCGGGCCGGATCCGATGACCGAACCGGGCCGGATCCGAACCGACCGGACCGGGCCGGATCCGAACCGAACCGGGCCGGATCCCCATCTGGTTTCTTTTATTTATTTCAGTATTTATTGGTTTGGCTGATCATGATGACACTGATTGTTTGGATCGAACCAGAAGGTTCTGCTTCAAACTGAAACTCTGAATGTTTTCATTATCTGACCCACCAGAACCACCAGAACCATCAGAACCATCAGAATAAAGGCTGGAATGTTGCACTCTGTGTGTTATAGATCTATATCTGACTGACGGATAATAAATATGAAGTTTTTAAATATTTTAGTTTCTGCTGAGGAGGCGGGTTTTGGTTCGGAGTCGGATGGATTTCATCCTGGTTCCGATTGGTTCGGGTTTAAGGTACACATGAATAGATGGTCTCTGTGACGTCATGAGGACGAACCGGCTCTGCGGTTTCCGGTTGTGGAATCATGTCTGCTTTCAGTCACGAGCCGCTCAGCCGCCAGGCGTCACTTCCTGACTGCGCTGCGGAACCAGAACCAGAACCGCTCCAGACATGCCGTCCCTGCAGCAGATCCGAACCGCTCTGGAGGGCTCGGGCCAGGCCCACGTCCTGCGGTTCTGGCCGGAGCTCGGTTCGGAGCAGCAGGAGGTGTTCCTGCGGGAGCTGGCCCAGCTGGACCTGCCGCGGCTGGAGGAGCACTGCCGCGCGGCCGCGCAGGCGGCGGCCGCCTGTGCGGCCTGCGCTCCGGACCGGGACCTGGAGCCGAACCTGGAGCCGGTTCCCCCGGAGAGCATGGGCAGCGTGAGGAGGAGCGACCCGGACCGTCTGTCCGGATGGGAGCGTGAAGGTACCAGAACCACAACGAGGTTACAGCCGCTGGGGCTTTAACTCCGTGTTTTCTCGCGATAGTTCAGAAAATCTCTGCAGACTGTTTAATTATGGTTTTGAGGAGTGAGTGCGCATGCGCACTAATGATTAACTACTAACTCCTTCAGCTTTGGACCAAGTTTCGTCTCAGAACCTGTAAAAACACAAAGTGCATCATCCAATCACGCTTTAGAAAGTAGTGTGACGTCAGCATGTAGTGTTGCATAATGTGCGCTAGAGGGAGCACTTCAGCTTGGCGCCTGGAGGAATGCTAGCAATATTCAGGTAGAAAGAAAGATGGCTGATTGGAAGGTTGCTGGTTCAATTCTCAGCTTGTTCAGTCGTTCAGTTTTACATGTTTACAATATTCAGAATAAGAAAGTCATGAGGCATCATCAAATATTCAACATATGGACATCAGAAATGGTTAAAAAGTTGGAAAAAATTGCTGCTACAGCTGCAAATGTCGATATAATGAATGTAACTGATGAAAGTGTCCTTTCTGATCAGGATTCCTGCAGATCTCCAGGAGCCGCGTCGCGGTTCTGCTCCTGGCCGGAGGTCAGGGGACGCGCCTCGGGGTCCGCTACCCCAAAGGGATGTTCGACGTCGGGCTGCCGAGCGGGAAGACGCTGTACCAGATCCAAGCCGAGCGGATCCTGAAGATCCAGGAGCTGGCAGAGAGCCGACTGGGGTCCAAATGCACCGTTCCCTGGTGAGAGCAGAACCGACGCGACGCTTTGGGCCAACAGGGAGGACGACTTCACCCCCCACTGGGAGGAGGAAGCATCTGAAACCTTCAACAACCTGCAACAGGCGGAAAAATGAATAAATATACAGCAAAATAAAAACTCCAAAAATTTGAGATCTAAGAAATTTTCTAAAATAAAATAAAAAACCAGATGAGATTTCTGAGCTCCAAATGAAAACTCAGAAATTTTACTTTGAAATCTTCTGAGCTCATAAAGTCAAAGACTTTTTTTAAACTTTCTGAGTTTCAAAAGTTTCACATTTTAGGCCTTGGAGCTCAGATCAAAGCTAACAACATTTCCAGAACTCCCAACCAGCGTGGCAGATTTATTCTGGTGAAAATGACCGTCTCCTCCTCACCTGTGCAGGTACATCATGACCAGCGAGTTCACCCTGCAGCCCACAAAGACCTTCTTCCAGGACAACGCTCACTTCGGCCTGCAGCCCTCCAACATCCTCATGTTCGAGCAGCGCATGATCCCAGCCGTCACCTTTGACGGGAAGGTCATCCTGGAGGGCAAAGGGAAGATTGCCATGGCGCCAGGTGGGTTTGGTCAGGAAACGCAGCAGATCCATGACGACCCTCGGTGACCTGTGTGACCTCTGTGTCAGACGGTAACGGCGGGCTGTACCAGGCGCTGGAGGACAACGGCGTCCTGGAGGACATGGAGCGCAGAGGAGTGGAGTTCGTCCACGTCTACTGCGTGGACAACATCCTGGTCAAGATGGCCGACCCGCTGTTCGTTGGCTTCTGCGTGGCGAAAGGAGCCGACTGCGGCGCCAAGGTTCAAATGTTTCCTTTGGTTGGCTGAGAACGACGCTCCGAAGGTTCAGGTCACATCCAGAACGCCGATTACCTGAACAAGTTTAAAACTATAATCTGTCAAATTTGAATGAATTAGAAAAATGGAATTGATTGGATCCTAAATTTAAGTGGAAAAAACCCAAAACATCTTTAGTTTCATTTTGGATGAATCACCTGGAAACAAATCTGAGCCAGAGGAGGATTCAGCTGTTGAGTTGACCTTTGACCTGCAGCTGCCTCCTCAAGTAGCAGATGGATCATTTTTAGCTTAGCGCTTTTGTAACTTGCAGCTGCAGATTTGACCCAGTTGGGGGCGATATACTTAGTAACAATCAGTTGAGTTTATTTATGCAGCTCAGACTCACCACAGGAGTCTGAAAGCAGAGAGCAGGTCATCAGCGCGCCGCGCGAACCAACATGGCTGAATTTAGCGCCATGTTAGCAGCAGCTAACAGCATTAGCTTGCTAGCTGCTGCTCGCTCTGAGTCCCGACCGCTCCGCGTTGCTCCACCAGGTGGTGGAGAAGGCCCACCCAGCCGAGCCGGTGGGCGTGGTTTGCAGGGTGGGCGGTGTCCCTCAGGTGGTGGAGTACAGCGAGATCCGACCCGAAACGGCCCGGCTCCGAGGATCAGATGGAGAACTGGTCTACAGCGCCGGAAACATCTGCAACCACTTCTTCACCAGGAGCTTCCTGCAGGACGTGGTCAAGTGAGAAACCCGCCAGGACGGATTACCGTCACGTTAACCTGGCATGTGTGCTGACCTCTGCTGACCTCTGCTGACCTTCCAGGACCTTTAAGGACCAGCTGAAGCCTCACGTGGCTCTGAAGAAAGTCCCGTTCGTGGACTCCTGTGGGAATCAGGTGAAACCCACCGAACCCAACGGGATCAAGATGGAGAAGTTTGTTTTTGACGTGTTTCCGTTCTCCAGGTACGGATAATCCGGCGTGTTTCCAGACTGCTGCTCATCTGGATTACCAGCTGGTTTCTCTGCAGGAGCTTCGTGGTGCTGGAGGTCCAGAGGGACGACGAGTTCTCCCCTCTGAAGAACGCAGACGGAGCGCCGGCCGACACGCCCACCACGGCCAGGAACGCCCTGCTGGCCCAGCACTGCCGCTGGGCAGCGGCCGCTGGCGCCGCCCTGCTGGATGAACAGGGGATCAGCACCCACATGCTGCCCAGGTCAGAGGTCGCTGACCCGACGCTCACATGAAGGTTCGGTCTGTGGGTTTAGCAGATGTTGAATTCCTGTCGTCCACAGTTCGTCACCAGAGAATCGTCCGGCGCTGAAATGTGAGATATCTCCTCTGGTGTCGTATTTTGGAGAGGTGAGGAGCAGAACCACATCGGGTTCTGGTTCTGAACACGGTTCTGGTTATTAATAACTAATAATCAGAACTCCTCATGCTCCCAGGGCCTGGAGCTGCTGAAGGGGAAAACCATCAGAACGCCGTTCATCCTGGATGGAGCAGCAGCTGCAGAGCTGCAGGCCTGATCGGATCAGAACCACAGACACACCGGGCCTGGAGAACCAGTCAACCAATCAGGGATCAACTGAAAACTTTATACAAACTGTTTTTATACCAACAAATAAAAAGATGATTCAAACTGTTTAATTTGATCAAACTGACTCAGAAACCCAAACGCACAGTTCCAGTCAAAGCACGTTAAAGCACGGTGGTGCAGGTATGATGATGTGGGGATGTTTCTCATATTCTGAAGCGTTTATTGCAAACCAGGGATGCTGCTGCAATGAGCCAAACGCACCAGGAGGGGGCAGCACCTCGGGTCCAAACAAGACTACAAAAAATTAATGATCAAATTAAACAGAAAAACAACAACAAATCTACGGAGCCCCCAAAGGGACAGGGGGAATTTGTTTTTCTTTTGCGTTCCCTCACAAAAGAAAAACAAATTCCCCCTGTCCCTTTGGGGGCTCCGTAAAAATCTGATTCAGACAATGCATTAACGAATTGGTAAATCAATTAAAAATACATTTCTGTAAAAGATATAATATGAGCGGTGTCGCTCATGTAAACTGAAAAAAAAGCATAAAAAAACATAAATTTAAAAAAAAGGCAAACTAACGAATAAACTTCAGCACATTAAAACAAAATTTAAAAAAAATTTTGTAAAATTAAAAATAATGAACTAAAATAGTATAAAAAGGGAAAGTTGTAAAGAAAACTAAAATTAAATAAAGGGTCTGATCCCCTGAGCAAGATGGCGGCTGCGGCTGCAGTTGTCTCAGGCTCCTGTTCTGTCACGTGTCAGCTGTCGACCAATCAGAGCTGTGTGCGTTCAGGACTACAACAACCCGCTGAGCGGCGGAATGCTAGCGGACCGCTGGTCCGAAACACGGATTCAGACGCGGGTTTCAACTGTTTTCTGTTCGGGGTTAGTTCGTTTAACCCGACCCGGTCCAGTAGAACTGTTCTGGGATTCTGACTGAGTTCCGCCTGCGTCCTTCCCGAGCTGTTCACGTCCCGCAGCCTGCGGATTCCCGGCGCCTCGGTTAGCATGGAGGCTCTGGAATGCTAGCGATGTTCAAGAATGTGTTCGGTTCGGGATTCCTGGTGAGGACGGCCCACGTGGTTCTGACCTGGATCATCACGCTCATCCTCTTCCTGTATGACACAGGTGAGTCCGTCCGTGGTTTTCCAGGAGTTCCAGGTTTTCCAGGTTTTCCAGGTCAGGACTCTTGTTTCCCCGGCAGAGCTGAGGAAGCAGGAGGAGACGGGCCAGCTGCTGCAGCCGGTTCTGTTCGTCCTGCTGGTTCTGGTGTCGGTTCTGCTGTACTTCGCGGTGTCGCTCATGGATCCGGGATTCATCCTGACCGAGGACAGCGACCTGCAGGTGAGCCGGAAGTGGTCTGGGTCGGAACCACGCAGGTCTGGGAGTCTTTCTGCTGATCTTTAACCTCGGATTATTTCCGGGACATTGGGGCCTAAACCCAGAGTGTCTCCAGACTTTGGATGTTCTGGATCGAACCGATCCAACAGAACCAGATCTTTGAGCCAGCGGTTCTGTCACAGCAGATACATGATGCAAACCAGAGCTGGACGATCCAGACTGAGGAAATGATCGCGATATGTAGTGAAATATTTTGATAACATTTATGAACTGACAAACATTCCTATTCTGATCAGGCTTCTGTCAGGACGCCTCTGATAAAGTGGTATATTTATTGATGCTCTCATGGAACAAATAACAGCAAAAATAAAACCTGAAAATACTGAAAGTTTAGTTTTTAACATCATTAATTTACACATTTATATTTATGATTATTATGTCTGTTAATAAACTGCAGGTCATAAAGTCTCCTCTGGTTGTGTGTGTGTTGAAGTGCAGTGGTGGCGGTGTCATGATGTGGGCTCTGTGTGTTCCAGTTCACTCTGAGAGGAACGGAGGAGCAGCAGGATATGATCCCGTCCAGCACCAAGTCGCTGCGTCAGCGCCGCTGCGGCCGCTGCCTGCTGCAGGTACCGACATGAACATCCCAACCGGAAACCTGCAGCTTTCCTCCGAGGTTCTGATCCGACTGACAGGATCTAACGGCAGAAATATGATTTATATTCAGGATATGAAATCAGTTGAATCCAGATTCAGTTCATTATTCAAACTGGTTGAAAGGAAACAGCAGATCAGTGACCAGCAGGGGGCGACAGCAGAGAGGAAAAACTCCCTTTAACGGGAAGAAAGCTCCAGCAGAAGCAGAACCAGAACCAGCATCAGTACCAGCAGCCACCTGCATTCATTTAATGACTGGAGGCTGTTCAGTTTTAACATTATTTAAAATGATCAAAATCACCAAACCACTGAAACTGAGAGAAATGAAAAACTTCAGGAGTTTCATTTTACAGATTCACTAAAAGAAACTTAAACATATTTTAGATGTTTATCAAGTTATGATAAGAAGAAAACATGGAGGATGAAGATGATGATGATGATGATGATGTTGTGTGTCCGGAGCAGCAGCCAATGAGGGCCAAGCATTGCCAGACGTGTCAGCACTGCGTGCGGCGCTACGACCATCACTGCCCGTGGATCGAGAACTGCGTTGGCGAGCGGAACCACCGCTGGTTCGTCCTCTACCTGTTCCTGCAGCTGCTGGTGCTGCTGTGGGGGCTCCGCGTCGCCTGGTGAGTACGCGCTCCCCCGCCCCGGGTCAGAGGTCGGGGAGCGCGGCGCTGACGGCCGTGTGTCTCCTCAGGACGGGCCTGGGCCACGCCCCCTCCTGGTCGCCGTGGCTGCGCTCCAACGGCGTGCTGCTGGCGGTCTGCGGGCTGCTGGCGCCGCTGGCGCTGGTGGTGCTGCTGCTGCTCGGGTCGCACCTCTACCTGGTGTCCATGAACGCCACGACCTGGGAGTTCATGTCGCGCCACCGCATCTCCTACCTCAAACACTGCGGCGCCGACGAGAACCCGTTCGACCGCGGCGCCGCCCGCAACCTGTGGGGCTTCTTCTGCCAGTGGGGCAGCGTGGTGTGGGAGCAGGCGTACTTCAGGGAGGGCAGCGACCCGGTTTAGGTTCTGACCCGCTCACGGTGTCGGATCACCGGCGCCGGTTCTGCCAGCCAGTCGGTCTGGACCGACCCGGATCACGTTCTGGGAATCAGGACTAAAGTTGCTTCAGGTCCGAAGGTTGGACCAGATGAAGTTCTGACTACAGATGGTTCCGACCCGTCTCAGCGGAACAAACGGACTGCAGAGTTCTGGTCTTCACGGTTCCTCTGACCAGAACTTCTGCCTTGACCTTTCACCTTCACCCATCATGGGCTGTGGGGTTCTGATGGTTCTGATGGTTCTGCTTACATGTCGGTCTGGGTCGGGTTCTGGATCCATCTGTAGAGAACTCGCCGGCTTCCCAGTCCGGGTTCCTGGGGGCCCCGGTCCCTGCTGCTCCTCTTCTTGTCCGCCGTCTTCAGTCCTGGTTGCCGTGGTTCCCAGCCCACATGGAAGGTTAAAGGTCAGATCCGTGGCCCTTGGTCGGGGCCCGTCCAGCCTGTGGAGCCGTGCTGATGGTTGGTTTGGGCTCAGCTGGTTCTGGGGACCAGAGGGACTGGTTCTGGTGGTTCTGGTGGTTCCGGTACCAGTGGACAGGAGCTGATTAGACCAATGAACACAGAAACAGGAAGTGAGCCGGAGCTCAAACCTGTGACTTCCTGTCAGAGCTGGACTCAGTCTGAGGCTTTCACTAAATATTCTGGGAACATCACAGTTTTTATCCGGGTCGTTTTTGTCTTGATCCCAACAGGAAGCTGACTGACGGACTTCCTGTTTGTCCTGCCGGCTCAAACCGGGTTCCTGCTGCATGTCTGGTGTTTCTGGGTCCCACAGGTTCTACCGGGTCCAGTTTTTACCTTTCTGATTGTTGTCCAGATGAAGCTGCTGCAGGGAACCTGAGGGGTCAAAGGTGAACGTGGAGCAATAAAGCTGGGCGGTTTCTCCTGTTGGAGCGTTCAGAGCTGCAGTTTATACCCAATAAATCAAAATGTTTTTCTGACTTATTGATTCTGTGGTTGTTTTGGTTTTTTACCTCTGAACAGAAATAAAGACGTTACTGAGAAGAAAGTCCAGCTTTTATTTATCGATTCTCACATTAAACAGGCTGGTTGGGTTAATAAATCATCTTCATCACATCCACATTTCTGCAGAATAATTTAAAACAGAAACATTCAGTGTCTTTGACC
This sequence comes from Poeciliopsis gracilis, assembly GCA_911649635.1. Lineage (NCBI taxonomy): Eukaryota > Metazoa > Chordata > Actinopteri > Cyprinodontiformes > Poeciliidae > Poeciliopsis > Poeciliopsis gracilis. The sequence continues at coordinate 1,287,835 of CAJVRI010000608.1, forward strand.
TGCAGGATATTTACAGCTCAGACTGGGAGCAACGTGCTGCGTTCAACGAGTAAAACAACCGTTTAAAACAGCTGATGGGCGGAGTCAACGACAAGAGGGCGGGGCCAGACCCGTGGGGGCGGGGCCAGACCCCTGGTGGGCGGGGCCAGACCCGTGGGGGCGGAGGGGTCATGTCTGTGTGGGTGGGGCCAGACCCCTGGTGGGCGGGGCCAGGCCCGTGGTGAGCGGGGCCAGGTCAGTGTGGGCGGGGCCAGGCCGTCAGCTGATCAGGGACATGTCGAAGTCGTTGAAGACCTGCTGCTGCTCGGCGCTGATGGCGGTCGGCGTCCGCGGCAGCGTCAGAACCGGCTTCAGACGCGTGAACTCCTGGTCGAAGTTGCTGACGTCCAGCGGAGCCGAGATGGTCGGCAGGAAGGGGGGCTTCAGCTGCTTGGCCAGCAGGGCGACCCAGTCCATTCCCTGGAGGAGAACCGGGTTAAAACCTCAAACCAAACAGAACCGAGCCGCCAACATCAGAACCAGCCCGGTCCACTTCATCCCGGTCTTGTGAAATAAAATATAATCCAGATCAGCACAGTCACCATGGTAACCAATAAACGCAACATTTCATCACCAGAACCAACAGGTTATCCTGCTATCGGACCGCTCTGGGTTCTGCAGAACCGACCTGGAAGAACTTGTGTCGTTTGATCTCGGCGGCGTCGTCCTTCCCTGATCCGAGTCTCTGGTCCGGGTTTTTCTGCAGCAGCTGGAACAGAGAGATCGCAATAAAACCCAGCGGACCCGCCTGATCCAGAGGTTGGAACAGAACCGACCTGCTGCATGAGCGACTTGGACTGAGGCGACAGGAAGCGAGGGTAGCGCACTTCCTCGTTCACGATGCTGTCGAACACTTCCTCCTCATCGTCACCTGGGAACGGCGACTGGAACAGAACAGAGTTCTCCTCAGAACGGGAACCTGCAGAACCGACGTTCTGCAGAAGGTCACTGACCTCCCCCACCAGCATCTCAAACACCAGAACTCCCAGTTCCCACCAGTCCACGCTGCGGGTGTAGCTGTTCTCCGTCAGAACCTCCGGAGCCAGGAACTCCGGCGTGCCGCAGAAGGTGCTGGTCCGATCGCCGTGGCCCATTCCTGCACACACACACACACACACACACACACACACACACGGATGAAGGTTACCCTGGTAACGGCCATCTCCATGGTAACCAGTGGCAGTTTGAGCTTCAGGGCGGAAGAATTGATCGTTTACAGAAACAAAAACTAACGAGTTTAATACCAGCTGCTGCACATTTCATGTTTCTAGATACCAGGCTCCCTTCCTGTTTATGGAATCGTCATAGCAACCAGTCGCACAGGAGGGAATCACCATAGCAACCAGTCGCACAGGAGGGAATACCAGCGAGATCAGAAGGCCGGCGTTCCCCTAGCATCAGCTTCCTGGTAGCTTGTTAAACGGATCAGAACCATCTGATCATAAACGGGCTAACAGGAAACAGTCTTGCCTGGATTTTCACAATAAGAGACATAACTGGTATTGATCCAGCTCGTTTCACGTTGTGCGGTGTCGGCCATTGGTTCAAACCCTTTGGACCAATCACAGGACAGGAAACAGTTTTTTTTTTTTTCTCACCTTCTTTGCACAAACCAAAGTCTGCGATCCGGACGTATCCATCGGCGTCCATCAGCAGGTTGTCCAGTTTCAGATCCCTGGAGGACAGACAGGACACCTGCTGCAGATTCCAGCCAATCAGCAGCGGCTGGGGGCGGGGCCTGAGCCACTCACCTGTAGACGATCTGGTTCTGATGGAGGAACTCCAGGCCCAGTAGAACGCACGAAGAGTAAAACCTGGAAACCAAGAAGAGCCCAGCTGAAAGCAGGTGCCGTACTTTGACTGGACCGTTGTGGGCGAGCGGCGGCGGCTCACAGCGATTGTTTCTCGGAGAAGATGGCGGTGTGGATGTGCTTCATCAGGTCTCCGCCCGGAGAGTAGGCCATGACGAAGCAGACGTGCTCGGCCGTCTGGAAGCAGCCGTGCAGGTTGACCAGGAACGGATGGCGGGCCGAGTTGATCACCTCCAAGATCCGCTTCTCGCAGACCAGACTGGACCGGGTCAGACAAACCAGAACCACTGAAACAAACTTTCCTTATCTGGTTATCTGAGACGGCGCCTCCTACAGGCCAACAGGCAGAATGAAGATCTAACTTCACTCAGACCGACGGAACCAGGAAAAGTTCTGCTGGAGTGCCAACCGGGTCAGGAACTCCACCAGAACTTTCAGAGTACCGAATGATGAGTTCAGGAAAAGTTCTACAGTCCTGTAAGCGGGTCAGAACTGGGCCGGGTTGTGTACCGGTACCATGAACAGAATGTTTGGAGGTTCTGGATCTTCCTCACCTGTCCAGTTCGTCCCGCGCGATGACCTCACTCTTCTTCAGCGCTTTGATGGCGAACATTTTCCCAGACCTCTTGTACTCGGCCAGCAGAACCTTGGTTTGGGTCAGAGGAGGTTCTGTTAGTCGTTAGCCTTCGTCGGGTTAAGATCCCGGCGTTCCGGTACCTTTCCGAAGTGTCCTCTTCCCAGGACGGAAACGCACAGGAAGTCCTCCATCTTCAGCGCCTCGGACCTGCAGACGAAACACGGTGAGGGAACCGGGCCTCTGGACCGGGCCTCTGGACCGGGCCTCTGGACCGGGCCTCTGGACCGGGCCGGCAGAGTTCTGGCTGCAGAACCCCGAGAGCCACAAAACATTTAAAGTTTAAAGTTGCAGGAATCAGCCAAAACATTATGACCAGCGGATCCTGCCGGGTCCTCTGAGTTCTGGTGGTTCGGTTCCTGATCCGATAATCTGGTTTATTAATCCAGATTACAGAACCAGAACAACCCGATACCTGAGCTGCTGAGGGGTTTACTCCTCGTTACTCGCAGAACGGTTTTATAAAGGACAGCGTTTGTCCACGTTGCCTCCAGACCAATGAGACTCACTGCGGCGCCGGCCGGGCCGAACCGGACCTTCTGGGCTTCAGGCTGCTCTTCCAGTTGGGAGACTTTTCCAGAAGGAAATCGGAGAGAATGAAAGTCAGTAACCGTTTGTCTGTGACGATAACGTCATGGTTCCTCTCAGACCTGCGCGGCGTCTTCGGTCTCCTGCCTGGCGGGACGCGGCGATCCTCTGCTGGACGCATCGCGCTCTCTGACAGGAAACAGATTCATCAGCTCCGACCGCGATCCAGAGGATCTCTGACGGATCCGACTCACCGTGGCGGCGAGCCGCCGGACGCCGCGGCGCCGGGAGCCGGCAGCGGCGGACTCATGGCTTCCAGGGAGCTGCATGGCGGCAGGAAGCTCATCATCAGACGCCCCCATGTGGCGAAGTTCAGGTTCATCTGAGACGCCCGGAGGAAGTTCCTCCCTGGAGGATGAGTCACCAACAAAACATCTTACTGGAACCGACGCCACTGGGTCCGACACAAAACGTGACATCACAGGTCTGCTGGTCTCTGATTGGCCAGGGGGCGGAGTCACCGGTTCTGTCACGACTCGTTACAAGAACCCAACATCGACAGCGACCGAGAAGAAAAACCCAAAGTGACCCTGCTGGTGCTGCTGGACGGGAATCTGTTCGCTGCCCCAGAAGAATCAGTTCAGGTTTCCCAGGACAAAGTTTCGATTAATCCGCTAAAAGCGAAGCTAACATCTCCGTTTAGCACGTAACTTCTCCCAGAAACATTTTAAATCAACTGAAGGTTCACCAGAGAGTAAAGTTTCACCTTCGTGTTGAAAATTAAAGTTTTCAGACACAAAGGAACCAAAGAGGGTGCTGAACCGGGGCGGCCATGTCGAACGCGGGGCGGCCATGTCGAACCGGGGCGGCCATGTTGAACGCGGGGCGGCCATGTCGAACGCCGGGCGGCCATGTTGAACGCCGGGCGGCCATGTTTAACGCGGGGCGGCCATGTTGAACGCGGGGCGGCCATGTTGAGGTCTGCAGCCTCTGTACGAGGCGCTCACTCTGAACGCTGCATTTGTTTTGACAGAAATGTGTCTTTGTGTCTTTACCAAAGCAAAATTTCCATTTTATGCAAGTTTAATGGACAATAAAGGAATCTAAAGTCTAACTGTCCGCAGAGCATCAGGACACATGAAAGCGATTTGCACCTTTCTCTTTGGGGAAAATCCTCATCTGCCTCTGCAGTTTGGACGGACGCTCGATGACGGGATTGATGAACGTCACCTGGAAAGAAAATGAGGAGCTGATCAAGTTTCAGGACTTCATGAAAGATTCCAGTGATGAAACTTTAACACCGATTCATTTTCTAACTGTGACAAAAGTCCAACCATCGTCTGCAGCTCTTCATCTCTACAGGTGAAAACAGGCGGGGTCACTCTGGGGTCACTGAGGGGTCATTCAGGGTCACGGGGTGTTAAACTACTTGTCATAAGTCAACAGTCCAAACTGCTGCAGCTTTTATTCAACGTTCGGTTAAATTAGCTTCATGTTGCATTTCTGTCCCAAAGAGCCGAGTTATGCAGACGATGTGGCGTTATTGGATCATGGAGGTTCTGGATTCTGATCAGCTGGTTCTGAGAGCAAAGAGAACCCGACCCTGGTTCTGTACAACTGGACCTGTAACCGGGAAGCAGCCAAACCTCGATGAAGACGATTCCCTGAGGCTCCAGCTCCAGACACATGCCGTGTCTGCGGTTGTCCAGGAAGTCCTCCAGCCGCAGGAACTTGACGGCGCTCAGCGCCCGCCAGTCCCTCCAGTACACCGCCACCTCCAGCTCCCTGGACTGGACCAGAACCAGCACCACAGTCACTACCGGTTCACAGCAGGAGCCGCTGTTTCTGAAATCATTCTCTGGTTCGGACCAGAACCACCAGTGTACTGACCCGCTCCAGCTCGGTGCTGAAGTTCTGGCCCCAGGCCTCCTTGCCCTGCGGCCTCCAGTGAGTCCGGCCCATGACCCGGTTGTCGACCTTCAGGACGGCGCTGACCTCCGCTGGAACAGAGACAGGAGGGACAAACCGGGTCATTTCTGATCCAGGTGTTCTGGTCGGTTCTGCTCAGATCAAATGAGCCGCGGCGCTTTGGATCTGACGAGAAACGAACCAAAACCTAACAGGAACATCGATCAGGTTTTAGTTTGGACTTTCTCCGACATTCCCAACAGAACCAGAACCAAAGTTAGAGAAACATCAACAGCACTTTCCTTACAGGACAGTTCGTCCGACTTCCCCGTCTTCCCGTTGCCGCTCCGTCCAGAACCCTTCACCTTCATGGACTTCCCGGAGAAGCGGGCGGCGCTGCGGCCCGGAACGTCGTCCAGCAGGTCCTGGACGCCCATCAGGCAGACCTCCAGCCGGCCTGCAGGACCACAGCAGCCGGTCAGACGGTTTGATCTCGTTCAGAAACATTTCGGTTCCCGAGGTTTCACCCAAACACCGAGGAGGTTCAGGATTCAACCCGGGAACATCAGGAGACGACTGAGCGACAGGAAACCGTCGTCATGATGGAGCGCCGCCAAACAGGAAGTCATGAGTCCAGTGGAAAATACTGGACCTGTTAGACTGGCCGGTCTGAAGAAGGAGGAAGAGGAAGATAATGAGGAAGACGACGGAGCGGCGGACTGTTTCTTCGGCGTTCCGCAGGACGGAGCGATTCCCGACTCCAGAGTCTCCATGATGGCGGCTCGCGTGGGATGATCCTCCGGAAGCTCGGCGAGCCGCCGCTGCAGGGACAGACGCAGGAGGTCCACCTTCTGGGACGCCTCCTGGACCCGGGCCTGGACCTGGAGGGACAGAACCCATCAGAACTGATCAGAGCCCATCAGAACTGATCAGAGCCCATCAGAACTGATCAGAACCCATCAGAACTGATCAGATCATGGTCAATGATCCCAGCGACGAAATAACAAATTGGAGATAAACCATTATGTTTGTATATTTGCATCATTTTAAAAAGTGTTATGAAAATAGAATATTTATAGAAATAATTTTTCCTCCTTCCTGCTCAACTGCTGGCCAATCAAATTCCCTGACAGTGTTAGCTCCGCCCACCAAACGGTAAAAGCATCACTAGCCCCACCCACAGACGAGTAAACAGTGTTAGCCCCGCCCACTGACGAGTAAACAGTGTTAGCCCCGCCCACTGACGAGTAAACAGTGTTAGCCCCGCCCACAGACGAGTAAACAGTGTTAGCCCCGCCCACTAGTTAACATATTTAAATGAACAAACATATTTCAGTTAAAACGACTTCCTTCATGAGTTATTTATGGGTTTAATGTCGGCATTTCTCAGTCTGTTCATTTATTTAATGACATGTTTATTGAATTGTGTCACTTTTGGGCCTTGAGTTACACACATTCCACTGCAGTCAGACTTGGAATAGGCCATTAAAGCTGATGGCCACAGTGTGCCATAGCTAGACATCATCGAGTTATGATCAGAAAATATGATTCATATTCTGCCGTGTTTCTACAAGCAGCACAACGTGAGAGAAAGGATCAAGCTCTCCACACCACAGCAGTGCAGGAAGGGCCATTAATGACGGCAGACAGGATCCCTGACCCGATCGGGCCGGTACCTGGGTCAGAACCCGCCGCTCCTTCCGGTCCACCAGCTTCTCCACGTTCCTGGCTCCTGCGGCGACGGCCGATTCGATCTTCAAGCGGTGCAGCAGCTCAGCGACGCGCAGCTCCGCCGGGCTGATGATCTCCTCGTCGGGACCTGGGACAGAGAGACGGCTCAGAGCCGGCCGGTCGGACCCGGACCGGGCGCGGCCCGGGTCAGAAGCGGTCCGTTTGGTTACCGAGGGAACCGGCCTCCTCCCGGGCCTGGCTGACTTTAACGATCTGCATCCTCAGCAGCTCGATCTTGGTCCGGCTGTCCTGGAGCATCTGCTGGGCCGTGGCCAGCATCTTTCGGTCCTGGAACGCAAACCGGACCGGGTCACGGTTCCGGACCGCTTGGACCGGGTCACGATTGAGGAGCTTTATTATGAAGGAGACAGGAAGTAGGTCTCACCTTGAAGGACCTGCTGCTGTAGGTCTGAATCATGTTCTCGGCGCCCTGCTTCACTTTGGTCTCCATGGTGAGCTGTTTCTTCAGCGTTCTGATGCGGCTGGCCAGCGGTGATGTCACTTCCTCCCACTGACTCGGCTCTGATGATTGGTTCTCTTCCTCCTCTGGGACGGCCGCTTTCAAACGCAGAGTCAACAAACATATTTAACATTTCAATCTCCTGGTTTCTACGGTGATTCCCGCCTTACATGGGACACAGTGAGGAGGCGGAGCCTAAATTCACCAATAAGAATCAGTTGCTGAGTCAGCACAACGTCAAAATCAAAGTCGTGCTTCAGGGCTAAATATCCCCAACCATAAACATCAAGTTGGTGTAGCGCATTAGCATTAGCTTCTGCTAAACATCAGGTTGGTGTAGTGTGTTAGCATTAGCTTCTGCTAAACATCAGGTTGGTGTAGTGCGTTAGCATTTGCTTCTGCTAAACAGGTTGGTGTAGTGTGTTAGCATTAGCTTCTGCTAAACATCAGGTTGGTGTAGCGCATTAGCTTCTGCTAAACATCAGGTCGGTGTAGTGTGTTAGCATTAGCTTCTGCTAAACATCAGGTTGGTGTAGTGTGTTAGCAATAGCTTCTGCTAAACATCAGCTGGAAAGTCCTAGTTAAACTGGAAAGCTGGAAAATGGATCCCATAGTTGAATTATTCTGATTTATTTGAACTGAGCGGCTCAAGAATGTTTATAGCTGCTGCAGCGTTTACCTGCATGGTTGTCCTTCTCCGTTGCCATGGAGATGGCGTTGAGCTCCTGCAGCTGCAGGTGGAGCTGCTCCAGCTTGCGGTTGGACGCCTTCACCTCGCCGTCCACGGCGCCGCCCCGCCGGTTCGGGTACGCCCGCCGCATCCTCTCCGCCGCCTCCTTGATCTTCAGCTCCAGCTGGATCTCCTGCCGGACCTGCGCGCGGGCGTTCTCCAGCCGCTGCTGGAACTGCGGGTCCAGAATGTCCAGCTGCTGCTGCTGCGGCTGCTGCTTCCCATCCTGACAGGAAACACACAGCGGCTGAGGCCGGGTCACTTCCTGTTGGACTGCAGCTGCTTTACTGTCCAGAATCCATTCAGATCAGAAACCTGATCTAAACCGAACCAGGATCACTGAGAGAGAGACTACAGAAACCGATTTCTACTCTTATACTTTGACTAGGCCATTAAGAACAGTCTGGAAACCCTCTCCTGCAACTTTGCAGATGACCTTTGACCCTAGGAACAGGATGGGACCAAGAGCTCAGAGATGAACCACATATTGTAAAGTAAATGTCTCACTGTGTGGATTTCATTAATCCACCTCAAACGTCTTCCTTCCACTAAACTTTCTCTCATGATTTTCCTCATGGTTTCGGAATCAAAACATTTTTTGCTCAGCAGGTTCAGATCATAGATGGATTAATATTCAAATATGAGGAACTGAATCCAGAAAAATCAAAGTTAATGAAACGATCAGCTGAATAAACAAAACATCAGATTAAAGATTAAATGTGAACAAAAACAAGACAAATATTCTAATGGAGGATTTCTGCTGGTGTCATGAGAACCGGTCCGGCTCCGGACCTCCAGCTGGTTCCGAACTTTTAACCGGTTCCGGACCAGCTGGTTCCGAGCAGCCGGAAGTCGTTCTGCAGTGATTGTCTCAGGTGTTTGTGTCAGGAAGACAAAGCCAGGTGAGGAGACAAACTGGACCAACAGGTAAATCCGCAGCAGCAGCTCTGTGACTCCAGCCAGAACCTCGGTGACCCGGACCGGTTCTGATGGGCAACCAGAACCGCTCCGGGTCTGTAGGAACGGAGCCGGACTCACCTGAGGCGTCGGGGCTGACATGGCGGCCAGGTGCGCGGACGGACGCTCGGACTGATCACCTGCTCAGGTGAGCTGACGGCCGCGGCTTCTTCCTCAGTCACCGATGGAAACAAATCTGAGCGATCCTTTGAATCCGTGCTGACGTCACGGCGCGCTGATTGGCCGCGGGCGGGCACATCGATGCACCTGCAGCCAATCAGATCGCAGCGTCGGGTGCACCTGCACAGGTGAGGCATTCCAGCCTTACGCACTGAGTCACTCAACAGGTCAGCACAGACACGCAGAGCGAGTAGGACCCGGAGGAACGTCACTTCCGGTCAACAGTTCAGGAGGACCCATCCCTCTGACTCGCACTGGGCCGTGACCGGGTCACATGACGTCACAGCAGCGGCACCTGAGCAGAAAACTGAAAGAAACAAAAATCTGGTGTTAAAATAATGACATCACTTCCTGCCGCAGGCCGGATCCTGAAGAATAGCTCAGCTGCTGGTGACTTCCTCTTTTAGTTTGACCAGAAGCAAACTAAAGAGGAAATAACTCTAATAGTAATGAGGTCAAAGGTCAGGGGTACAGCCCTGACCTTTGACCTCACACATGCTGGTCACAAACTGCGCAGAGGCCTGCTGGGACCAGTTACTGGACTGGTTGAGAAACCCAGTTAGTTCCAGTCCATGATTCTGATTCAAACATCCAGATCAATAACTTCATGGTTAGTTTATCATCGCTCAGGTATAAACTGGTCGATTTATCCGTCCGATTCTCAGACGGATTCTGAGCTTTTCCACAGAAAACATTCAGACATTTTGTTTTACTGCTGGATTCATTAGTGAGTCTGATATCCTTTACAAAATGATGACATAAAAATACCGCACAGTTATTAGAAAAGAAATATTATTATTACTGTTAAAGTTGTTTATTATTTTTTGTGTGAATCTGATGCTAATTTTCCCCTCTAATAAATACTATTTATATTCTGGCCTCCAGTCCTCATGTTTAATTTCCTGGACAGTTCATATATTTACACTTCAGGTCTGATCCTGATCATGTCATGCAGTTCCAGTGGCGTCCACATCCCTCCGGGCCGCCGGGGGCAGCAGAGAGCCATAAATGTGTTGACGGAGGCGGGTCGGTTTGTTCCCATCGTGGCGCTGCTGGCGGACTGTTGTTTGTGAGGTGAAGTAAGTTTTGTCGTCGGAGCAGAGATTTAACCCGCCGGGAGGAACTTCAGGTCTACAGAGCGTCGGAGAAGCGGCAGCATGTCGGCCTCAGCGGCTAAAGTGAGCAGGAAGGAGAATTCAAACCACGACGCAGGGGACGAGACCTCCGGTAATAACGGTTCTCCTCTCAGCGCCATTTTCAGCTGTTTACCGTCGTTATGCCGTCCTCACGGCCTCGGGTCCCGCTGCTGGGCTCGGGTTAACCACATCCTGGGACTGAAAGCGCCTGGTTTCCAGAAACAGCCTCTGTTCGCTCAACATGTTGAGATATTTAGTGACGCAGCTGCGGCTAACTAGCCTGGTTAGCCTCCGTTAGCTTCTACTAGCTTCTGCTAGCCTGTAGCCGTTAGTTTACAATAAAGCAGGCCAGCAGTTGCTCTCAGTTTGGCTCCTGAAAGCCGTTTAAATGAGCAGGTCGGGCTGATGCGCCGCTTTTGGGTCAGTGTGAGCTTTTCTTAACAGTCAGGCGGCAGAAGGAGCCGCTGGCTCAGGACGCGGTTTCACACAGACACGGAGCGCAGCCCGTCTTTCATTCAAACCAGGCCGCCTTAAACGGCAACAGGAAGGAGGGGGGTGGAGGGCCGTCTGCGGGGGGAACCCACGATCTGCAGCGTGGAAAACCCCCAGCGAGGAGGGAAAGCCTGCAGGCCTGGGAGCCTGTCCTGATGCCTGTCCTCCACAGGGGACATGGACACATGGACATGTAGACATTAGATATATCACAACAAAGAGCAACAGGCAATAACACGAAATACTGGACAGTTATTGAACAAGCAGAGAATCTGGACAGCAGAGTCATTTTTATATAAATGTGTGTTTGTGCATTGAAAAATCTATTTCCAGTAATTCAAATAAAACTGCAGACACAGCAGTTCTTCCAGATTATTCTGCTGTTTTATTCTGTTCAACTTCACCTTTCATTTCATTATGTTGAGTTTTTTGGTTTTCTTGCTGCTGCCCAATAATTTCCTAATCCTGGATCAATAAAGTTCATGTGAAACTGGAGTGAAGCTCAAATACTCTGAAATGAAAACTTTGATTCATGTAGAAACTGTTGTTTACATTTAATATTTAGTTTAGGAAATTCATCCAGTCGATCTTTGACAGTATGAACGCTAACAGGCTGAGGATGTTTATTACGTTTCCAAAATGTTTTATTTTAAACATTAATTTCTCGTATTTTACTGGGATTTTATGTCCTGAATCTCGATGCTTTGTGTGCAGAGAAAGAGCAGCAGGAGGCGATCGAACACATTGATGAAGTACAGAACGAAATCGACAGGTGAGTTTGAACCCGACGCGTCGTCGTGGAAACCGTTTACTGTTCTGACACGCTGATTGTTTTCCAGATTAAACGAACAGGCCAGTGAAGAAATTTTAAAAGTAGAGCAGAAGTACAACAAATTACGCCAGCCGTTCTTTCAGAAGAGATCAGAGCTCATCGCCAAAATCCCAAACTTCTGGGTCACAACGTTCGTCAACCATCCACAAGGTAAACAGCTGGATCCGGTTCTGGTTCTGCTTCTGGTTCTGCTTCTGGTTCTGGTTCCTCCTGTAAGGAACAGAGAAAAACTCCTGTCTGCTGCTTGTAGTTTCGGCTCTTCTGGGGGAGGAAGATGAAGAAGCTCTTCATTATCTGTCCAAGGTCGAGGTCACAGAGTTCGAGGACATCAAGTCTGGATACAGAATAGATTTTGTGAGTCTCAGGTTGGTTCTGTTCGTTGGTTCTGAAGCTGATGATGATTTCTGATCCACCTGTTCTCCCCTGTGTCCCTGCAGTCCTTCGACGAGAATCCGTACTTTGAGAACAAAGTTCTGTCCAAAGAGTTTAACGTCAACGAGGGCGGAGATCCGGTTTCCAAATCCACTGAGATCAAATGGAAAACTGGAAAGGTGGGTTTTCTCCGGCCGACCGGCTGCTCCGGTTGACCGTCTGCTCCGGTTGACCGGCTGCTCCGGTTGACCGTCTGCTCCGGTTGACCGGCTGCTCCGGCCGACCGGCTGCTCCGGTTGACCGTCTGCTCCGGCTGACCGGCTGCTCCGGCCCCGTACCGAAGAGTTAAAGAAAATAAATGTCTTTATGTAGTTTGAGCTGTATGTTTTGAGCAGGAAGGTCAGTCAGCTTAACCATCGTTTCAATGTAATTAATGATTTGATTTTTCAGTTCATTTGTTTCATCTCTGAAAAAGTTTCAAAAATTCACCTTGAAAATTTTCACTGTTTAAATTTTTCTTGAGGGAAAAGTTAACAAATCCTGTTCCGGGTTTTCTTTTTAACCCGACACAGGATTTACTGGTTATACTGGTTATACAGGTTACACTTGTTGCACCAGTCTTACAGGTTCTCCTGGTTTTACTGGTTGCGCTGGTTATCTGTACAGCCTGACCCCCGTCTTAAAAAGAGGTTGTTCTGACGGCTCGTCCATCAGGATTGGCTGAATCTGAAGGGCAGGTCTGTTGTGCTTGGGATGACAATCATCACTGACATGTAGCCATTGACCTTTGACCTCTGGGTTCTGCAGGACCTGACCAAACGGAGTGGCCAGACGCCGAACAAAGCCGGGAAGAAGCGTCAGCACGAGGAGCCGGAGAGTTTCTTCACCTGGTTCACCGACCACTCAGACGCCGGCGCCGACGAGCTGGGAGAGGTCATCAAGGACGACATCTGGCCCAACCCGCTGCAGTACTACCTGGTAGGTGCAGGGGGCGCCGCCGGGGGCGGGGGCGCTGCCCGGTGGTCCGCTGACCGTCTGGCGCTTCCAGGTCCCTGACATGGAGGATGAGGAGGGTGAGGACGATGAAGAGGAGGACGAGGAAGGTCTGGAGGACATCGACGAGGGCGAGGAAGAGGAAGGCGAAGACGAGGATGGAGAAGGGGAAGACGGAGAGGTGAGAGCTGCGGCTGGTCGTCATGGTTACCGTAAACCATGTTTTCTGAAGGCCGCTGATGGCCCTCCACAGCAAGCACGAGGCGACAGTGGGAACCGGCCAGAACGCCGTTGCTATGGAGACCGAACCGATCTGTGCTTGGAAGCAACATGCTGACGAGCTGAACGTGTTGCTATGGCAACCTGCTTTAACTTTCTGCATTAAAGTAAATCAGATTATAGATTCGATTCTGGTTTTAACAATTAGTTTAAACCTGATTTCAGAACCGGTTCAGAACCAGAACTTTGGTCCGACTGAAGAATGGAAACGTGTTCTGGAAGTCACTATGGTCTGGTTCTGCTCTGACCCGGTTCTGCTGGACCCTAACCTCGTGTCTCTGTCCTTCTGTCCCTTCAGGACGACGGTGAGGACGACTGAAGCGTCTCGGCGCCGTCCTCCCACTGTGACCCGTCTGGGGGAGGGGGGTGGGGGGATTTGTAAAATATTTTTTTTGTTTCTAATATTTTCCTCCTGTGTGTCGTCGAGCCTTCGGTGCCGGCCCGGCATCAGGCCCGACGTCGGCCCGGTGTCATCGGTCTCCAGACGCACCAGATGAAAACGACGATAACTTTGTAGCATTCTGCACGTCATTTCCTGTAGATTAAAGACGCGTCCGTTAGTTGGTCCAGATGGCGGTTCTGTTGTGTTTCTGCTATAAGCCATGGTGCCGTGAGAACGTCTCATCCTAGCATCTTTAGCCACTTTTCTATATATATAAATGTATATTGTACGGGGTGGTGGGGCTCCATGCAGCACCGGCTCCTTCCTCAGTCTCTACATGTTTCCGCTCAGAAAGCCAGTTCGGTTCGGTCGGTTCCGGCTCGACCCGCTTCTCACACAAACACATGAAACCCTTTTTTTTGTCTGTTTTAAATAAAAAAAAAACAAATCTGGAGTCTGGTTCTGAACTCATTTGTTACTGATCCGATTTGATCCTGAAGTAAATCTCAGATTGGAACGAACCCGCCGGTCCAGAACCCGCCGGTCCAGAACCCGCCGGTCCAGAACGCCAAGACGTTCAGTTGCATCAGGTCCAGAACCCGCCCGGTCCAGAACGCCAAGACGTTCAGTTGCATCAGCTTTTCTAGAGTAACTGGCTTTCTGATGTGACCTGAACGGAACCGGTCCGGTTCAACATGTCCGCCTCACTGGAAGTGACTTTTCTAATAAACCAATATGGCCGAACCAAACCGGGCTGTGGCGCTTTATTCCTCTGGTTCTGGTGGAACCCACATCTGGTTCTGACGGCTCTATCGCCAGGCCTGGAGGAGCACAATGAGTCACTGAGGTTCTGGAGAACCGGGCCACACTCATTAAAACCTGCAGGACACCTGGAGGCTTTGACTGGACCGACCCACCGGGTCGAACGGAGCCACGGTGCTGAGAAAAGTATTTCACCACAGTAACAATAAACAGGTTTCAGGGCCGCAGATTCAAATGGTCCAATTACAGAAGCAGGGCAGAAAATCATGAGGGCGACCTGGTGACCCCCCAGCGACCTGGTGACCCCCCAGTGACCCGGTGACCCCCCAGCGACCTGGTGACCCCCCAGCGACCCAGTAAAAAATAAAAATTGCTTATGAGACAAAAGCTTCCTTTCATTTGGTCATATTTTCATCATGAAAGCAGCTCAACATTCAGGTACCAGATTAATGCTGAGCTGGCAGAATATTAACGTTAAAGACGTGTTTATATTTAACTACATTTAGCTTTAATAGTTTGGAGGCTAAATATGTTGGAAACGTGATGTTTATTTATGAAACTTCATATTTCAGTTTGAAGTCAATAATTAGAATAATATTTAGGATGTTCTGAATATTTGGCTTTAGTGAATCAAATGTTTTAAGTTAAATATTTAGTTTGAAATCATTTTTCCTTCTTATGTCTAAATAATCCAGATTATTTGATCAATTTTGGATCGCCTGCCACCTGGAAATGACGTCACGCTCAGACCAGGAAGTGACGTCACACCCAGACCAGGAAATGACGTCACACTCAGACCCAAACAGCTTCCAGGGTTTAATACAAACACGATTCAGATAAAATCAGTCAACATTTTCAAATATAAAACCGGATCGGAACCGAACGGATCCGTGTTTGATCTCCTGGTTTTGACTGGAAATGATTTGGGTCGCATTTGGACCCGTCGGAACCAGAACCTCCTCTTGCATTAAAACTGTTCAGTGATTCCAGCGTTGAGTCATTATTACAGCAGACAGCCCAGAACTTTCACATCATCAGAACCGGCAGAGTCCAACAGCGGCCGGGTCCACCATCTGGCCCGGTACCAGGAACACAACCAGGAACCCTCAGGGCCGGTCAGAACCGGACCTTCAGTCTGCAGCCGCGGCCCCACATGGTGCGGTCGGGCTGGGCGGCGCCGACCGGGCCGGCCGGAGTGGGCCGGGCCACGGCGGAGAACGGGCGGGCGTTGATGGCGAGACGCGGCGAGTCGTCCTGCAGCGCCGCCAGCTGGCCGTCCTGGACCAGACCGAACACGTCCAGGAACCGCAGAGACGGGATCTCCTTCCCGAGGTCACTGGGGACAGAACCAGACAGAACCGGGTCAGAACACCGGCTGAGCATTACACTATTCTACGACGTCCAGAACCTTTGGAAGCCGCTTCTGGTTCCGATCCAAACTCACCAACCGGCTCAGAACAGAAGCTTTAACTGATTATTCCAGTTAGATCTGAAAAGTGTGGCCTGTCTTTAAATCCATCCCCACCGAGTCAGAACCAGGAAGAGGGGCTGCACTTTGACTAGGCCGCAGCGACTCACCACAGCGCCGCCAGGTGGATGTGGTAGCAGCGGCTCAGCGACAGGTGGAGCAGCTTCTTCAGCCGCTTCAGAACCAGGAAGCTGTCGGCCGTCAGCAGCGTGCTGTCGCTGCAACCAGAGAGTCCGTCAGAACCAGAACCAGAACCAGAACCAGAACCAGCCACACAGAGCAGCAGCAGGAAGCCACGCCCACCGCTCTCACCTGAGATCCAACGTCTGCAGGTCCGGACATCGGTCCACCAGAACCTTCACATCTGGAACAAACAGGGGAACTGATTCAGTGGGACAGAAGAACTGTTCACCCAAAATAGAACTGTTCATCAGACTAAGATGATCTGGTGAAGAACTGAATCACAAAGCAGGTAAACTATCAGACCAGGTCCAGTTAAAGCCAGGCCAGAGCCGGGGTTCCGGCCCGGTGTTCCGGCCCGGTGTTCTGACCCGGTTCCGGCCCGGTGTTCCGGCCCGGTGTTCCGGCCCGGTTCCGGTTCCTCACCGTCCAGCACCAGGCTGTCCCGGTAGCCGCTCAGGTTGAGGTGTGTGACGGAGGGGCTCAGGGTCTCCACCAGGTTCTGGACGTGGTTCCTGCTGAAGCCGCACCAGGAAATGTTGAGCTGCTCCAACCTGAGGCGGAACACAGAGCGGGTCAGAACCGGGACCGGTCCGGGTCGGCCCGAACGGAGCCGGTTCTGACCTGCGGCAGGAGTCCAGCATGGCGGCCAGGGCGGGCGGAGAAACCGGAGCAGCCGCTCAGGTTGAGGTGCAGCAGGTCCGGGTTCTGGGCCAGGCAGCTGCAGAGCGGACCGGACAGAACCGTCAGAACCAGTTCTACCTACCCGGCCTGTCCCACGGCCCGGCTCCGGCCCGGTTACCTGAGGACGTCGTCGGACAGCGGCAGCGCCTCCAGGCTGAGGCGGCGCAGCCGGCTGCAGCGGCAGACGACGCTGCGCAGCGCCGAAGGAGAAAACACGGAACCGGACAGGTCCAGATCCACCAGCTGGAGCCGCCTGCAGAACCAGAACCAGGAGTCACCAGCCGCAGCCACAGAAACGTTCAGCATCCACTGGAACAACTCTGAAAGGTGCGGCCTGCTTTTACATCCAACCCATAATCCTGAACATGCAGAATGGCCTAGTCAAAGTCCAGAGCTGAACTCAGCTGAGGCAGGCTTTAAAGGCATGCCACACTTTTCAGATCTTATTATTTACGAACTGGACCTTACTGGACCGCCTTCTGCCAGAGCAGAACCAGGAGAAAGTTCTGGACTCACCCGGGTTCTGAGAGGTCCGGTTCCTCCACAAACGCCCGCGGGCAGCGCAGCCTCTGGACCCCGGTCCTCAGGACCAAGCGCAGAGCCGGGCCCGTTTGGGTCAGGCCCTCCAGGTCCACACTGACCCACAGGGACTCGTCCAGCCTGCGGAACCAGAACCAGAACCCGACCGGGTGCATATGGAGCCGTTCTGTTACTGGGAAGACTGGGACTGAAGAGCCTTTCAAATTAAAAGTCCACATTTTCACACACTCAGCTTCAACTCGATTCCAATAATCGATTATTCTGACTAATAATAACAATAGAAACGCATTAAAATATGAAAATAACATCAATTTAAATGAAAATGAATTTGTTGCCTGGAGCAGCAACACAGAGCAGAGCTGATTGATTACTGATCAGCTGGATGGAAAAGTGATTGATTGGACATCTTTACCAGTTAACTGATTGATCCAACCAGCACAAACGGAACGGATAATAACAATGAGTGTCGACTGAGCAGTGACGGTGTGGTGACCCATCAGAACCGGTTCGGGACTCACGCCAGGCGGCGCCAGCGGCGGCAGACCGCAGAAACCCGCAGCAGGTCCCGCAGCGGGAGGCCGCCGCAGATCCGCAGCAGCAGCTCGTCCGGCAGGTGATCCCAGGAAACACCTGCAGGGAAACAGCTGGAGTCACACCTGGAGTCACACCTGGACCCACCTTCCCGAACCACAACCGGGCCGGGTCCCACCTGAGCCGGACCGCCGCCTCCTGCGGGACCTGCGGGCCAGGACGAACCGGTCCTCCCGGTCCTCCCGGTCCTCCCGGTCCTCCCGGTTCTCCTTGCCCAGGCAGGCCGGCCAGGGCTGCTTGGGCCGCGGGGAGCGCAGCAGCACCAGGTCGGTCGGAGTGGACTCGGAACCGAGGCTCTTCCTTCCAACCTTGGAGAGCTGCTGCAGGGGAAGGCTGCAGGCACAGGTCAGAGGTCACAGTCAGAACACACCGGGATGCTCCAGATCGCCGAGGCCCCGCCATGTTGGTACCGGAGGAAACCGCGCCATGCCGGCAGGACGCCTCCAGTCCGCCCCGCCGGTTCTTACTGGTTTAACTGGGTTAATGTGGGAAGGAGACAAAGAGCCGCTGATCCAGCGGATGGGAGGAAACGGCGCCACTGAACAAAGAAGTCAGTTTACCGCCTCCCTTCATCCCGCAGATTATTCATCTGAGCGAGCGGCTCGCTGTCCCTCCACAATAAAAGTCAGAAAGGTGAAACCAAACGTACCTGTCCTCAGACATCCCGCTGTTCCCTCTAATCCCGATAATCCGCCCTGAAATCCCGGATTTCACCCACAATGTCTTTCTGCGCTCCAAACTTGGACTCTTTAAACCTGCCGCCACCGCACACGCGCCCTGCTTTCATGACGTGGTGACGTCATCACACAGTGACGCGGCCTGGCGCTGCGTGCCGCCCCCTGGCGGCCAGGAGGAAGAAGGACAGCAAGAAATGATTTATCTGCTTCTAATCCACGATATTCTGATTGTTCTGCAGCATCTTTAACTTTCTGACATGTTGATCTGAATCGATCCCGAACCGCTGAAGTTCAGGACTGATCAGTTTAATTCACAAGATAAAATATGTTATTGATCCTAAAGGCAGAGAGAGGCATTAATCATTGATGGATGGATGGATGATGGATGGATGATGGATGGATGATGGATGGATGGATGATGGATGGATGATGGATGATGGATGATGGATGGATGAAAGATGGATGGATGAGATGGATGGATGGATGATAGATGGATGGATGGATGATAGATGGATGATAGATAGATGGATGATAGATGGATGGATGATGGATGGATGGATGATGCATTGATTCCTTGGTATAGTTAATCAGTTTTGTCCCTGTTGGGCCTCCGTACTCCTCCATGTCCTCCATGTTTTCCTCAGCCCTGAGCAGCTGCAGTTCTCTCTCCCAGCCAGCAGGTGTCGCTGTGAGCTGCAGCAGAGTAACGGGCTGTTTTTCATGGATCATTAGGTTCTGGCCACATGTGTAGGAAACTTTAACTAGATCTCATAAATTGCTTTTTTTATTTTATTCTTTGGCAACAAAACCAGCGAACAGAAAAATCTGTGAATGTTTCTGTGTTTTATCATAATTACAGAGCAGATTGTTGCTGTTGGAAGAAGAAAGCGGCTGCAGAGGTTTAATCTTGCAGATTCACAGTAAAGATAACGACAGTAAAACATTTCAATGTGTTGCAGCTGCAGCTGCTTCACATTTTCTGCTCAGGATTATTATTCATTTCTGTCATTTTAACTGCTTGCAACAAAATATTCCAACCTTTTTTTATGTCCAAGATAAAACTGATAGAAAATAGAAAATCAATGATTAATCAATATTAACAACACAAAATGTAAAGTGGAATAAATGTGAAAGTATGAGCTCATTTTTCTGCTGTATATTTTCTAACAGCTGCATGGAATCGATAATAACTGAGACACAAGAAAGGAGAAACTTTTTCATCTTTATTTTAAAAAACACAAAAACTCACAAATATAAAGAGAAACATGTAGAAACATCAAAGAACCCGATCAGAACCTGATCAGAACCTGATCAGAACCCGATCAGAACCTGATCGGGTTCTTGATGTGTGAAATGATTCATTTGATGAGATTGTCTGAAATTTGCAGCTTTAAATGGATTATTTTGTCTGTTTCAGAAAGTGAATCATCTATAGATCAATAGATCTATAGAGCTAGAGCTCTCTAGCTCTATAGATCTATGTATCCAGAACCTGCTAATGTTTTCAAACTTTCCCACATCTCAGCACATCAGGATTTTTATGTGTTTTAATAAAATTTGACGTGGCAGAAAAACACAAAGTGGAGCAAAACTGAACAAGGAAAATTAATTTTATTTCTCATAAATACAAGTTGAAATTCTGCCATTGACTCTGATGCCCTTAAATAAAATCCAATTAGCCTCACAATATCCTAGTTGTTGAAGTAAATGTTTCTCCTTTATGAATTTGGGTAACTTGTCAAATTCAGATGAAAACTAATCTAATCTAAACTCATGTTTTTGTTTAATTCACTAGAAACTGAGAACAAAACAAAGAGGAAAATGTTGCTTTGCATCTTGCAGAGTTCATTTTCAGTTTGTATATTTCCTGAAAGGCCGTGCTAATCTGCAGCAACCGTCTGGACCTGAATTCTGGCCCAAAGGCCAAACAGTATCACTGCAAGGACCACAGAAGGCCCCTGGGCCACACATTGGACCCCCTAAGAAACCAACGTGGTTTTAAAACACAGTAATGATGTTTCCCACCTGAAGGTCAGTCGACTCTGTTAAAACCTCCATCATCTGCTCCAGCTGCAGCTGCTGTGGTTCTGACCCAAACCAGCCTGTTCCCCTCCTGGCCTGTGGGGGCGCTGCACCAACAACCACTGCAGGAAACGACACTAAAACCTCTGAAGACGCTGAGAGCAACTTCCTGTTTCACCAGATGAAACAAGATGGAGGCGTCAGAGTTTAGAGCTGGAGGATTTCTCTTTAGTCTTTGGCTGAAGACCAGGAGCCATTTCTGCTGCTAGCGCTAGGCTAGCATGTTAGCGCTAGGCTAGCATGCTAGCGCTATGCTAGCATGTTAGCGCTATGCTAGCATGTTAATCTTGTGGATTTGCATATCCAGTTGCAGTTCAGGATTTGGGGTGTGGCTAGAGAGACGGAGTTGGGCAGCCACAGTTTTCTGACCTCTCACTTTAGATTCTTTTATTTACTCTTTATTATTTTGTGGAATTGTAACATTTGTACTGTTTTTATTTCTAAACTAAATCGTTTAGCTTATCCAGAGGATTCAGTCTTTTTTTTGTTTTTGTCATCACATGGACCAAATGAGAAAGACGAAGAGCAGATTGTATTTACCCAGAATGCCCTGGGCTGTAGTCCACTTCCTGTATGCACAGGAACGGCAGCAGAGTTGACTTCGAACCCAGACCAGATTTCAGCTCTTTGGTCGATAAGCGTTCACACCTCCCAACCCGAACTGGACTTCCTAGACAAACGGACTGGAGTTGGATTGAAGTGACTGAACAGGAACCTGAATAGAACCAGCGATGTTTAGTCCGTTTGCCTAGTCAAAGTCTGGACAGGTTGGTGAGGTGTGAACGCTTATCGACCTCTGACCTCTGGTCCTCCAAACCTGGGTCTGGGTTCGGCTGAAGTGAACTCTGATTCAGTTTGAATGTGAACGCCAAGCGGACCAGATACCGCTCCAGAAGCAGGAAGTGGACTACAGCGCAGGGCATTCTGGGTAAATACAACCAGAGCTAACGAACTAGCGTAGCACAAATTTAGTTTCCATCTGGTGAAGCAGGAAGTTGCTCTCAGTGTCTTGGTTTTAGTGTCGTTTCCTGCAGTGGTTGTTGGTGCAGCGCCCCCACAGGCCAGGAGGGGAACAGGCTGGTTGGACTCAGAACCACCAGCTGGAGGTGGAGCAGATGAAGTTCTGGTTCCAGTAGAACCGGGTCGACCGGACCTTCAGGAGGGAAACATCCTGGGTCTGATTGGTGTTCTTGTTTTGACCAGTTCATGTTTTTCTGATACAGTTTAAAGCACATAAAGTCACCAGAACTGGTTTAGCACCAGTATGTTTTACTGGTCAGAAGAATCATCAGCGTCCTGCACTGATCAGACACTTTAAATATAAAAACAAATGGCATATAGAAAAATAAAACTGTCTCTTCTTTAGGACTGAAGCAACAATAAGTGAGAACTGCTCTAGGTCTGTAGCTCTAGCAGCTGCCAGGACTGAGCTCCGACCTCAAGTAGCACCTTTAATAATCAAACTTAGCGACCATTTGATCAACACTCAGTGGATGTGGCTCCTCGCACCGGGACAACTGGACCGGATCAGAACCGGACCCGGCTGGGAGGGACTGGTTCTTGTTTGACCCGAGGTGAGGAGTTCACATTCTGATGAAACGACGGTAACTCAGCAGATTATTGTGTTTACCAATTAGTTTACGTATTTATGCAGATTCGGAGCAGCCGAAGAAATCCGTCCCGATTCTGCGCGGGTATCCGTCCAGCACCTTCAGCGCCACCGGGTCCAACTTCCAGTAGTACAGCCCGATCAGGAAGTTGGCGTAACCTGAGGGAGAAGGAGGTCCGATGGATGAAACCCTTAGAACCAAAGTCTCACCAGAACCGGGCCCACAGTCTCACCGTAGCTGTCCAGAAAGGCGGCGTCGACGTGTCCAGGAAGTCCCGCCCACTCGTGCGTGCTGCGCGGATGGAGGTCACTGACGCGGTTCTCCCGGACGTTGAAGGACCAGTAAAACGAAGACTTGAAGAGGTAGACCTTCTCCGAGCCGCCGTCCTCCCACCGCAGAGCCGCCTGGATGTCGGTGACAGGAAGGCCGAGCCGCTGCAGGGAGTCTGGGCCAGAAATCCTGCGCCCAGCGTCAAACACCCAGTAGCTGTCGCCTGCAGCAGAAACACAAACCCTTCAGGTCTGGATCCAACTGGACCAGCAGTGAATTGACCTCAAGAACTTCTTCAGTATGAAACTTTATGCAGAAGGAGAGGAGACTCTGCTAGTAGCTTCATGGAGACGTGACCAGAAGCGTTGGCTTTTCTTCTGTACCTTGGAAGAACCAGATGTTCCCAGACTTGTCTTCATATGCTGCGTCGATGTAGTCAGGGATACCGCTCCAGTGGCGTGAGGACAAGGCCGGGTAGCCGCCTTGCAGACGCCTGTCACGGATTCGCCAAACATATCGAGACCTGAAGAAGAAGAGCTCTCCCCTGATCATGGACACGGCATCAAAGCTTGTCCTGCAGGCGTCCGGCTGGGGAAAACAGACACCAGTTACTCTTTGGCCTAAAAACGTTCAACAGAGCAGCAGCGTTAGAAAGTCTTGATCCAGTCCAGAACACTTTCCTGTTTTGATCAAAAGTTCTTCTTGAAGGTTTTCTATGACCTTTTAATCCTGTTTTGTGGAGTGAAAGTCTGGATGACTAGATCAGGACTGCAGCTCTGAAGGTCCAATCAGGACCAGGTTCTCACCAATTCAGGTTGGATCTCGTTGGTCTCTGTTATGTCCGGTGCCGTGTACTGCGGCGGTCCGTATAGATACTGGATGCCCCTCTTATCGTCCTCACTGAGCTTCAGAGGGTAGGAGTCGCTGTAGAAGGGACACATGACCGCATCGGGCTCCAGAGAGTGCTGCAGGCCCAGAACATGGCCGAACTCATGGGCTGCCACCTGCAGGAGGTCGGTACCTTCACAAAGACGGAGGCAGTCCAGGGATCAGAGCGGCTTCTCACACAAACATGAACAGTCCCAGACATCTTACCGACGCCGTTGCCGACCGTCCAGTGTTCGTCGTAGTCAAAGTGGACCTCTCCCTCTTTCAGCGTGCGAGGGAAGAAAGCGTGGGCCAGAATTCCTCCAGGACCGTCGAACGGCAGGTCATCACCATGCCAGTACCTACCAAACAACAACTGATCTCATCTTCTGACCAATCAGTTCAAGCCATTCCTGTTTCTGTAGTGATTCAGAAAACCATTGGCTGTAGAAATAATGGTCACCAAGCAGCAACAAACTACAAAAATCCCTTTCTGCCTCAGATCAGTTCAGAAAAGGTGTTTTTGGTTCTGATTTTACCCAATCGCTAAACTCAGTATCATGGATCATAACGGCTTCTGTTCGCCGACCGGGACTCAAACCAAACGCCAGAATCACCTCAGAGCCAGTAAACCTTCATGGTCTAAAAGGTTTAGTGACTAAATCTGGGAAGTTGCATGAAGTGGCAGAGAGCTGTATGCAACCTCTCTGAACTCTGCAGGTCGGTGCAAAGATGGTCTGGCAGAGAAATGAAGTTCTGCTACGGCAAAGACGAAGACGCCAAGCGACGCATCAGACTCGAAACTTCCAGTTGGAGGATTGGTTATAAAACTCTGAACAAACCACAAAGCCGGGTATGACTTTAAATATTGTTTAGGTCCGATTCACTTCATGGGGTTATTAATCTGCAGTCTGCTCTGGGCTCTTGGGTTTTTACCTGTTGAAGTCAATGATGATGTCCGCTCTCTCGTTGATGACCTCTCTGAACGTCAGAGGAGTGACCGCAGCCCAGACCCCAAAGGCCTCCTCCAGGATGCGCCGAACTTTGTCTTCACTCATCTGCCAGGGAAAACGAACAATCCTGCACGACAGACATGTTTTCAAGGATGATAACAAATACTGGACCAGAAAAGGACGGGCGGCTTGGTGTCCAACTCTGTAACGGCCCTTCAGATGACCTTCAGAGTGTGGAGGCGTCGGTTGAGGGTTGTGTTTCTTACCGGTAGGTCAGGTCGGTTTTGTCCCAGCGTCCTCCAAACAGAGCAAATCTTTTGCTGCGCTCCTTTCTGCTGCTCTTCAGGACCTTTGACCCGTTGAGTGGAGTTACTCTGGGGTAGTCGGGGACGCCACAGCGAGGACGGCTCCAGAACCCTGTCTCATTTCTGGACACCAGCACGGACTTTGACTGGTCCACTTGGGTCAGAGTGTCCTGTTTGTGTCGACTCCTCCGCTTTAGGACAACATGGCTGTTGCTGTGAGGCGATCCCTGCACACAGAGGTCAGTTTCTGATCTATTAAAGACGTTATTAAGGTTGTGCTACCTGCTAACTATAAGCCATGCGCACAGCCAATTATTGAAATATCATGTGACGTCCCGCTCTGCCAAGACGAACTGAACAAACTCCCAAACAGCCTGATGTCGATTTTATTCAATTGATTTCAGCATAAAAATGGTGAGAGTACTGAAGGAGGTAAACCTTCAGTGATTTTATGGTAAACCGTGGATGAGGAAAGACGGCGATGGACGGTGGCTAACCGGCAGCTAGCGGGTTAGCCACAGATTTACAGCAAACATTTGTTACAAGGTAAGAAGATTAAGCTTCACAAATCCATAAGTAGGTAAGAACAATCAAATACTGCATCAGTAACCCAACATCATGTAGCCTAGCATGTACACAGAAAACTGGTTAGCATCTATGATATGATCTATGGACCTGTTACCCTGCAGCTGGAGGTCTGCTGCAGGGTAACAGGAAACGCCGATTATGGCAAAAGGAAAGAAGTCATGTGGACTGAATTCATTAAAGTCGTCAATTTGATGAAAACAACAAAGGAGGGAAAAGGTTTGGGTCGGTTTCTAAGCTAGCTACAAGCTAGCCAGACAAGTTAGCTCAACTTGAACAAGTAGAAGCCGTGGCTATGATGGCAAGAAGAACTGCGGAATAAAACCCGGTTCCATCATGGCGCCTCAACGTGGCCGGGTTTCGTTTCCCTGTGATGCTCTGATCAGTTAGCACAGAGCTAACTGCTCTGGTTCGCCACATGATAAATTACATGTGGCCAAAAACAGCTGCAGTGTGACGTCAGAGCGGCGGAGAGCGGCGGAGAGCAGCACATCAAACGCAGTAATAATGGGATGCTAAGTCAGAGGCGGTAATGAGCTGCTGTGATTGTGATCCTCCTGCATCAGTCACTGACATCAGCTGGTCCTGGTTCTGGTTCTGCTGAGCAGGCTGAAGTCAGCAGCTGTCCCTGGTTAGGAACTGCTGAGTCAGCTGGGCGAGCGATTGGAGACAGCAGCCACAGTTCAGCCAGATAAAGGTCATGGACTCCTGCTGACATCATGACCAGGTCAGTACTGAACCCTGAGCTACCTGGAGCAGAGTCCAGCTAGTAGCTCCCATCACTTTGATCCTTCAACCACTGAAACTTCATTGTTCTCCAGAGAGAATGATTAACCTCAGCGTCTCCCAGGGTTCATTTCAGAAAACCTTCCTGGGAGGCGACTTCCTGCTGGGAGGTCTAGTTAAAGTCAGACCAGGGCCGATGCCTTCAGTAACTCAGTTAGTTTAGTTTAGAAACATGTTTAGTTTCTGATGGTGGCATTTCTTGCTGGTTGCTAGAGTGAAATCTGAGTCCGTCAGACGATGTGTTTGAGGAGCCTGGGAAATGCAGCTATTTTTAATCGAAGGCCTTGTTCTCCTCGGTACCTCGGTGTGTTTATCGTCATCAGATCGCCCCGCCCTCCATTCTTTCTATAAAACATGTTTGTACAGACTTCATTATCTACACATTCATTCCTTCTGTCGTGGTGAAGTTATGATCTATGGACCGGAGCAAGTTCCAACAGCTGAGAGCCAAACAGCTGTTCCCTTTGTTCTGTGAAGAAAACCAGTTTAATTTAAGCAGAAATCCAGTTTAAACCTTGGCCACGGTTTCATCTCCACCCTGGAAAATCTGGAATTACATTCTGTTCTTGATAAATAAATGTAATTCACCTTTTGAATGAAAACAAAACCTTTTCCAACCACAGCAAAGCTTTCAAAGCTCCTGCCTGTAAACGAATATGAAGGGACTTGTAGCCGGAGCGGGTCAGCAGCAGGACGACGCAGGATGGATCCCGGCTCCGGAGGGAGGTCTGCAGCTCAGACACACGTTCCATCAGAACCGCTCAACGTTTAAAACGCCGACAGAAAACTGGACTTTACCTGATTCCACTTTCACTCTGATTCCTTTTACGGTTTTCACACAATCACAGTTTAAGTTGTAGGATGTGTTCAGGTAATTCCACAGAGTCGTCAGCATAGAGTGTAATAATGTCTCGATCTGGAGATTCTGACCCGAAATATTCACAAACCTTTTAACTGAAGTCTCTTTCATGGCTCATAAAAACCTAAATATTAAGAGCAGAGACTCCAAAACCACGACAGATCGTTAAAAACTGATCCAAATGTTTGTTCACTCATCAGATCAGAAACACTGAACATGTTGATGTGGGAGCAGCAGCAGGTTCAGTTTCTCAACATTATTTATTAAACGGTTTGCTTTAGGCTTCAGTTTCAGTCTGTCTGTCTAGTAGTGCTGTGGGCCGAGCTTCCCGCTGCAGGAACTCAGATTTCATCCATAACAGCATCAATGCTTTGCCAACAGCAGTAATAAAGTCAATAATAATGATAATAACACATCAGCTGGTTCAGTGTTGGGTTCAAAGTCTCACTGACTCTTACATATTTTCATCCTGGAGGTCAAACATTCAGTCTTTGTCTCATCACTTCGTCCATTTGATCTTCAGAGACATGTAGTCATTATTTCTGGCCGGGCGTTCAGGTCTGTCAGTCCATGCTGCTTTTCCACAGGCTTCTCTGTGGACGCCTAAAGGTCAGAAACTTTCACAACAGGAAGAAGATGCAAACACAACACAGGAATAAATCCAACATTCACCTGGAAATCAACCAGTTTCTGCTAAGTAGACCAACAATAACCCAGCAGAATCTGGTTGATGGGGTCAAAGGTCAGATTGCTAAGGGACGTTGGACCAAATGAGCCTTTAAAGAATCAATCATTTCAGTTAATCCAGCAGACTAACTGTGTTGCTCGTTCACCTGTTCAGATTTTATTTGGAAAGTTCAGGTTGGTGTTTCTGGACCAAAGTGAAGCCGGTGGCAGCGGGGAACCCTGCAGCGGCGGCGCGGCGTGGCGGCGCGGCGTGGCGGCGCGGCACTGCGGCGCGGCACTGCGGCATGGCGGCGCCAAACTCAGCAGCTTAGACAGAAACTAGCTGTAAACAAATGGGCCGTTGTAGTTTAATCCAGCAGGTGTTTACACGGCCGAGGCTTTGAGCGACTCGTGGAGCCGTTCAGGTCGGAACATGCATGAGTGGAAACCTGCGGCTCGGCCTCTGCAGCGCTGCAGATGTGTGGAAATCCCCGTTTGAGCTGCAGCATGAGCTCATCAGCACCAAACACGGCCGGTGCCTCAACGGAGGACGTGTTTTTAAAACTGTTAAAGGTCTGATTACACTTCACAAAACGTGACTCCATCAGCAACCAGCTGCAGGTAAATGATGCAGAGCAGAAAGAATGTGGACTGGGTAAATATTTAACCACAGAAAGCCCCAGGTATCAGCAGCACCAAGAGTTTTCCTCTCAGGATTGACTGAAGATCCAAAGAAACAGATTCAAGTCCTGAAGCCTCTGAGCTCAATAAGCTCAAACAGGAGAAACGTTTTTCCTCAGACTCATTTTATCTCATCGTACCTTAGCTTAGCTTAGCATAGCTTAGCTTACTTTATCAAATTTAACAATCTTAGCTTATCTTGTTTTAGCTAAAGTTAGCCTAGCGTATCTAACCTTGTGTTATCAGTCTTAGTTTATGATAATTTATATATTTTATCTTATATTAGCTGAATTGACCTCATGCTAATTGATGCTACGTTAACAATATTATGCCTTGTGCCCAGTGAATCAGTCAGCTGGGATGCTAAGTGTTAGCATCTCGGCTGACCCCTGTGACCTCCATCCTTCCTCTCAGCACTTCATCTAACTGAGGAGAAATGATGTCATTGGTCATGTTTTCCTCTGACCAGCATCATTTCTCATCCTGCCATCTGATGTTTTGTCATTTTTTCAGGAGGGATTTGTTTAGCTGATGATCCAGAGAATCACCAGAATCCAAACGAGGTTTTATTGAGACGCAGCTCAGCTCTGCAGCAGGGGAAGTTTTCCTAATCTGATGCCTTCAAATAAAAACACTCATTTCTGGAGGAAACAGAAAAACTAGAACCTGAAAATAGAGATTAAATTCTTGGCAATAATTCAGTAAATCCTTCCAACGTCTGGCTGCTAAACGTCCGTGAAGCTGAAATGACCTCCAGACATTCCTGCAGGGAGTCAGAAACATCCAAACTGGACATGGCGGTTTGACCCGTCAGCACCGGATCAGGTCAGGACTGAAGACACGCTGCAGAACCGGCTGCATGTTTGTGTCTGTTTTCCTCTGCTTTGCTGACTCAGCATCCAGCAGAGTTTCCCCCACCAGCTGCGCCATGACGGGCCTCCGCCTGCCCCGTCTGACCCCGGCGACCCTCCAGTCTGGCCCTCCAGTCTGACCCTCCAGTCTGGCCCTCCAGTCTGGCCCTCCAGTCTGGCCCTGGCCCTCCAGTCTGGCCCTCCAGTCTGACCCTCCAGTCTGGCCCTCCAGTCTGGCCCTGGCATCCACCGAACACCCTGAGCCCAGCGGAGGAAGCCGCCTCAGGATGGGGTCAGAAAAGTGAAATGCGACCAGGTTTAAAACGTTTTTAATGAGTTGGAGCCGCAGGACCGAAATGACTCGAGAGTTTTTCTCAGTAAACAAAGTGTTGAGACCTGGAGAGTCAAACTACAGTGAAAATGTTCAGATGTGATTTGGATCAGAGTCACTGATCTAATTTCTGCTTCACAAAAATCAAGAGTCTAATTAGAAACAAGTTTTAATGAGTGACTCCACTAAATAAAATTCCTCATAAAGAGGTTTACTGCAGTGGCCCTGAATACAAGTGATGTGTTATGGAAGTTAACTGGTTATAACTGATGTTTTAAACCGTTTCTGGTTTTTCCATCCTGGAGGCTCAGAAGCTGCTAGGTGAATATCTGGGACATTCATAGCTTCAACCCAACGTTCAAAGGGATTTTATGGAAAAACATTCAGATTTTATTTGATGGTTTTAAAGGCTCTATGTTGAAGATCGTCAGAAATAAAGAAATACTTAATATTTTTTACTGCGAGCAGCTAGTGCTAATGCTCAGCTGCTCCAGTTCCAAGCTCTCCTATCAATGCAAGAGCAAAGGGCTAAATAAAATTTTATATTTGTTACTTTTTTTTTATCCCCCGAAGAGTTTTTGTGGCGCTAGTGGCTCACATTTTAGACAGTAGACTGACAGGAAGGAGGGTGAGAAGAGGGGGGAAGATATGCGGCAAAGGTCGCCGGACCCGGGAGTCGAACCCACAACATCCGCATCGAGGACTGAGGCCTCCAAACGTGGGGCGTGCTTAACCCCTGCGCCACCACAGCACGCCCCAATATTTCTTACTTTTAACAAAAATACTCCCCTAGCGACGGGCCGGCCTCCCCTCCCTAGCGACGGGCCGGCCTCCCTAGCGACGGGTCGGCCTCCCTAGCGACGGGCCGGCCTCCCTAGCGACGGGCCGGCCTCCCTAGCGACGGGCCGGCCTCCCTAGCGACGGGCCGGCCTCCCTAGCGACGGGTCGGCCTCCCTAGCGACGGGCCGGCCTCCCCTAGCGACGGGCCGGCCTCCCTAGCGACGCGTCGGCCTCCCTAGCGACGGGCCGGCCTCCCTAGCGACGCGTCGGCCTCCCCAGCGACGGGTCGGCCTCCCTAGCGACGGGTCGGCCTCACCACGCTGAGGTGTCGGCCTCCCTAGCGACGGGCCGGCCTCCCTAGCGACCCTCCTCACCACGCTGAGGTGGGGTCGTCTCCCGGCTCACAGGCTCTCAGTCTCCATGAAAAGCTGTGACACGTTTCGGGTTCTGAACGTTTCCATCCTGGTCTCTGGCTACATGGGAACCAAGTCCAATAGTTTCTTTTGAACAATTTAAAATCACTGAACACATTTGAAACGTTGCAGACTGATCCGGAACCTGCTGGCAGGCTAACATGTTGCAGCCATTAGCCTGAGCTGAAGACAGATTAGACGAGCTGACAGCTGCAGTTTCACTCATTAACATTCTTTAGTTCTGAGAGGGTGATAGTTATGATCTGCTATTTGTTGCTTAATCATCCCACAGGTGATACTTTGCAATATGATTCATGATGTCATCTCCTTTCTGTTCATTAACCACAGACTTAATAACACATGAAGAGAAAAACTGGATGAGATCTGGAAGAATCGACTCATAAATACTCCAGTTACCCTGAAATCACCAGCTGTGCACTAACCCCACATAGTTCCCCAAAAGCCTCCATGTTAAAGTACCCCTGCACGTCCCCTGCACGTCCCCTGCAGGCGCAGCGTAAATATCCAGTTACCCCATCAGTGCCCCGAGGTTAGCATTTTAATACCTCACAGTTTACCTCATAAGCCCCATTTCAGCCCGTTCAGGTCCCTGGAGGTCTTGGAATGCTATTACCCCCAAACATGGGGTCATCAGGGATGGGCTGTTCAATGATTTCTAGTAAAAGTTACACAGATACTGTCCAGGTATCTGCAGCATGTGGGCAAACTGTACACTCCCCATAGAGTACCCTCTCAGTACCCCAGTACTTGCACTATAAGGGTATCTGTAGACCATACCCGCTAGTTACCCTGTGATACCCCAGCAGGTTTCTGGATGGATTCACTGAATCTGCAGGATTTTATTTCTTCAGGATCTCTGAGATTCTAAGATCATTTTAAACATCTGTGTCTCTTTCAGAGCAACCTGTTGCTGTTGTTGTTTTGTGTTTCCAGACTCTGAGGTAACTGACCTTTTCCATCTCTCGTCTCGTTCAGCCTGACTTTCAGTCTGACCCGTTACACACCTGTTGTTCGTTTCTGATTCTGTCCCTGGATCTTTGTTCTGCTCTGGTTTATTGCCTGCTGGTTCTGGAGGAATGTTGCTCCTGTTGCTCCTCAGGTTGCGGTTGTGCTCAGAGCAGCGGCGTTGTGTGGTCTCACCTGCAGGCTGATGGTGGTGCCGCCCTGGGTCAGCGGCGCGGCGCAGAGCAGGAGGTGCAGAGAGGAAAGGCAGCAGCAGAACAGGACGACCCGCATCATGCCGTCCCTCTGGAGCCGGAGCCGAATCTGGAGCTGCAGGAGCAACGGAGAGGCAGGCAACGCTCCAGCAGCAGCTCCTCCTGCTCACACACCGTTAACCCTTCAGTCCCCACAGCCAGCCACGACGCCAGGAAGCTCCAACAGAGCTCTGAGTAACCAATCAGCTCCCATTAAATTCAACTCATTCATGAATTTATTGTGCTGTTAATAACAGGTTTAATCTGCATTTTGTTCTGATTTGAACCTGGTTTCCATCAAGACTCTCAACCAGGAGGAAGCTTCTCCTCTCTATAAACAAGATGGTGGCAGGACCA
Organism: Poeciliopsis gracilis; assembly: GCA_911649635.1. Lineage (NCBI taxonomy): Eukaryota > Metazoa > Chordata > Actinopteri > Cyprinodontiformes > Poeciliidae > Poeciliopsis > Poeciliopsis gracilis. The sequence goes on from CAJVRI010000608.1 coordinate 1,319,814, forward strand.
GAAGAGCTAATTACAGGTGAGTGGATGCAGCTGGAGAAAAGAGCAGGAGAGAAGGAAGGCGGCCTAGTCAAAGTCTGGGCCCCTTCCTGTTCTGTGAAAGAGCAGGGGGAGTGAAGGCACCATCCTGTCGGAGTCTCCAGTCTGCAGGTCAAAGGTCACTGATTCAGTCTCAGTCTGGCTGCAGCGCCACCCAGGAATTAGACCGAGCCGACCCATTCTGCCGCCTGACCCTGGTTGTTTTCCAGCAAATAACAAATAAATTCATGTTATCATTTCAATCCCAATTTTTCCATGATTTCCATCCTGATTTTATACTACTTTCATTTTTCAGAATTTAGAGTGTTTTTCTGTCCAATACTGATTTTATAAACTTGATTATTGTGACTTCATTAAATGGTTATAAGGTCGCTCTAACAGTTTAACAGTCATCCTCCTCATCCTGCTAACAGCTGACCAACAAAACCACATCATGATGAGGCTTCAAACAGGAAGTGGTCTCTGAGCTCAGAGGTCAGAGGTCAGGTTGAGACTGGAAGAGTCTCATGAAGGCAAAGAAGTGGATGTCCTTTGGCTAAGACTCACTGTTGGTATCCTGCTGTTCTCCTGAAAGTGTCCATCCATTTTCTTCCACCCTTGTTCCCAGTGGGGTCTGGAGGTTCTGTTGTTTCCGCTCCTGAATCTAGTGTATAATGAACGCCTGATGTTCAGGTATTACCTTCTCTAAACCACTAGGTGGCGGTCATGCTATGGTCCTACCAGCTGCGCTCCGCCACAGAAGAAGAAGAATCCGGGGCGGAAGGAGAAGAGGAACTAGTTAGCAGGAAGGCTAATCGCCTTTAGCCGTTTTTATTTTCAGATTGTAAAATTTCATTTTTATTATGGCTCCTTTAGACCTCGACAGATACGTAGAAATAGCGAAACACTGCAAATATTTACCAGAGAACGACTTAAAGGTGAGTTTTGAGTTTATGTCGAGTTTCTGGAGCGCTGGAAGCTAACGGAGCTAGCGGCTAAGTTTAGGAAGGAAGAGTTTTGTTTGTTCTGGTGATTTGGGTCAGAACCGATCAACTATCTGCTTCATTCTGACAACAATATGTCAGCTGGAAATAAAATGAACCAAAGGCGGGCAGCTGAGAGCGGAAGCCGCTTAGAGGCTCTCCTGCAGCGGGTTAAACTGACCCGGTTCTGGTTCAACACGGAGCCAAAAATACACGACAGACAAAACAATAACAGAACCACCTGCTGTCACCTGAACTTTACAAAACTACAAGTTCTGAAACGGTCCGGTTCTGTTCGGTTCTCCGGTCCGGTAGTTTGTCATGTTTGTGTTTCCAGACATCATTTTGTTTCTAGAACACAAAATCTGATACCAGGCTGAAGCTCTGGGTTGATAGTCCGGAATAATCTGAGGCCTGACAGGAAGTGATCAGAATAATCTGGGGTCCGACAGGAAGTGATCAGAATAATCTGAGGCCTGACAGGAAGTGATCAGAATAATCTGAGGTCCGACAGGAAGTGATCAGAATAATCTGGGGTCTGACAGGAAGTGATCAGAATAATCTGAGGCCTGGCAGGAAGTGATCAGAATAATCTGAGGCCTGACAGGAAGTGATCAGAAACGATCTGCTGACTGGACTCTTGATGTTTGGGTTGCAGCTCAGATAAGTCACAGCTGAAACTGGATGGACTGTTCTAGAGCTTTATATCCAGACCTGAAGCTGCTGTGGCTCCAGATTATAATCCAGAATGTTTTCCTGCTTGTGTTGCAGAGATTATGTGACTATGTCTGTGATCTCCTGCTGGAGGAGTCCAACGTTCAGCCTGTAGCCACTCCGGTCACAGTCTGTGGAGATATTCACGGTCAGGTGAGTAGGACCGCCACTGGCCGCCCAGAACCAGAACCAAGTTCTCCGGTACCGCCATTAACCTCACCGGCCTCTCATGCGTTTCCTGTTTCTGTTCCAGTTTTATGACCTGTGTGAGCTGTTCAGGACCGGAGGTCAGGTTCCAGACACAAACTACGTCTTCATGGTGAGACCTGCTGTAGACGAGGAGGAGCTAACTCTGCATGTTTCCTGGTTCTGATCTGCGTCTGACCGGGTTCTGATCCGGTTGTCCTCCCGTCTCTCTGCAGGGGGACTTTGTGGACCGGGGGTATTACAGTCTGGAGACGTTCACCTACCTGCTGGCTCTGAAGGCCAAGTGGCCCGATCGCATCACGCTGCTGAGAGGAAACCATGAGAGCAGACAGATCACGCAGGTCTACGGGTTCTACGGTACCGGCCCGCCATCCTGGACTTCTCCTGACTCCATCTGTGTTCTGGTCCTGATCCGGTTCTCGTCTGTTTCAGATGAATGTCAAACCAAGTATGGGAACGCCAACGCCTGGCGGTACTGCACCAAGGTGTTCGACATGCTAACGGTGGCCGCTGTGAGTCCGTTCTCCGTTTCTCTGGAGGTTCTGCCGACCCGGTCCGGTTCAGTCCAGTCTGGCCCGACGCGGTCCAGTCTGGCCGACTACTGTCACTGGTTCTGATGGGGCTGAGATCATCTGACCCGATGTGACGCACTGGAGGGTTGATAGTGTTTTAGGAGTATTGAGTCAGGAGTTGAACCCTCAACCCTGGTCTGGCGTTGCTGTTAGCAACACAGTTGGTTAGCTAAACAATGCAGACCTTAATGTCGGTTCACTGAATTTTTTACCATCAATAATGGACCACAGTGCCCTCTGGTGGCAACAAAGCAAACAGCAGCTGAGCCAGTGAACTCAGATTGACTTGATAATCAGGTTATAATAAATCTGAGTTAATATTAATGAACCAATCAGATCATCAATCTGGATCAGACCCGTTAAATATGATTATATTCTGCTGAAATTAGGAGTAAAATGAGAAAAATCACTTTGATAAATGGAGACAAACAGCAGCAGCTCTGACTGTCTGATTTTCTCTTTAGTTTTTCATTTCCTGTTTTGAGGCGTTACTTCCTGTTTCAGCTCCAGATTTGAATCCCAGCTCAACCCTGATGCTTAATGTTCATGTTTTGTGTGATTTAGCTGATAAAGTGATAAATGAAGGATTTTCTGTCTGATCCGGTGATTAATTTATGGATTAATCACTGATGCAGAAGGCGACTGATAGATTATTTAACCGGGTCAGAACCGGCTCCGGCCCGGAGGAGTCGGATGTTTCAGGTTTTGGTCCGTTAGCCTCTGCCAGGTTTCGTTGTGTGAAGCTGACCTCTGCTCTGTCGGGTCCAGTTGATAGATGAGCAGATCCTCTGCGTCCACGGCGGACTTTCGCCCGACATCAAGACCCTGGACCAGATCCGGACCATCGAGCGGAACCAGGAGATTCCCCACAAGGGGGCGTTCTGCGACCTGGTGTGGTCCGACCCAGAGGACGTGGACACCTGGGCCATCAGCCCCCGCGGCGCCGGCTGGCTGTTCGGCTCCAAGGTCACCAACGAGGTACGGCCATCCGACCCGTAGGACCTGCCCCTCCCCCGCCCGCTGCTGACCCAGGTTCTCTCTGTTTCAGTTTGTTCACATCAACAACCTGAAGCTGATCTGCCGTGCTCACCAGCTGGTGCACGAGGGCTACAAGTTCATGTTCGACGAGAAGCTGGTGACTGTGTGGTCGGCGCCCAACTACTGCTATCGCTGCGGCAACATCGCCTCCATCATGGTCTTCAAGGACGTCAGCCGGCGGGAGCCCAAGCTGTTTCGCGCCGTGCCGGACTCTGAGCGCGTCATTCCTCCCCGGACAACCACGCCCTACTTCCTGTAGGGGGCGGAGCCTGGACGCGCTCTGCTTCAGAGGGGCGCTGACCCCTCGGCGGCCGGGTGGAGGCGGGCGGAGACGCCGGAGGGTGACCCTCATCGGTCTCATGAAGTAGCGCCGTGTTTCCACCTCAGACCCGACGTGACGGAACCAGCCTCTGAGCCCATCCTGTTCATTCTGCCTTAAACATTTTAACTTTAATTTATTCATCTTCAGTATCATGCACACTGTTTTCATTCTCCTCCGTCTGAACTGGGATGAACTGGTTCCTCCTGAGTCCTGATTCATCAGCAGAGATGCACCGATGGCCAGTCGCTCCAGAACTTCCTGTTTCTGTCTGCAGACTGTCAGATAAATCCTGGCCTCTGCTGCGTTTACAGACCATAATAAGTTGTGTCTCAGTGCCTGATCTCCAGTGAAATCCTCTCATCTGTGGACCAGTCGCTGCGTCCCTGATCATCTGTGGCATTATGTCTGTTTCTCTGCTCCGGAGCAGCTGGAGCTGAAACCAGTCCAGCTGTTTACCGTCTTGTAATTTGAATAAAATCAATTCACAGCTCTGAGTCGCAGTGGGTTTGAGGTGAAGTTTTATCTGGCTGAGCGCCTCGTCCTCCGGTTCAGACGCCAAACATCGTTTATGATTCACTGAAGCTCAAAACCAATCAGGAGGTTTGAAAACATGAACTGGACAATTTTAGCAGAAAAAACAAACTGAGAGAATATCAGTCAGTTTTCATGATCCTGAGACCTGCTGCTGTTTGGATGGAGAACCTGCTGAAGAGTCCAGTTGCTATGGTAACTCCCGCCGTTTCCAGGGAGCGGGAAAATGAGGGTTCAGTCTGGTTAGGCTGAGAGAGAGAGAGAAAGGGGGAGGGAGAGAGAGAGGGAGGGAGAGAGAGGGAGTGAGAGAGAGAGACAGAGGGAGGGAGAGAGGGAGAGAGAGACAGAGGGAGAGAGAGAGAGAGAGAGAGAGAAAGGGAGGGAGAGAGAGAGAGAAAAAAGAGAGGGGTAGAGAGAGAGAGAGAGAGGTAGAGAGAGAGGTGGTTCAGCTGTTCATTGGTTAATAATATCTATAGTTTCATTGAGTGACATGTAAACTTTAGGGAACTTTAGTCTTTTGTCCTTTAATGTCCTCATGTAAACAATAACATGCAGGAGGTCTGATGACGTCAGACCTCAGGTTCCTCTTCACCCGGTTCTGGTCACTAGAACCTGAACCCAGAACCAGTCAGACCTCAGATTCTAGATTATTGTGACCAGATGAACATCAGGAGCATCCTCTGGGTTTGACTTTTCTTATAGATTTATGATTCATGACGATTTGAAAATCTCATATTTGTGCTGAACTCTTTATTATTTACATTCGGATTCATTTCATAAATCCGTCTGTAAATAAGGGACCGCCTGGTCCAGAGCCTCCAGCTGATGAGAACATGAGCATCAATCATTAACAAAAAGGTTTTGATCAGATATAGAATCAGATCCTCAAGACGGATTTTAAATCAAAATCTGTTTTCCACAAAGCAATTCAAGGACGGAATAATTTCCCCTAAATCAACATTTTGTTTTAAAATAGCGCTGACGTTTCATGTTAAATGGTTTTTCTTAATATTATCTGTGTAATTTATAAAATCTGATGTTTGATTATCTTGTGCATATTTTATGTCATTGTCTCAATGGTGTTAGGATTTTTTTATGTTTTGTCACTTAAACCCCATGAAGATTAGAAACAGTGGGAACTAACGGGAACTAAATCCATAATAAAGTCCAGTCAGGCGGAACCAGAACCAAACCAATGGGTCCAAAAGAACATGCGTAATGAACCGAATTACTGAAATTAATAAGGCTTTTTGATGACGTTCCAGGTTTTATGTTTCAAGTTCGGCGTCTGTAAGAACCTTTGTGTGTGAGGCTCTTATTGTGGAGGGTTTGACCCGGAAGCAGCTAGCAGCGGAGCCGCAGCGCAGCGGCCGTCCTCCGGATTCCTCCCCGCTCCCAGAGCCTCACTCTCGGCGGCTCCAGGCGGTCCGGCCGGGTCTGCGACCCAGTGGGATGTTAGTGAGTCCGGGTTCTGCTCGGGGCTTTTCTGGACGGAACCGAGACCAGGAGCGTCTCCGCGGCTCTTCACCGCCATCCTCATCCTCATCTTCGGCTGCAGAGGTGAGAGGGAACCGGGCCGAGCGGCTCCAGAGGTTCGGACCCGGTTCGGTTTGAAGCTGTGGTTCCCGTCCGGAACGATCCGCATCCTGACGGGAACAGTTTGAATCCTCTGGTTCCCTTCAGCAGCAGCTTCACTGAATGAGGGAATCATTTCACAAACATCCACACCTTCAAAGCTTGTGATGGTGACCTTTAACCCTAAAATAAATAAAAATCTCACCGTCTTTGTCAAATTGTCACCTTCCCACAAAAACGATCTAAATATTTTGAAGTTTTTGTTTTGCATTTAATTCAGGAAGGAAACCAAATCAGAATTTAACCTTAGAATAAAGTTTAAACTGTTAGATAATCTATAATCTAATCGGTTGGGACGATCCATGTTGGGCCGATGCTGGTATCGATATTAGTACCGCTGTTATGGTTGATGATTATTACCATAGTTCATATATTTGCTTGCAGTTCCCTTAATGCCTTGCAGCATCACCTCATGACCAAACGCCACATTAACAGCATCGGTTGATTCTGATTGATTAGTGATCGACTGTCAGCAGAACTGACTGAATCGTCAGATAGTGACGTCACGGTGACGTATGGGGTTCACCGTTTTTCCTCAGGAAGTTGAGTTCAGGCTGATCCTCATGCAGAAAAGATGAAAATGCTCCGTTTCTGGGTTTTGTAATTTGTTGAAAGGTTTTCTGAATAGATTCTGTATTTTATTGATCTGTTTACTGCAGATTCATTTAGACGTCAGGATTTGTTTCTTAGATCCAGTTTAATGAATTCTGAGTTCATTGACCTGCAGGGAAGCTGGATCCGTAGCTGCTTGTCGCTCCTGTAGCTGTCTGTGTCGCAGTGCATCTTCAGAAGCCTAGCTTTGCTAGCATTAGCATAGCGATGCTACATGGTTAGTCTTCAGTATCATTTACGACTCACTGTAAAATATGGAAACAGTTATTCATGATGTGAGGAACATTTTGTCCCAGGATGTTGGACAGTGAAGAGAAAATAGAGAAAGGTCAGTTCAAGGTCAAGGCTCGTCCTGCCAGTGGCACCGGACTGGATGAGATTCATGCTGACATGTTGAGGGATCCAGACGCTGCTGGGAGAACTGGGAGTCCGGTGGTCCCGCTCCAGGCCGATGTTCTGATGTTGTCAGAATCAAAGCTTCCAATCCAATATTCAAATTCATCAAATTCTCTGTTTCTAAATATGTCATTTTTGGAAAATCTGGGTTGTTTCCATCAGTGAACTCCTTGGTTTCCATGGTTGCTGGCAGCTGCCATCTTGTTTCCCAGATTGTTAATTTTGGAGTTGATTGAAATAAAAACTGGAGAAAATTTTCTGTCAAAAATCGATTATAATCAGATTTTTTATCTTTTTTTTCCCCCCAAAATATTTTATTGAGATTTTCCACTTTAGAACCCTATAACCAGATTTTAACCCCAAAAACTATCTTGGGTTTTATTTTCTAGACCAGAGCGTACAGTCAGGTCTAGTTTGGTTATTTATTATATTAAATATTTGATAGTTTTCCAATATAATACAAACTGGAATAAAATGATAAAAATAATTTAATTTAGATTTATTGTCAAACATGGTCATAAACTAAATGTAAGAATTGAAGATTACAAAGCAACAAAATCATAAATTTCACAAATCAAGTTCATAATTTATTCGTGAAACTCGTCCCACTGGGACCAGACCGCCCCCCCCTCTCCCACTGGGACCAGACCGTCCCCCCCCCCTCTCCCACTGGGACCAGACCGTCCCCCCCCCCTCCCACCCAGTCAGTCGCTTCGGCAACAGGAGCTCATCATCATGGCCGCCGCCCGTCTGGCCTGATTGGAGGGAATCTGGGTTGGCCTAAAAACGGTCGCCATGTGATTTAACTAGGACACCTTTAGAGCCGGCGGCAGGTTAACATTTGACCTGCTTCTGCTGATTGAATCTCAGATCCATGGAGTTTCATTCTGGTTCATCTGAATTTAATATTTATCTTTTTCTTTAACTCCTTAGTTTTGTGCTGCTTGGACAAAGTTTTCATGTTGGGATCAATAAAGTGATATTGAAAGTTTTTATATCCTTCAGTGCTCCTTTATTTAATATTCAGGATAAATTAACCTCTAGTTAATAATACATTAAAATATTGAAAAGAATTAAAACATCAGATATTGACTCTTCATTTTGATGCATCTTGTTTCCATTCATTCCTGTTCATAATATTTCTGCTTCCTGTTGGTTCTCAGGTGTAAAACGTCATGACTGGAGCTGAGACTGAGGATGATATTCCTCTAGGAGAGCGGAAAACCGTCACCGACTTCTGCTACCTGCTGGATAAATCCAAGCAGCTGTTCAATGGGCTCAGGTACGTCCAGCATCCCGGCTCCTGATTGGCTCCTCCAGGAATCCTGGGCCGGTTCTGGGAAATCTTGTCTTCACCACATCGGGGAGGTTTGATTTAATCATCCCGGTAAAACTCTGGGCGGAGCGCCGGGCGGGCGGGCGGAGCGCCGGGCGGGCGGGCAGAGCGCCAGGCAGAGCGCCGGGCGGGCAGGCGGAGCGCCGGGCGGGCGGGCAGAGCGCCGGGCGGGCAGGCGGAGCGCCGGGCGGGCAGCGAGCGCCGGGCGAGCGGGCGGAGCGCCAGGCAGAGCGCCGGGCAGGCGGAGCTTCCTGCTGCTCCAGGGTCCGACAGCCGGCCAGCGGGGTGGAGCGGCGCCAAGCCGACCCATTCACTCAGAACCATTCAGAACCACAGGAAGCTGCTTCATCTTGAAGTGACAATAAAAAGTGAAAACATAATAATAATAAAACCAATAATCCAAGCAACATTCAGTTTTACACAGTTGGTTAGAAAAGACGATGTTTTAGTTAAAGTCGTTTTAATAAAACTATAATGTGATGAAATAAATAACCGTCGGTTCATATGAATGATTCATCAGGATTATTGATTACAAGAAAACAAGAAATACATGAAGATAAAGTCTGAGCTATAAACCAGATTCATAATTGGTTTTTATTCACCTGGGAAGTAAAAACTCTAAAATCTGTTAAAGTTTTATTGCTGAAGGTGAACTGTTAATGAGGATTAGCAGGTCAAAGGTCAGGACATTGAAAGAAGATGGCGGCAGGACGGAGGTTTGCAAAGCTGCGTGTGGAGGGAGAATGAGACCCCATGGAGACACTGGAGTCCCTCAGGGGTTTGGGTCAAACTGGGTCACCAACAGAACTGCCAACCCACAACAGGGGAATGGCCTAGTTAAAGTCCAGATCTCAGCCTCCAGGGAGCTGAGTAAAAAGGTTGATGAGCCGCAGTGGAAAGTGGAGTAGGATTCCTCTGGAGTGGAGAGAGACGCTCCGATCTGTCGCAGCGTCTCCTCCGAGTTCCTTCAGGCTGAGAGGGAACAAAGATCCAAGGGAACCGCCAGAGGACGCTGCAGCATTCCCTGCAGTGTTCCCTAAATCGTTCCCTACAGCATCGTTCCCTACAGCATCGTTCCCTACAGCATCGTTCCCCGCTCTGCCTCGCGGTTTCACTCAGACGTTGTTGCTCCTCCTCTTCCTCCCGGCTGCAGAGACCTTCCTCAGTACGGACACAAGCAGTGGCAGTCGTACTTCGGCCGGACCTTCGACGTCTACACCAAGCTGTGGAAGTTCCAGCAGCAGCACAGGTGAGCCCCGCCTCACCTGGTGAGGTTCAGGTAACCCGTGCAGCCTCTCCCTCAGATGACGGGTTTGTTTCTGTGTCGACAGGCAGGTTCTGGATACGAGGTACGGCTTGAAGAGATGGCAGATCGGAGAGGTCGCCTCCAAGATCGGACAGCTCTACTACCACTACTAGTGAGTCTGCAGACCGTTTGGTGCGAAACGCCTCGATCCGCTCGGACACGGCTCGGGAGAATCCAGGAGTTCCTCAGGGCCACCGTAGTGGTCTGTACTTCCAGTAGCTCCAGTGTAACCATTAGAAGTAAACTGGACGTGTTTATGAACCCAGTGTTGTGTTCAAAGTTCAACAGTAAAATAAATTTTCTGCTTCAAGAGCTGAACGATTAAAGATGCAGATTGACATAAAAACTAACTGATCTGAAACCAGCAGAGCACTGCTAGCTACAAAGCTAGCTACGCTAACGCTAAAGCAGTGCACCAACACAGCATTAAGAGGAAGCTAATGCTAAAACGCTAACTTTAGCTGCCCTGCATCAACTCCAACCCTCGCATACCAGATTTAATGTCTGCAGCGTTTCACGTTCAAGTACATCAGCAGGTTGAATTAAACTAGGGGAAGCTAAGTGTGCTAAATGACTTCAAAGTTAGCAAGGCGCTAAATGGAGAATTAGCCTAGCTGTTAGCGCGTTAGCGGATCAGATGCAGATGAACGTGTTGATGTTTGTCCTGCAGCCTCCGGACCTCAGAGACCAGCTACCTGAACGAAGCCTTCTCCTTCTACTCGGCCATCCGCCAGCGCTCCTACTACTACCAGGTCAACAAGGAGGACAGGTCAGGCCCGGTGCAGCCCGGCCCGGTCCGGTCCGGTCCGCGCCGCCGTCTGCTGTCGCTCTGATGGTCTGTCGTCTTTAACAGGCCTGAACTGGTGGTGAAGAAGCTCCGCTACTACGCTCGCTACATCGTCGTGTGTTTACTGCTCAACAAGATGGACCTGGTTAAAGTTCTGGTGAAGGTCCGGATGCTGATCGTGTCAGGGTGCGACCCGCTCTGCGGTTCCGGTCTGGGGTTTTCTAACTTTGGTCCGTCTGCAGGAGTTATCGGAGGAGATCGAAGACTACACCCAGCGCTTCAACACGGAGGACCAGCTGGAGTGGAACCTGGTTCTGCAGGAAGTGGCAGCTTTCATCGAGGTAACCTCTGACCCCAGGTGACCTCTGACCGTGGCAGGCTCGGTCGGGTTCACCCCGTGTTCTGTTTGTGTGAACAGGCCGACCCGGCCGTGGTTCTGAACGACAACAACTCGGTGTTGGTGACCAGCAACCGGCTGCAGGACGGCAGCGTTCCCCCGCTGGAGCAGGGCATGGTGGTCGGCCAGCTGGTCCTCGCCGACGCCCTGATCGTTGGCAACTGCAACAACCAGGTTCTGACCCGCTGACCTCTGGGCCCAGAACCACATGGGACTCGGTTCCTTCGGCAGCTTTCCGCTGGTTAGCTGCTGGGGTCTGAGTCGTTTCACACGACAACGGAAACAAAACTGGAAACAAGTTTGGTTTTCATCAGAAAACAAACAGTTTCCTCCACGAGTTGAACATGAAGATTGATCAGAAAGGATCAGAAATGATCAGAAATGATCAGAAAGGATCAGAAATGATCAGAAATGATCAGAAAGGATCAGAAATGATCAGAAAGGATCAGAAATGATCAGAAAGGATCCATTAAACTCCACATGACGGAGCAAAGATGGGGATCAGTGTCATGTTCAAGTTTCACTACGTTCAGAGAGTTAAAAGGATTCAGTCTGTGCTGCTGGCCTAACGCTGCTGCTTCCTGCAGGTGAAGTTCAGTGAGTTGACCGTCGACATGTTCCGGATGCTGCAGGCTCTGGAGAGGGAACCCGTCAACCTGGCAACGCAGACGGCCAAACAGGCAACGCTGGTGGGTTTCTGGCTCAGCACGTTTCAGACAAACAGGTTCAGCGAAGAAACAAAATGTTCATCGATTCCAACTCAAAAGGTGGGAATGGATGACCTTTGACCTTTACAGGTGAACCTGACCTAAAGCAGGCTCTGAGGTGAACAACTTCCTGGTTTTAGTCTGTGAAAAGCTGCAGCCGCCTGATTGGTTCTTCTTTCACATTGAAATATTGATGAATCTGATTACAAACTGAAGTGTTTCCATGGCAACATCAAGGATTTACTGAGCTGGTTGGTCTTCATGACATCAGCTGGTTAATGTGTAATAATTAGGTTAGTGAGAACGGAGCCCTGAGGAACTCCACACCGAGTTTGTTCTCTGGAGATCAACTAACAGAATATTTCCGATCAATAATCCTGATCCAATGTTTACCAGGATTATTGCCATCATTAGATTTTCTGATATTGGGAAGATCAATCATTCAAATCCAGATAAAAACCAATCAGTTCACAGAAAGAAATCAGAGATGATCAGTTCTGAATCGAAGTTCCTGGGTTCCATGTGGGACGGTTCTGGAAACCCCCAGAACCATGAGGATGATGATGATGATAATGATGATGATGATAATGATGATGATAATGATGATGATAACGATGATGATAATGATTATGGTGATGATGATGATGATAATAATAATAATGAGGATGATGATGATAATAATAATAATGATGATAATGAGGATGATGATATAATGATGATGATAACGATGATGATGACGATGATGATAATGATGTTTTCCTCCAGGAGCCCAGTGAGAAACCAGCCAAGAGAGAAAACCCCCATAAGTACCTGCTCTACAAGCCGACCTTCAGCCAGCTCTACACATTCCTGTCGGCTTCCTTCAAGGTCAGCCTGGAAACCTTGAACAACCTGAGCAGCTTCATGTTCTGAGTCATTTCAGGCCAGAACATGAAGCTTTCCTCCCTCTTCTCCCGGCTTCAGATCATCTCCAGTGTTTCTGTTGTGTGTGGTTTTTGCAGGAGCTTCCTGCCAACAGCGTCCTGCTGGTGTATTTATCAGCTACTGGAGTTTTCCCAGCGACACATTTAGACTACGAAGGTAAAACCTGCAGCAGATCCTTTCCTCCTCACTCCTTCCACAGCCTGAACGCTTAAAACATGAAATATTCTTTATTCACTGAACCACAGTGGATACAGAAAACATCTACAGGTTAAACTAACCATAATCTGAGAAATAATCCTGGATTATTCAGCTGGAAACAAACCAATCTTCAGTGTGGAAGCTGGAGCGTGAATACAGAACAGGGAGGAAGGGAAGACGTGTCCTCAAACCTGGACGTCTGTGAGGACGTCTGCAGGTCAGGAGGCTGAAGACGAATCGGATGGGATTATCAGATGGGATTATCAGATGGGATTAATGCTGCATTAGGATGTTTCCTGACAGATTAGTTTGCTTTCAGGTGAATTTTACAGGTTCAAATTACAGAGCAGGTGTTGGGATGTGACTTTTCATAACCAAACCTTATATGGATAGGCCTGTCGTGATAAACGATGAGTCAATTAATCGAACGATAAATTAAAACTATCGACCTCATTTTAATTGTCAGCTATTTCGTTTCTTCCTGCCTTTTTCTCTGACTGTTAATGACACTGAATGAAAAAAGGCTCCACTCCGGTGCTCTCCACTTCCTCCCTTCCTCCCTCCCTTCCTTCCTTCCTTCCTCCCTTCCTTCCTTCCTTAGTGTAATGCCCAGCGCGCGCTGCACCATCTTATGTCGCGGATTGTCGGCCCATTATCAAAACCTGACAGACACATTAGCAACAGAAATCCTCGCTATAACGGTTCGATCAAACCGTGTTGTGTCCAACAATGGACACAAAATAATAAGTCCAGTTCACTAACTTTGAAACCAGGCATTAATCGATTCCTTACTACAATCTACCTGCAATGCATGTAGCTAGTGTCAGTCTGACTGAATGAAAATCATTAGAACTATTTATGTCACGTTAACGGAGAACAGCTGAAAAGTTACCGGGTTTTCTGGTAGAAATTTCGCTCCAACTCCTCCCCTAGTTATTGATATTTTCTTTGCACGAACTGTTGAATAAACATTCATGTTGTTTCCGATGTCTGCTGGACTTCGGGTTGCACCGTGTCAGCTGTTCGGGATTCCCTCCGTGTTTCCCCTCAGAAAGCAGGAGGAGAATCCGCGCTTTCTGATTGGCTACCGGTCACATTCAACAGGCTGCGTCACTCTCCCAGTCTGGATAAATCCTTGGTTTAGATCGGAGCGGCACAACGATCTACCGTAACACACAACACTAGTGACGATCTCAGAACGAAGAACGTTCTAAGATTGTCGTTCAGGGTAAAAAATCCTGCAGTTTGAACTATTGATCAGGCAGTGGGATGTCTTCTCTATTTAAATCTAATGATTACTGAAGGGCAATAAACTATACAGACTTCATAATCTGCACTCTTTTGGTTGAACGTTTATTTCCACTTTGGTTTTATGCTGTTTAGTTTTTATTCAAGTACATTTATTGTTAATGGAAACTAAGAATCTATTTTATTTTTGGTTTTGGTTGTTTTATTTATTTTGTGTATCAGTCCCAGTGTTAAGTGTCTTTTCAAAGTAAAGTGAATCTATCTCATGAAATCGCATGTATTATTACGTAATTTCCATTAAATCAATGTAAAAAGGTCTTCAAACAATATTATCGTTTATCGAAATAATTTTTGGGACAATTTATCGCCCAGTAAAATCTGTTATCGTGACAGGCCTATATATGTATTGATTATGTATGGAGCTAAATTATGGCCTTAAATGTTGTGCAACACAATCGTTCTAAAACTAAAACATGATATCTAAACTTGAGCCAGCAGTTAATTAGACTTACCATTAATCTGCAGTGAACAGATTCATTATAACTCAGATTACGATTTAGAAAACATTTCCTCTGAACTCCATAAATAATAGTTTTTGGTCTTTTTCTGGGTCAGAACCATTTTGAACGTGTCTTTGGTGCAAATGACAAGTTTAGAGGTAAAACGAACCTGGTGGCTCATGTTTCCTGTTTTTCTGATGTTGGTCATATTTTAGTTATGGTGGGACTTTAATGTGTGAGTTTAATTAATTAATGACATGGGTTTTAATGCAATACAAACTTTAATGTAAATAATTAAAGTTTAGTATTGTCGTCTGTCTACAACCTTCATATTGTGTTTCTGGTACGCCCAGAAATGTGACGCACAAGCGATGTCCGCTAATGTCTGCTAGCATGCGCTAACGTCCGCTAATGTCTGCTAACGTCTGCTAGCATGCGCTAACGTCCGCTAATATCAGCTAACATCTGCTAGCATGCGCTAACGTCCGCTAACATTGATATTAGCGGATGTTAGCGGACTGGAAGTCGCTTCTTCCAGGCCCATCACTGCAAAACTGAAATTTTCAGTTTCAATTTTCTTTTATTTATTAATTTTTTTTAGTAAACTGTTTGGCCCCAATTTAGTTCCGTATGAGGTGTGTACACCTTTAAGACCCTCTGTAGCCATGGTGACCAACAGAAAAACAGATTCCGCTTCCCAGCTGATCATCAGGATGGAAGGAACTTAAAGTCCAGATTAAACCTGGACTTAATCTGGAGTTCTGGTAATCCGGTCCGATCCGGATTAAATCTGGTTTTGTTGGGTCCGTTTACCCCAGCAGGTCCGTATGACTTCGGCGGCGTTCTGACCAACACCAACAGGGACGTGGTGAATGGGGAGACGGTCCAGAAGAGGAACCAGGCCCAGAAAGAGATGCACTGGTGAGTCTGACGGAGACTGGACCGGTTCCCGGTCAGAACCAGGTTCTGATGCGTGTTTCCGCCACAGCCTTCATCCTGGAGATTTGTTTCCCTTCACCCGGAAGCCGCTCTTCATCATCGTGGATTCCTCAAACAGCACCGCCTATAAGGTGGGTGGACCTGCTGGTCCTGGTCGGGTTCTGGTTCTTTCTGGGCCCGTTTTAATCCTCCTGTGTTCGATCCGATCAGAACTTCTCCAACCTGTTCGGCCAGCCGCTGGTGTGCCTGCTCTCCCCGACCGTTTACCCAAAGAGCGTCCAGGGTGGGTTTGTGCTTCGGTCTGCTGCCGGTTCTGCAGGCCCTGTGCTCACGGTTCTCCCTGTGGTTCTGGTTCCGGTCCAGATCAGTCTCAGCGCGGCAGCCTCTTCACGCTCTTCCTCTACTCTCCTCTGCTGGGCTTCTCCTCCGTCTGCGGCCTGAGCAGCGTGCGGCGCGGCCTGTGGGAGCGCGCGCAGGACTTCCTGCGGAAGGTGTTCCGGGACATCGGCCAGATGCTGACCCGATCCCGGAGCATCGGTAGGTCCGACCGGGTCACAGCGGGTCTGATCGGGTCCGACTGGGTCCCACCGGGTCTGATCGGGTCCGACTGGGTCCCACCGGGTCTGACCGGGTCCGAGCGGGTCCGACTGGGTCTGATCGGGTCCGACTGGGTCTGACCGGGTCCGACTGGGTCCCACCGGGTCTGAGCCGGGTCCCACCGGGTCCGAGCGGGTCCCACCGGGTCCGAGCGGGTCCCACCGGGTCCCACCGGGTCCGAGCGGGTCCCACCGGGTCCGAGCGGGTCCCACCGGGTCCGAGCGGGTCCGGTGAGCCTGGCGCTGCCGGAGGGGAACTCACGCTCCTCGTCTCTGCAGATCAGGCCTTCCTGCAGTTCTTCGGGGACGAGTTCCTGCGGCTGCTCCTGATCCGGTTCGTGTTCTGCTCGGCGGCGCTGAGGCTGCATAAGCTGTTCCGGGTGAGTCGCTGCTTCTCTACGGAGACAGAAAAGTGCTGAAAAATCCAATTCCTTGACCTGGGAATTCTGAATCATTTGAAATACTCCGACTCAGTTTTAAATGTCGTTGACAATGACTAGCATTGAGTTAGCTGTCAGTTAGCACCAGTTAGCTGTCAGGTTGTCAACATGAGCTAAATGTGATTTATTAAAGGTAAAGGATCGCAGGGCTTTGCTACTAATAGTCAACATTAAGAAACCAAAGAGGTTAGGAAAAGCTTTTAATTGAAACAAATAAGGAGTGAGCGGGAAGACGGTCAGCTATGCTAGCTTGACTTTGACAACCTGACCCTGAGGACGTGCTGCAGAACTCGGTGTTTAAAGTAAAAGGCGGCGCTGCAGTAGAGCAGCTGTTTAAATGAGCTGACCTGCTCACTGAAACAGTTCATTAAAGTAAATCAAACATGGAACTGGTTCCGGTCGGTTCCGGTCGGTTCTGTTCGGTTCCGGTCGGTTCCGGTCGGTTCCGGTCGGACTCACTGCCGCCCTCTGTTGGCAGGAATCCCGGAGCTTCCCGGAGTCGTACCCGGAGCTGCCGAAGCAGGACACGGTGGAGAGCGGGCTGCTGCAGAAGCAGGTGCTGGAGCTGGCCGCCATGCTGGACGTTCAGAGCTTATTCTGGGACGATTCGCTGGAGAGCTACTAGCGCCTCTGCACCGGACTCCACCAGAACCAGAGCCAGAGCCAGAACCAGAACCAGAACCAGAACCCGCTCCTTTGTAGTATGAAGGTAATCTTTTGTTCGTCCCGTCAGTCATTTCCCCGGAAGCAGGAGCGACGCTCCGGTCGCTCAGCCAGGAGAGCCACATCAACACAAACATTCACAGTGGGTTGTTTATATTTATTTATTGTTGCCATCGGTTACGCTGAGACACCTGGAGGTTCGATTATCAGCTGATGGCCAAGATGCGTTCAGGTTCGCTCTGTTTATTTCCGGTTTTTCACCAGATCATCTGGTTCCTCTGCGGGCCTCAGAGTTTAAAATCCATGTCATCAGTTCTTCTCTGCAGAGAAAAAAGCACAAAACCTCCACAGCGCCCTCTAGTGGGACGCAGCGCTCTGGCTACAGGAGGTGAAACATTCAGAGTTTTAATTTGAAGGTACTGAAACTCAGACAGATTCATCACACACGGATGGATTTCAAGAATTTATTTCTATCCGTGTTACTGGTGCACACTTTTTCCCTCCACTCAACTTTCCATTTATATGGAATGAGAGCCTCCTGGTGGACGGTGTCAGTAACTGGCTGCTGGTCCAAACCAGAACATTCCAGTAAAAAGCTTTCTGATTGGCCGGATTAATGATCGGCTTTCATTCGCTGCCGGTCAGAATCAGATGAAAATGAAAAAGAAATGCTTGAAATGTGTCATATTGTGTGTATTGAGTTTAATATTTAATAATATATGGAACTGAAGACGAGCCCGGACACACAGAGCCGTTTATAAAACTACACACACAAATGAACAGGAATAATTTGGGTTATTTATGTTTGAAAGTCAGATTTTCAACATGAAAACATGATTCTGCAAAATGAATCCTGTTTTTCCTTTTCCTACAAACCAAGTATCTGATTATTCCTTTGGTTTTTGTTTGTCTCTATAAACGTTGCTTTAGTTTTTCCTCGGATCGTCTTCAGGTTGAATTTTGGGTCTGTCGCCACGGCGACGCCGCGCTCGGACCCGGATGTGACGGGTTCTGTGGTCAGACGGGGCGTCTGCTCTGAACCTGGAACAGAACCGGATCAAAGGTCGGTTCTGGTTCTGGTTCTGGTTCTGGACGGTTCCCAGAAATTTGTTTTTGGATCACGGCTGATGAGAAAGCAGAGTTTTATTTTTCGTCTTTCCAATATTTATTGATATCGTCAGAGAGTGTGTGTGTGTGTGTGTGTGTGTGTGTGTGTGTGTGTGTGTGTGTGTGTGTGTGTGTGTGTGTGTGTGTTCAGTCTATGATGTTTAATATGAAGTTGGGAATCAACCGGATCGTCTCGGTGACCCGTAATCATTTTCCTAAACCGACATTCCGACTCTCCCAGCAGAATCGTTTTATGTAATTTTCCCTTCTCTGTTCAGAAGTTGTTGGTTTGCACTTTATTAGTTTTAGTATTCCTCTTATTTAGTTTGTTGTGTTTTTAATCTCCATGTTTCTGTGGACGTTCTGCCAGCATGTTGGCCGGTTCTGACCCGACTGTCTGGTGTTCTACATGATTCTGAGCAGGAGGAGAGAAACACCGCCAGCTTTAATCTGTAAGATAGCAAGAAAAAGAGCTTTGAGCCACAACATTATGACCACTGAGCTCAGCTCAGTTTGTTTCTATGGCAACGCGGCCCGCAGCACAAACGAGTGGAATCGGATCCGATCAGTTTGTTATCTAACGGTTAAAACCCGGCAGAGCGTCGGCCGGACCAAACGTTTGGATCAGAACCAGGAATCCTGATCAGAATGTGTTTGATCTCGTTCCCCCTGCAGAGACCCAGGTCTCTGTGGCGCCCCCTGGGGGACATGGAGGAATGATTCAGTTCATGCAGCATCTTTAAACTGAAAGTGTTTCTGCTGCAGTGTGAAGCTTCAGAAATGGAAAGAAAAATACAACCAAACTATTTGGGACTGTATCTGAGTTTTTTTGGTTTTTCTTTCTATCCTGGTTTAATTTTACAGTTAATGAAACATTTGATCACAAAACAGACCAGAATATATTTACTATTTTATTGCGAGGAAACGACGAAGCCGTCAGTTTCCCTCGCTGACGCGTCGCCTGATTCTGATTGGAAGGGAACGTTTGGTGGTCATAATGTTTTGGCTTGTCTGCTCTTCATTGCAGCTATAAAAAAAAATTCTTTTCAGCTTCTGTTGAAACTTTTTACTGTTGTGATGTTTTCTGTGCTTCGGGTTTGAAAATGTTCTTTACTTTGAGCAAAAGAAAAGTAAAAGTGTGAGGATGAAATCCTGGAGCTCACCCAGCAGCAGATGAAGCAGCGGCTCCTTCACTGGACTCATCTTAACTTTTGTAAATGAAATGTCTGAAACCAGGAAGAACAGACATTAAATAAGGACCACTTTTCATTTGCTACATATCATTTTTATAAACAGCATGACTGTAGAGGTAAATAAATGTTTCATGTCAGGATTTTAAACCAGATCATCTTCATAAACGTCTGAAAATGAACGAGGAGGAAACGGCTAAGAAACTGTGAAATGTTTGTTTTTGAAGCAGCTGATCTGCAGAAAGATGCAGATTCTAGAAACAACAATGCAGCTGGAGACGCACCAATCAGAGAGCAGGAAATCTGGCTCATTCAGCCAATCAGCTGATGATTAAAAACTGACACCGTTTATGTTCAGGTCAGTGCAGCACGCTGAGGAGTAATGCATTTAATTCCTCAAGTTTATTTTAGATTTGTGTTTTCAATCTGCAAAATTTAAATCGAAATTTGAGCTGAGAGAAAAGCAGGATCCTGGTTGGTGCGTCTCTCTCCCGATCCAGCTCTTTCCTTCCACCCTGAACCTCATGGGATCATTTCCAGATCGTTTCCTTGCAGCTCAGAATCGTCGTCTTGTTGGTTTGGCTGTAGTGGGCTGTAGTGGGCTGCAGAGCGCCGACCTGCTGACCCCGAGCACACCGAGCCGCCTGGCGCCGCAAACCGCAGGAAGCTGCACGCCATCCACCCGTTCTCCAAACGCTCGCTTTACTTTACTGAAGATCCACATCATCCTGACCTGCTTGTTGTTTCCTTTGTGATTTGAGTCGTTTGGTTTGACAAAAGAACAGATGATGATCTGCAGCATGTTTGTTTAGAATAGGAAGTGCCAAAGACTGCCGTGTCACATCCTGGCCACCATGGAGACCTTCATGTACCGACGGTTCGTTTCTGTCGCCAGAAAGAATCAATAAAGAAAACAAGATCTGGCTTCATAAACTGCCTGCTTTGTGTTTTTACTCATGAGTGATGCGCATGCAGCTGATCTCTGGAGCTGCTGCCACACAGGAACACAGAATCCGTCGGTGGAAAACACAGATTTACAAATGCAGTCAAACAATGAGCCTGTGCTGAAACTGGAGCGGATCTGTGTGGGGTCTGGATCTGGACCCTGCTGACGATGGGTCAGGTCGGGTTGGACAGACACTGCTCCTCAGGCTCCGATCGGTTTAGTGGCAGAACCGCGGCTGACCCTCTGGTGGGTGAACTGGACCTCATCCATCCTGGCCTCCTGCTGCAGCAGACCTGCAGTTTTGACCTGGAACCTTTGGAGGTAAATTAGAAGGAAATAAATGAACCTTTATGGTTTGAATGGGAAAACATCCCCTGCTCTCTGTCGCCGTACGCTCAGGTGACAGAGAGAAGTGGCAAAAGCAAAGGAGGTAGATGAGCAGAGCTCGTCAACAACTGATGGTTTCATCCAGGATGTTGCTGCGGAGCATCGACTGCTGCCTGGATGTTTCACCCACCTAAAAATGCTTCACACTAAGAGCAGAAGTAAAGAGTAGTAAAAGTGCAATAAGTATTTTGTTATTGAAGTTCGTTTAAGTTTCACTGATTCTGACTGAACTCTGGTCTGAACGGCCTTCAGTCAGAATCTGGTTTCAAGAGTGACAGCATCTTTTACAAGATACTTGGATGATAACAGTTATGAGTTTTGACATATTTAAATTTCCATTTTGATTAAAAGAAGGATTTTTGGACCGAATAGATAAAAATCCCGCATATCCCGATCGATTCAGCTGCTGTGAAGCCACCGCGGTTGCAATGGACACTGTTGCTAAGGAACGTCAGAACGCCGACTCTTGCCTAATCAGCGGTGGTGAAACATGTCACGTGTTTCAAACAGCCCAATCACAGGGAGGCTAGCTGTTGAGCTGTTAGTTAGCTTGTATCCAACGGACTTTCCGTGTAAATATCAGCATCAGCTGATTTCTGCGGAGCGGATCAGGTTTATCTGCGGGTTTAAACGGCTGGTCTTTATTTTACTTCATGGTAAGAAACGTTTTGTTTTCCGTTCAGGCTTTAAGCTCTTATTACTGATAACCAAGCTGTTTATTCTGCCTTTTGACTATAAATATCCAAATAAATCCAATTAACTGAAGTTACTTAGTTGGATTTTCAAACACTGTATCTTCAACATTCAGTTTAGCGACATTTTTATTTTTCTGTGAAAATAGAAACTTTAAATCCAGCAAAAGTTCAGATTTTCTTTCATTCATAACGTCTTATTGTCTTTGAAATTGAAAATATACACTTTTAAAAATCATTATCGGGATTATTTTATGATTGTGCTCCATAAACTGATTAACCGGGTGAATCTGTCTAAAACCATGGCTCCTGTCAGAGCCGGTCAGAGCATGAAGGGGGCCCCGGGCGGAGCTTCATTTGGGGCCCGCTTCCTGAATCTGGCAAAGGGGGCGGGGCTTAAATGCAGTCAGAGATAATTGGTTTTATTTGCTGAGATGTTTGGTAACATAGCAAAGAAAATATTACATTTGTTACTACGGCAACACAGGAATCAACCACTGATTACATCAAGTGTTTCAGTGATTTAAAATGTTTAATTGGCGTCTGCTCTTATTACTTCTCTTTTAGAGGCTCAGCAAAGACAAAACACACAAAAACACAAACACTGCTGTTACAAAACTCTCAACGCTTCAGTCACAAAAGCAGTGTGATTGTGTCACTAAACTGCAGCGTGTAATTTATTGTCAAACGTGTTGATATGTATTGATGCTCCCATTGAACACAGTGGATAAAATAATATGAAGGGTCTGATGTTTTACATCATTAATCGGAGTTTATTATGAGAATGATTCGGTAAACATCCTGCACTACCGTCCAATCAGATCTGATTTGATCCTCCCTCAAGCAACCAGTACAAACTCGTTGTTTCCCAGAACAAAGACATGAGGAACCTGTCCGGTTCGCCCCGGGTGAAGGTCCATGTCAGTAATGCTGGAGCGCTCTACCTGCACGTGAAGAGGACGACTCCCAACGAGAAGCCTCAGGTCAGAGGTCACCTCACCGCCCCTCTGCTCTCCTTCCTGTCTTTTGAGCCCGAATGAGGCGTCTCCTTTAACCCCGTGGTTCTGTCCTCCATGTCCTCCTCAGCAGACGTTGAGCAAGGAGAAATCGCCGCGCCGTCCCTCCGCCAACGTCAAAACGCGTCTTCCATGGAATCCTCCAGGAAAGACTTCCTACAAATGGGAGGTCAGGGGTCCGCTGGGATCCGATCGGATCTTCTTTCTGTCCTCTTCCTCAGACTTTGTTTCCTCTCAGGGACCGACCCACTGCCTGGAGATCAAACCGCCAGAACCGGAACCAGAACCTGAGCTACGGCTGTCTGACCTCGCCTCAGAGGAAGAGCAGCTTCTGCATGGCCGAATCAGCCAGTATGAGAAGAAGATCGAGACCCTGATGACCGAGGTCAGCTCTCTGAGGACCGAGGTGGGTTCTGATCTGGTTCTGATCCGGGGAAGCAGGAAAACACATAATACTGCCCTTTAAAATCATCCCTTTCCACATCTGATGCAAATAAATCCAGAAACAATCCAGTTTAAAAAGACTTGACCATGTTCTGGAACCAGGATGTTCCGGTACCAGGATGATCCGGTACCAGGATGTTCTGGTCGGGTTTCCTGACACGTTCTGCTGTGTCTCCTGCATCCAGGTGGAACACCGCAGGAAGGAGCAGGTCCTGGGCCGCAAGTCGGAGCAGCAGGACGTCTCCCAGCGAGTGACCGCCAAGCAGGAGGAGGAGCTAACTGAGGACAGCAAGGAGCTGCAGGAGTGGAAAAACAGCCAGCTGAGGGAGTCAATAGGGAGGATACTGCAGGAGAACACGCAGAGCAGGTACCACTCACATTATTTACTGTGATTTTAGGGTTACTTCCTGTATAGTGGGGTTACTTCCTGTATAGTGGGGTTACTTCCTGTATAATTGGGTTACTTCCTGTGATTTTGGGTTACTTCCTGTATAGTTGGGTTACTTCCTGTGATTTTAGGGTTACTTCCTGTATAGTGTGGTCACTTCCTGTGTTCCTTGTGTTCCCAGTCCAGACAGTTTTCCGAAGGATCCGGAGCTTCTCCTCCAGAAGCTAAGGGAAGCAGAAGCTGACGCCGCTGCAGCCGCTCAGCAGGTTTCTGCTCTGAAGGAACACGTCAACAAGTTGGGCGACTCGGTAAAAAACGTGAGCGGCGACCCGGTTTGTGGTTCCATAGCCAACCCGGCGGAACCGGAGCCTCTTACCCGTTTGGTTCTGCCTGCAGAAGATGATGTGGTCCGGTCTGGACCAGCAGAAGGAGCTGCTGCTGGGGAAGCTGGAGGTATTCGAGGTCACCAACCGAGCCCTGCGCCATCTGCTGCGGGAGCAGCGCGAGTCCCAGGTACCCAAACTGTTCAGAAGACCAAACACAGTAGAGCGGGACTGAAAACTATTTCTGAGCATTGAAATATTGTTTTCAGCCTCATTTCTTCTGATTCCCCCAAATAAAGCCCATAGCTGCATGATGACAATTACAAAAACTTTTCTGCTATTTTTACTTTCTTACTTTGTGGAAATTCACAGCAAATATTTCAGGAAACAATGAAAATATTCAGTTATGTGCAGCGGCTCTGACCCAAACCTCCCAGGGTCACGGGTTAGTTAGAAGGGCCTAGTCAAAGTGACTGTGTTGTGACCGGCTGTGGCTTGGTTGTGATCAGATGGAGTCCGTCGGCCTGTCGGAGCAGAGGAAGGTTCTGCTGAAGTCGCTCGCTGACATGGAGGCCTGGAACGCCGTGAGTTCACGCCGCATCATCCCAGCCGGATGACCGGATTACATTCACATCTGGACCTCAACGTGGTTCTGGTTCCGTTTCTCTGGACTCCTTAGATCAGGAGTGTATTCCAGTGTTATGGTCCTGATGGATCAGAACCTGTAATCTCTCATCTGTCCTCTGGGGGCGCTGTGTTTTTCTTTTCTCAGCTGCTGGTTAAGAAGCTGCAGGAGAAGGAGACGGAGCTTCATGAGCTCTCCACCCAGCTGGATTCTGAGAAGGTACCACAAACAATGTTGGAATCTGCATTATAATCTGGATTATAATCTGCATTATAATCTGGATTATAATCTGCATTATAATCTGGATTATAATCTGGATTATAATCTGCATTATAATCTGGATTATAATCTGTATTTGGGAACTGCAGGAGAATGCGAGGAAGTCGGAGGATTTGTCCCGGAATCTGGACGCCACCAGAGCTCGTCTGCAGGGTCAGCTGCGGAGAAAAGAGGCTGAGAACAACCGGCTCGTCATCCAGATAAAGGTCAGAGGTCACAACTCTACCGGGGGCTTGGGGAGCAGCCCCTGACCCGAGGCGTGTGCCCGCAGAACCTGGAGCGGGAGGCCAGTCGGCATCTGGCGGAGGCGGACCAGGTGGTGCAGCAGCTGGGCCGGGCGAAGCAGGAGGCGCAGGAGGAGCAGGAGGCGCTGAAACGGGCCAGCCAGGTCCAGAAGCAGCGGGCAGAGCGCTGCGAGGGCACAGCGGGCCAGCTGAGCGCACAGCTGCTGCAGAGGGTGGGTCCAACATGGCCGCACGGCGGGCCGGCTACACCCTGATCGGCTACACCCTGATCGGCTACACCCTGATCGGCTACACCCTGATCAGCTACACCCTGATCGGCTACACCCAACTACCTCTGTCTGCCCAACAGGAGAAGCAGGCGGCCGAGGCTCTGGCTTCAGCTGACGCCTGGCAGCGTCGCCATGGAGAAGAAGCTCAGGAGAAGGGTCAGCTGGAGGTGGAGCTGAACCTGCTGACCGGGTGGGTGGATGGATGATGGATGGATGGATGGATGATGGATGGATAGATAGATAGATGGATAGATAGATAGATGAATGAATGATAGATAGATAGATGAATAGATAGATAGATAGATAGATAGATAATAGATGAATGAATAGATAGATAGATAGATAGATGATGATAGATAGATGAATAGATAGATAGATAGATGAGATGAATGATAGATAGATAGATAGATGAATGAATGGATAGATAGATAGATGAGATGGATGAGATGGATGAGATGGATGGATGAATGGATGAAGGATGGATGATGGATGGATGGATGGATGATGGATGGATGGATGAAGGATGGACAGTCAGTCATATGTTTGATCCAAGCGGAGCTTCATGTTCTGGTTCTGCGGTTCTGATCCGAGCCGTGCGGTTCTGATCGAGCCGTGCGGTTCTGATCGAGCCGTGCGGTTCTGATCGAGCCGTGCGGTTCTGATCCGGGCCGTGCGGTTCTGATCCGAGCCGTGCGGTTCTGATCCGAGCCGTGCGGTTCTGATCCGAGCCGTGCGGTTCTGATCCGGGCCGTGCGGTTCTGATCCGAGCCGTGCGGTTCTGATCCGAGCCGTGGGGTTCTGATCCGAGCCGTGCGGTTCTGATCCCCAGCCGGATAGCGGAGCTGACTGAGCAGCTGCAGGGCGTTCAGGAACAAGGTTTGCGGGAGAAGCAGGCGCTGCTGGACCGGCTGCAGGTGGTGTCGGCGCAGAAAGCCGCCGCCCAGCTGGAGACCAAGAAACTGAAGGTAGGATCGGATCAGAACCTTCTCCTGCAGGCCGGGTCCGGCCAACGCTGAGCCCTGCGTGTGTCCAGGCTGCCGTGTCGGCGGCGGAGGAGAAGCTGAGCCGAACCGAGGCGGAGCTGCAGCAGGTCAGAACCTCCGTCAAGCAGTGTGAGGTTCTGCTGGACAACTACAAGATCCAGGTACTGGACCCGGCCAGAACTCTGGCTGATCACATGGTCCGTTTCCATGTTGGTCTGTCCTTAAAGAGACAGTACGCTCTAACTTTAAAGACGTTTGACACAAAGATTGTATTTTCTTCAGGTTTTCCTGTTTGTAAAGATTAATGATGAATTGACAGATTTCATAATCCATTTCATTTATTGCTTTGTAAAATGTTTTCTTCCAGTTGATGTTTTTGGAAACAGGAGTTTTAACTGGTTTTCAGTCATTATTATTTTATCACCTTCATTTCTGGGCCAGTTTTCTGTAACTGGATTTATGGTGACAGAAGCAGAACCAGGCGCTCAGCTTGCTGCTCCGCTCTGCAGGTGGGGAACACGCGGGCCGAGGCGGAGCAGGCCCGCGCCCAGGTGGCGCAGGCGGAGCGGGACGCCCAGGCCGTCCGGGTGGAGCTGGAGAGGGAGAAGGAGCAGATCCGGCGGGAGCTGCAGGGCCGGCTGTCGGAGCTGGAGGTTCTGCCCGAGGCCCTGCGGCGCTGCCAGCTGCAGCTGCAGGAGGCGCAGGAGGAGGAGCGCAGCCGCGAGAGGCGCAGCCTGGAGCTGAGCGGCACCCTGACGGAGCTGCGGCTGAAGGTGCTGCTCTCTGACCCGACAGATCCCCGGCAGTGTGCTGCTGTTTCTCACACGGTGTTTCTGTCAGGTGGACACCCAGGGGCGCCAAACGGACCTGCTCCGGCAGAAGAACCAGCTGCTGATGGAGGAGAACCGGCAGCTCCAGCTGAAGGTGGAGTCCATGGAGAGGTGAGTGGAGGAAAAGCCTCCGACCGCGGTCCTGCTGTAGCTCTGACTGCTCCCCCTGCTGGCCGACAGGAAGTTGAGCGACGTCTCCAGCCAGAACTCGGACCTTCTGACCGTCATCTCCAAACGGGAGAAGACCATCCGCACCAATCAGCTGTCCCTGGAAGAAAAGAGCAGAGAGTGTTCCCTGCTGAGCCGGAGGCTGGAGGAGGCTGTGAACGACGCGCGACGGCAGGTGAGGCCCCCTGGGGGGCGCCGCTGGAAACCTACACAGAAATGAACCTGGAGCCTGTCACAGAGGAAGAAATACGGCCTCATGTTTTACAGCCACTTCATCACCATGTTACTCATTCATTCATAAATGTTATAGTTTCAAACTTAGTATTTAGTTGGAATGCTAAACATTTAGCTTCAGATTAAGTATTTATTCATCAGCCTACTTAGCACGCAAAATATTTAGTTAGAAAGCTTCCTGTCTCTAAAACGGCCTGAGCTCAGAGGTGGACTTGCTTCTCCTGGTGTCGTGTTTCCAGATCTCTGAGACCAGAGAACGTGCCGCCAACAAGGAGCGCTCCACCCAGACCACCATCATGGACCTGGAGGCTCAGCTGAGCCGGACCGCCGCGGAGCTGGAGCAGCTGGGCCGCAACATAGAGGAGGCGAGTTCCTGGAGCCGGACGGGCTGCTTCCTGTTCATGTTACATGTTACTGACCTGTGATTGGCCTGGTAGCGTGTTACTGACCTGTGATTGGCCTGGTAGCGTGTTACTGACCTGTGATTGGCCTGGTAGCGTGTTACTGACCTGTGATTGGCCTGGTAGCGTGTTACTAACCTGTGATTGGCCTGGTAGCGTGTTACTAACCTGTGATTGGCCTGGTAGCGTGTTACTAACCTGTGATTGGCCTGGTAGCGTGTTACTAACCTGTGATTGGCCTGGTAGCGTGTTACTAACCTGTGATTGGTCCTCAGGCGGAGAAGCGGTACCAGAGCCGCCTGCAGGACCTCCAGGACCGGCTGGAGCAGTCGGACAGCACCAACCGCAGCCTGCAGAACTACGTCCAGTTCCTCAAAACGTCCTACGCCAACGTGTTCAGTGACGGGCTCCTCAGCGGGCCCCGGCGCTCCCCGTCGCCTGTCTGAGATACTCCTCATCGCCACGGCAACAGATACTGGAAACCAAACCAATCATCACCACATCCACATTAGAACCATAAAGTATGAATTATTTTGAGCTGCTGACTGGTTCTTCTGGTTTTACGGGTTTAACTGGTCGATCCAGTCAGTCTCTGGGACAGACTGGTCCCCAGAAGACTGCCCCCTGGTGTCTGGTAGTGTCATGCTGCTGCTGGTTTGCCCTCAGCATGAGGCAGAAGCTCCTGATTGGACACCAGGAGAAGCTTCGCCCCTCTCACTGTTACGGGAATCAGACCTTCAACTGCAGCCGGAGGTTGTGGTTCTGATCCAGATGTGTATCATTCCAGATGTGTATCATTCCAGATGTGTATCATTCCTTGTCCTGAGGAGTAAATGTCTCCAGCGTCAGCTTTGTTGTATTCTGTTAACGTGTGATTAATCGCTGCTCTGCATTAATATCTGAGGCGCTGAAACATCGGGGTCATCGTTACTAAACATCGTTACCTGCCAGGTGACCTGCTGCTCTGCACCAGCAGAACCAACAGATGCTGAATTTATGATGATTCCTGAACTAAACTCACATGAAACATGTTTGTTGTGCTTGGGTTTGAATTTTCTCCATCCTGAGCAGGTCAGATGTTTGCATTCGCTCCGGGTCACATGATGTGCTGCCTGCCGGGTCTCATGGTCGTCAGCTGATGGATAATGCTCCTAATGTTGCTTAGCAACCATGAAATACAATTCACAATGGATGTTCAGAGAGCAAAGTGACTGAGACGGACAGAGCAGGGTTTGAACCGGCAACCTGTGTGTTACTGCCCCAAAAGTATAAACAAAACAATCTGAATAATGTGAATCCTGAAATATGCATCCATGCTGTAACAAAGAAGACTCTACATTATTATATATATATATGTATACACACAACATAGACACAAGATAGATGTTTCCATCTTTATTTCACAACAATTATTCACATGGAGTAATAACTGTATTTGAAAACAACAAGAATATAATATATTAAAGGTGAAAGTTTTACTTCATATCATAAAAGTAAGTTTCCCAAAGAGGACTAAACAACGTGTCTCTTTAAATTAAATATGATTTCCATGGGTTGACTGCACTTTAATGTGCTGATATCCAGAGATTATGGCACAGATGAATTTTTTTCTAATCAAATATAAGTTTTCCCTCAACACAGCAGCGTCTGAGGTAAACTATAAGCTGCGTTTTTTCTTTTATTTAGTGGAGTTTTATTTTCCACTCCAGAGGTTTGTTTTGCTCGAAAATGAAGTCACTCCATCTCCCGCCCGCCTTCGTGTTCTTCCGACGAGCTTCGGGTATTTCCGTACAGCTGCAGGAGTGACGTCATGCATCAGAGCGCCCCGCCCTTCAAACGAACCGTCAGGGTCGATTCTTCGGGATAGCTTGTTCTCCATTAGCTCTTTGGAAAAACCTCACGGTAAGGACATTATTTCCATGTTTCCTGCTTGAAAAGCCAATGTTGCGTTTTAAAACCAATAAAAGCTGCTTTTTATTTCGTGGTTTTAAAGCTGTGGGGGTTTTCGGCCGCGACCGGCGGGCTAGCAGGGTCAGCTAACAGCGGCGGTGAAACACATCTAACAATCGATTCACAGACGCTTCATTTGCTGTTAAAGGCTGAGAAAAGCGTGCAGAATATGGAGGAGGCTGCGGTTCCGATTCATGGGCGTGTTTTGGGTTTCAGTGAGGGCCCGGATGGTACCGGGTGAAGGTTCTGCAGATCAACCCAGATTATTGGACAGATGGTCAATAAAAATAACTGGTTTCCGGTGGAAAGGAGCCGCCCGGGCCTCCGTCCATCACACCGCCCCGTTAGCACCGCGGTTCTGGATAGAAGGACGGATGGCAGTCCGAGCTGATACCATCAGCCTGGTGCTGAATTCCTCACCTCCCATCCTGTCAACTGGAAACCAGCCAGTTTACTGGGAACCAGCCAGTTTACTGGGAACCAGTCTGCAGGACCGAGATAAGCTCGGATCTGATCTGAAACCAGCCGCTCTGATGTCCGAACCGGGTCAGAGTTGGTTTTACCAGAACCGCAGAGCATCTGTATTCAGAAAGCCGCGTTAAGAAGCTGATGACTGTCCCTGCAGCAATGCCAGACCAACAGCTAGGGGGCGCTGCTGCGGTGAAACTCACAGAGAAGCCGGATGAGTCCGAGCAGAGGCGGCTCTAGAACAGGTTTACCGGGGGCCGGGCCCGGGGTGGGCAGGGCGTCATCATGGCGGACAACATAATTAAACTAAAAGAATAACAGAGTAATAATATTAGCTGATCCCTGCATGTTCAGAAGAACATAAATGTTACCCAGCAGCACTCGGTAATAATGGCCGCTGGCGTCTATGGATACTGACAAGATGAAGGAAGCTAGTAGACAGAAAGCTAAGTGTCAGCGCTGCTGGCTTCAGCTGTTGCTTCTTCTGTCTTTGCTGAATTATGATGTAATGATGTGAAAACTCTTAAGGTGTGTCTGATTTAATTCCACATGTGGAAGTGGAACAAACCAAGTATTTTGGGTTGGAGAGATCAGAACTGGGAAGGATTGCTCTGCCACGTTAGCGTTAGCGCCGCGTTAGCGCAGCGTTAGCGCCGCGTTAGCTCCGGTTCTGTGTGTCATCATAACAAATTGATTTAGTTTCATCGAGTGATCCAGGGTCGGTTCTGAAACAGTTTGAGTTTTTACCGGACCGCTTGAGAGCTGATGTAGCCACAGAAACCCAACAGCCTGACTGGGTCTGGGCTCCAGCAGCCGGGCCTTCAGGATGAACCGGACCTGGTTCTGATGGTCCGCTCTGTAACGACCCGGGATGCTGGAGACGTCCCGGGTCTCCTTCATTAACCAGTTAATGGAAACATCTGGACCAGAGGGCCTTTGGTTCTACTGTCTGGGTCCGGTTCTGACCCGTTCTAGACAGCTTTAGAGCTAACCGACCAGGTTCTTCCATCCTGCAGCATGTCGACTTTCCCTAAACCCAAACTGAAGGTAACAGCTGCTGGGTGTGTGTGTGTGTGTGTGTGTGAGTGAGTGAATGTGTTGTGTTTTGTGTGTGTGTGTGTGTGAGAGTGAATGTTTTGTGTGTGTGTGTGTGTTTTGTGTGTGTGTGTGTTGTGTGTGTGTGTGTGTGTGTGTGTGTGTGTGAATGTGTTGTGTGTGTGTGTGTGTGTGTGTGTGTGTGTGTGTGTGTGTGAACAGGCAGGAAAAACCTGGAAACTGAATCCTGGATTTCCAGGGTGGAAGTGAGGTGTGTGTTTCCAGGCCAGCGGTGGGCGGAGCGGCTCTGCAGCAGAGGCTGGGCTTGGTTCTGCTGGGTTCTGCCCAGTCACTGCAGTGCGTCTGACATAGCAGAAGGTTCTGGTTTGGAGCAGTGCGGATCAGAACCGAGCCTCGGAGGAAGAGCAGCTGAGGACAGAACAGCTCTGTGTGTGTATGCTGTGTTTCTGGGTTCTGCTGACCCGGTTCTGTTCACTGTTTGCATGTTTCCTGTTGGAGTGAAATCTTGTGTGTGTGTGTTTGGGTGGATGAAATGTGATGGAGGTTCTGTTCTGGTCGGCTACTGATCCAGCTGGGAAAGGTTCAGTTTTCCTCCTGTGGTCTCTAAACCTGCAGACTGGCGCTAATTCTGGAGCTAATGCTATGCGAGCAGCCATCCTGCTGTTAGCGTAGCCGTTAGCACTCGTTGAGGAGCAGAGGTGACGTCATCCTGCCGTGAGACAGAACAACCTTCAGTTAGCTCCAGTTAGCATCGGTTAGCACTGTTAGCGTGTGCTAGCATGGCTAACCTTCCTGGATGTTTCCATATCCATGTTATCTTTTCATTTAAAGAATATATATTTAGCATTTAGCCTTCCTGTTGGCTGCTGAAGGTAACCATGGCAACAGAGGATATTGCCACATGTCTCCTGATGTCTGGACCCAACAGAACCTCCGGAACCTTCTGGATGATTTCCACAGACTGACAGTGAGATGAGGAGCTGACTGAACCTCCTCCAGGTGAACTTCCTGTGTCTCCTGAGTCACTTCCTGCCTCCCTCGCCCCGGCGCTCCCTGGGCGGCGCTCCCTGGGCGGCGCTCCCTGGGCGGCGCTCCCTGGGCGGCGCTCCCTGGGCGGCGCTCCTGGGCGGCGCTGGAGTGGATCTTCTGCTCCGCTGAGGCTCAGGGAGTGTCAGCTTGGACTTTAACATCCTCTGATTACCTCACACACTCCTCCATTATCGGGATGTTCGACCCGGTTCTGCTGCAGTGAAATATTAACGAGCTTCCTGCTCATGTGCGGCAGCCATTAGCAGAAACCACAGACTGCAGCCCGGAAAGTTTAGTGGAAGGAAACAACGATGAGTTTGATGCAGAATCAAAAAGTTAGGCGTCTGTTTGCTGAGGGGGCCTATCTCCTGAAGCAGGGCGGGGGCCTGTGAGGGGGCCGAGTGTGTGTGTGTGTGTGTGTGTGTGTGTGTGTGTGTGTGTGTGTGTGTGTGTGTGTGTGTGTGTGTGTGTGTTATCAGGCGCTGCAGAGTCGAGCTGCTCGCTGATAAACCTCCTCAGATGTGGAAGCAGTTCATGTTTCCTCTGAATGGGGACAGAAAGACCTGGAGCCTCAGAGTTCTGCTGGCCCAGCATCGGTTCTGAGCAGTTGGCCCGGTTGGGCCCGGCCCGGTTGGGTCCGGCCCGGTTGGGTCCGGCCCGGTTGGGTCCGGCCCGGCTGAGCCCACAGAGACGCTGACCGCTCACTTCTCTTTGTGTGGGAACTCGGCGCCGCTCACGCCGGGGGATTTCCGCCCCCACCCCTCCAGGCATTCAGAGCATGTCAGCTGCTGGTTGCTAAGCAACAGGAAGGGAGGGGGGGAACGGGGGGGGTGTCCGGCCTTTCACTGTGGAGCCGAGGTTCTGCACCACTGCAGAAAAAGCTCCGGTTCTGTATGACGGATCCGACTTCTGCTGCTGACCAGAACTAAACTCCACTGATCCAGATCTATAGGTACCAGCAGGTCCGGTTCTAGTTCTGGTTCTTCTTCTTCTGGTTCTGTTCTGGTTCCGATTCAGGAGAACTTTAAACTCTACATCAGCTCCTTCACTGTTTTGTGTTGCTTTGTTCCCATTGGTTCAGCTCCCGACCAATCAGCTGCGTTCACATGGCAGCATCCAGTGTTTTCATTGGACCTGTCAGTGGTGGACCAGAACCGGTCCTGTACTGCAGCTGGTTCTGGAGCAGGCTGGGTTCTCATCCTCTCTGTTCTGTTTGTTGCAGAAAATGGACACGGTCGGAGTCAAAGTGCTGGAAACGGCCGAAGACATCCAGGAGCGCCGGCAGCAGGTTCTGGACCGGTACCGGCGCTTCAAGGAGCTGTCCATGGTCCGGCGCCAGAAGCTGGAGGATTCATACCGATTCCAGTTCTTCCGCCGGGACGCCGACGAGTTGGAGAAATGGATCCAGGAGAAGCTGCAGATCGCCTCCGACGAGAACTACAAGGACCCGTCCAACCTGCAGGTCCGGTTCCGACAGGAAGCTAGTCTGGCCCGGTGCTGCGGGTCCGGCCCGGTGCCGCGGGTCCGGCCCGGTGCCGAGTGTCCGGCCCGGTGCCGAGTGTCCGGCCCGGTGCCGAGTGTCCGGCCCGGTGCCCCGGGTCCGGCCCGGTGCCGAGTGTCCGGCCCGGTGCCGAGGGTGTCCGGCCCGGTGCCGAGTGTCCGGCCCGGTGCCGAGGGTCCGGCCCGGTTCTGCTGCAGCTGATGCGTTTGTCCTCACAGGGGAAGCTGCAGAAGCACCAGGCGTTTGAGGCCGAGGTCCAGGCCAACGCGGCGGCCATCATCGAACTGGACAAGACGGGGAACCTGATGATCACCGAGGGACACTTCGCCTCCGAGACCATCCGGGTACGTCCCACAGACTCCCGAACCGCCCCGATCCGGGCCAGTTGGTTCTGGGCGGGACGGCGGCTTCAGATGATCCCGGTCTGATTGTTTTCCCTGTCGGGTTCAGTCCTACACTCCGTACCGGACGCAGCAGAGGCCCATAGTCACCAGCGTCAACATGGCTGAGTATATCCACGTGTGTGTCTGCACTGGAGTGGCTCCTCTGTGTGCTTCCAGAGTTCTGACCCGGTTCCACACCGGGTCAGAACCGGCTTTCTGGTCCACACCGGATGATCAAACACAAAAGCAAATCGGTTCATTTCTGACGGCAAGGAGCTCAGAACCTGCAGAACGTGACCCGGTCAGACGGAGCCGTCTGAAGCGGGCCGACTCGTCAGACGTAGATCTAGAGAACTCAGAGAGGCTTTCTGTTTTCAGAGCCGCCTGGAGGAGCTGCACCGCCTCTGGGACCTGCTGCTGCAGAAGACCAAGGAGAAGGGCATGCGGCTGCTGCAGGCCCAGAAACTGGTGCAGTACCTGCGCGAGTGTGAAGACGCTCTGGACTGGATCAGCGACAAGGTCAGAACCGGTTCTGGTCGGTTTTAATTTCTAATACATTAAAACATTTATTAGAAACACAATTGTTTTCTAACATTTCATAAATCTAATTTTTGACAAATATTTTAAAGAAATTAAATATTTAATAACCCTTTTGTCAAAAAATAAAACTAATTGTCTCGAGGGGGAAATGTTTAGAGAAACAAAGAAATGTTTAGTAAATGTATTAATGTCAGGTTTAGATTATGACAATGAAACCATATTATAAATTATAGTTTTACGTTGGACTGACTTTTAAACGGCTGCAGTGTAAAAAGTTTTAAAGATGCTTTTAGTTCATATAGCAAAGATCTGCAAAGGCAGGTGAGTGTAGACGCATCCTGCAGCTGATGCAGCTGATGCAGCTGGTGCAGCTGAAGCAGCTGATGCAGCTGGTGCAGCTGATGCAGCTGAAGCAGCTGATGCAGCTGAAGCAGCTGATGCAGCTGATGCAGCTGAAGCAGATGATGCAGCTGATGCAGCTGATGCAGCGGTGCTCTCTCTGCAGGAGGCCATCGTGACCTCTGAGGAGCTGGGTCAGGACCTGGAGCACGTGGAGCTCCTGCAGAAGAAGTTTGAGGAGTTCCAGACGGACCTGGCGGCTCATGAGGAGCGCGTGAACGAGGTGAACCAGCTGGCCGGGAAGCTGATCCAGGAGGCCCGAACGAGCTGATCGTCAGGAAGCAGGAGGAGGTGAACGCGGCCTGGCAGCGCCTGAAGGGCCTGGCCCTGCAGAGGCAGACCCGGCTGTTCGGCTCTGCCGAGGTGCAACGCTTCAACAGGTGAACGCCGGAAACCTCAGGATGAACGTCTCCTCAGGTTGGACCGTTCTCTGAGCTGTGATGCTGCTTCTGTCTGCAGGGATGTGGACGAGACCATCAGCTGGATCAAGGAGAAGGAGCAGCTGATGGCGTCCGATGACTTTGGGCGGGACTTGGCCAGCGTTCAGGCTCTGCTGAGGAAACAGGAGGGTCTGGAGCGAGACCTGGCAGCTCTCAAGGACAAGGTGGGACTCCTGCTGCCCCACATTCCCACTCAGCATTCCCAAGCCCTGCTAACCCCGTTCCTGCTGTCAACCAGGTGAACACCCTGGGAGGGGATGCCGAGCGCCTGCAGCAGACCCATCCTCAGAACGCTTCCCAGATCCACCTGAAGAAAGATGAACTCATCACCAACTGGGAGCAGATCCAGACGCTGGCTGCTGAACGCCACGCCCGTCTCAACGACTCCTACCAGTAGGCACTGCCACCCACACACACACACTGCCACCCACACACACACACTGCCACCCACACACACACTGCCACCCACACACTGCCACACACACTGCCACCCACACCCACTGCCACCCACACACCACACTGCCACCCACACACTGCCACCCACACCCACACACTGCCACCCACACACTGCCACCTACACACACACACTGCCAACCACACACTGTACTGCCACACACACACTACACACTGCACACACGCACACACACACACACTCCCAACCACACCACACACACACTGCCAACCACACACACACACTGCCACCCACACACACACACACTGCCAACCACACACTGCCACACACACACACTGCCAACCACACACACACACACTGCCAACCACACACACACACTGCCAACCACACACACACACTGCCAACCACACACACACACACTGCCAACACACACACTGCCAACCACACACACACACTGCCAACCACACACTGCCAACCAGTTAAGTATCTACTGGTTGGCACAGACCACCAGTAGATGGTCTTTCTTTTGCAATTTTTTTGGTTTTTGCACTTTCGTTTCTTCTTCCTCCTCCAGTTAGTTAGTTAGTTAGACATTGTCTCACTCGGAGTGTGTCCTTCTGTCCTCCAGTCTGCAGCGTTTCACTGCTGACTTCAGGGATCTGACCAGCTGGGTGACGGAGATGAAGGCTCTGATCAACGCCCGACGAGCTGGCCAACGACGTGGCCGGAGCCGAGGCGCTGCTGGACCGGCACCAGGAGCACAAGGTGACACTCTTTAAAGCTGAAGGTGGTCAGAGACCAGAACCGGGCATTTACTGAACATGGATCGGCTTGTTTTGTCTCCTACAGGGAGAAATCGATGCCCACGAGGACAGCTTCAGGACCACAGATGAAGCTGGTCAGGCCCTGCTCAGTGCAGGACACTACGCCTCCGAGGAGGTCAAGGAGAAGGTGGGAGCATCAGATCGGGTCTAATGAAGGTCCAGTTTATCTGTTGGTTGTGCTTTAACTGGGTTCTGTGTGTCTGCAGTTGGGGATCCTGGCCCAGGAGAAGGAGTCCCTCCTGGAGCTGTGGGAGGTCCGCCGGCAGCAGTACGAACAGTGCATGGACCTGCAGCTGTTCTACAGGGACACGGAGCAGGTGGACAACTGGATGAGCAAGCAGGAGGTAACCTGAGCCACCGTGTTCAGAGATGGGCTGGATTAACTGGATTAACTGGTTTAACTGGTGAACTGTACATCTCTGCAGGCTTTCCTTCTGAACGAAGACCTGGGAGACTCCTTGGACAGCGTGGAAGCTCTGCTGAAGAAACACGAGGACTTTGAGAAATCTCTCAGCGCTCAGGAGGAGAAGATCACGGTGAGTCATCTCCAGGTTCCTCTGGCCATCACTGATGCTCTGCAGGATCATGTTGTCTCATAGCTCTGCTGCATCTCCAGGCTCTGGATGAATTCGCCACCAAGCTAATCCAGAACAGCCACTATGCTAAGGAGGACGTGGCAACGCGCAGAGATGCTGTGAGTCTTGTCCTTCCACCATAGTTCTGAACTCCAGCTGGAGGAGCTGAGTCATGGTTTATTGTCTCTCTCTGCCTCCAGCTCCTCAACCGCAGGAACGCCCTGCATGAGCGCGCTCAGTCCCGCCGGGCCGCCCTGGAGGACTCCTTCCACTTGCAGCAGTTCTTCAGGGACTCTGATGAGCTGAAGAGTTGGATCAATGAGAAAATGAAGACTGCTACAGATGAGTCCTACAAGGTCTGCTGCAGCTTCTCCTCACTCCACGCCTTCTTTTCAGCCTTGTTTTCCATAATTTATTTCCTATTTCATCCCT
This sequence comes from Poeciliopsis gracilis, assembly GCA_911649635.1. NCBI lineage: Eukaryota > Metazoa > Chordata > Actinopteri > Cyprinodontiformes > Poeciliidae > Poeciliopsis > Poeciliopsis gracilis. The sequence goes on from CAJVRI010000608.1 coordinate 1,357,416, forward strand.
CCGTCCATCAGTTTATGCTTCTGTCTATCTGTTTATGCTGCCGTCAGTTTATGCTTCTGTTGGCTAACTCCTCTGCCTCCACAGGACCCGTCCAACCTGCAGGGGAAGGTGCAGAAACACCAGGCCTTCGAGGCCGAGCTGGCAGCCAATCAGAGCCGCATCGACGCCCTGCAGAAGTCCGGCCAGGAGCTGCTGGACAGGAAGCACTATGCCTCCGCTGAGGTCACCGCCCGCATGGAAGATGTCAGCGCGCAGTGGAAGAAGCTGCTGGAGGCCACGGAGCTCAAAGGTAGCAGGAACCAAACACAGCACTGCTGGCAGACAGGCTTTAAACGGGAGTGAGGCTGTTTCCATGGAAACGGAAAGGAGTGTTTATCAAGTTTAGATAAGAATGTAGGAAGAACATCCGGAGTCTGGAAAAATAGGAGAATTCCAGAATGAAATCATTGCTCCCATCATACATCCAGCGAATTATAGAAATATCTACCTTTAATTGTTGGAGCGTTTGCTGTTGAAGCGCTAAAATCGGCTAATCGGCGATCAGAGAGTAGAAAGAGTAGAAAGCCGTAAGTGATTTGATTCTGCATCTCTGTTTGTTTCAGGTATCAAGCTACGGGAGGCCAACCAGCAGCAGCAGTTCAACAGGAATGTGGAGGACATTGAACTCTGGCTCTATGAGGTCGAAGGTCACTTGGCCTCTGACGACTACGGGAAAGACCTGACCAGCGTCCAGAACCTGCAGAAGAAGCATGCCCTGCTGGAGGCCGACGTGGCAGCTCACCAGGTGACCCCGACATCCCAGAACCCACCAGGACTGCGCGTTTCCGTCTGTAGAGGTCGGCTCTGTGACCTCTCCTGTGAATGTTCCCCCACCAGGATCGGATCGACGGGATCACCATCCAGGCTCGGCAGTTCCAGGAAGCCGGCCACTTTGACGCAGACAACATCCAGAAGAAGCAGGAGGCTCTGGTGGTTCGCTATGAAGCTCTACGGGAGCCGATGGCGGCTCGCAAGCAGAAGCTGTCTGACTCGCTGCGACTGCAGCAGCTCTTCAGGGACGTGGAGGACGAGGAGACCTGGATCAGGGAGAAGGAGCCCATCGCCTCGTCCACCAACAGAGGTATCAACCCCCTGAACTCTGGCCTTAGAGGAGGCTGCCAGTAGTGAAACACATCTTCACTACTGTGTTTCCTGATTTATGGATCAGTTAAAACTTGGTTTCTATTTTAGAGAGATGATCTGAGTCTTGAGGAGTGTTGAGCTTGTCTTTTGGGTTCAGGTGGAATGATGAGCCATAACTTCCTGTTTGTGTCTCAGGTAAAGACCTTATTGGAGTCCAGAACCTGCTGAAGAAGCACCAGGCTCTCCAGGCTGAGATCACAGGTCACGAGCCTCGGATCAAAGCCGTGACCCAGAAAGGAGACACCATGGTGGAGGAAGGTTCGTGGATTTAGATCCTCAACTTCCTGAAAGCGTTCCAGCTTCCTCTCAGGGTGCTAATGGTTCGGATGCTGGTTCTCAGGTCACTTTGCCGGGGAGGAGGTGAAGGCCAAGCTGGGGGAGTTGCACGGACGTTGGGACACCCTGAAGGGCAAGGCGGGCCAGAGGAGGCAGGACCTGGAGGACTCCCTGCAGGCCCAGCAGTACTTTGCCGACGCCAACGAGGCCGAGTCCTGGATGAGGGAGAAGGAGCCCATCGTCGGGAGCCCGGACTATGGGAAAGACGAGGATTCAGCTGAGGTATGGAAGGTTGGCAGCAGTTTGTTTGTTCCTGCTGTGAGACGCTGCGTCTCACTCTGAGGTCCGGTCCACAGGCACTGCTGAAGAAGCACGAGGCCCTGATGTCAGACCTGTCGGCGTACGGCAGCAGCATCCAGGCTCTGAAGGAGCAGGCTCAGTCCTGCAGGGTGAGTCTAATTGTTCCGAGTTCTGATCAGATCTGAAGTTCGGTTCTGTTAGATGACAGATTGGGTTTCCATTATGAACAGCAACAAGTGGCTCCGACTGATGACGAGACTGGGAAGGAGCTGGTTCTGGCTCTGTACGACTATCAGGAGAAAAGTCCTCGCGAAGTGACTATGAAGAAGGGTGACATCCTGACCCTGCTCAACAGCACCAACAAGGTACAGAACCTCACTGGACAGAGATCACAGAAACAGAGTTTCTGTTTCTGAAGGATACCATGCTGGGTTTTTCTTTCAGCAGCCAGACTGTACAAGAGAGGAGATCCGTCTGATTCCCAGGCTGCAGTCAGATCTTTTGCTGATGATCTGACTGCAGCCTCTTGGTTTGGTTCTGACGGGTTCATGGTCCAGAACAGACTGGGAATGTCTGGCAAACTATGGGAAAAATTAAATGAGAGATGGATAAATATTATTTTTTCCATTCTTTAACTCCCTATTCCATCCATCAGTTTATGCATCCGTCGGTTTATGCTTCCATCAGTTTATGCATCCGTCGGTTTATGCTTCCATCAGTTTATGCATCCGTCCAGCTCGCCCGTTCTTCCTGATCCCAGCAGAAATACGACCCATGAATGTTCATGTTCAGTCTGTAAAATCAGCTTTGAAAAAGAGGACTTGGGAATTGGAGTCTGGAAAGATGTAGTATGCTAACATTATTTTAAGGAATGTTGTATATTGATGCAGAAGCCTGCAGTGCTGCAGCAGGATGTCTGTCTGTGTTGTGAATGTTCTTGCTGTCTGATGCGTCTTCCCGTCCCAGGACTGGTGGAAGGTGGAGGTGAACGACCGGCAGGGCTTTGTTCCGGCCGCCTATGTGAAGAAGTTGGACCCGACTCAGTCGTCTTCCAGGGAGAACCTGCTGGATGATCATGGCAGCATCGCAGCTCGACAGGAACAGATCGAGAACCAGTGAGAAATGTTTTCCTGTCTTGTGGGCTTTCCTAACACGTTCCTCCTTCCTGTGGGATCTGACTGGTCCCAGCCACTAATGACCCGGCTCCTGGTTCTGTTTCTGTCTCCTCTTCCTTGTCTAACCCCTAACCTCGCCTCGCTGCGGCAGGCTGGTCACCAAGGAGCCCTGCAGCGTGTCTGTGCGCATGAAGCAGGTGGAAGAGCTGTGAGTAGGAACCGGCGTTCCGACCCGTTTCCCTGTGATCCGCAGCGGTTTAGCCTCAGATCCCCTCATGTCTGTGATCCTCCATCCTCACTTTCTGTCCAGCAGCAGGATAGAAGAACATCTGTCATCGCATGGCTTGCTCGCTTCCTTTTTCCTGCCATGTGAAGCAGGGAAACATTTCAGGTCCTGTGTTGAATGTAGATGTTTGCTACCATCCCAAACCGGTCCGGTTTACTGAGGTTCTGCTTGATCCATGTTGAGCGGTTCTGCTGAGACCGTTAAACAGCGAGCTGGAGGTGCTCTCCAGCCGTTACCAGGGCAACGAGACCTAAAGTTGTCTGTCCTCTTTGGGTGAGGGTGAAAGGTCAGTCAAATCTGTTGTCCTGCCTGGCAGTAGGGCTGAAGCGATTCCTCAATGATTGTAATTCCTGCAGCCTCCAAGCTTCGTTAATCTGTTTTAACGATCGGCGCAGCGTTTTCTGACAGGAACTTTATTTGCGTTACGTGCAGCTCTGACGTCCGCCTGAGTTGTTGACGAAACCAAAGTGTTGCATAAAATCCAATCTTCAGGAGCGGCCAGTTCCGGGTTGTCATGGTTTCAGGGACCAATCAGAATCCTTAAAATGACGGGCGATGCCTGGAGTCCGGCAGCTTTTCTCCTCCGGAGCTGCAGGTTGGAGCTGCAGGTTGGAGCTGCAGGTTGGAGCTGCAGGTTGGAGCAGCAGGTTGGAGCTGCAGGTGTTGGTGCAGGTTGGAGCAGCAGGTTGGAGCTGCAGGTTTGGGCTGCAGGTTGGAGCTGCAGGTTGGAGCTGCAGGTTGGAGCTGCAGGTTGGAGCTGCAGGTTGGAGCTGCAGGTGTGGCTGCAGGTTGGAGCTGCAGGTTGGAGCTGCAGTGTTGGTGCAGGTTGGAGCTGCAGGTTGGAGCTGCAGGTGTTGCTGCAGGTTGGAGCTGCAGGTGGAGCTGCAGGTTGGAGCTGCAGGTTGGAGCTGCAGGTGTTGGAGCTGCAGGTTGGAGCTGCAGGTGTTGGAGCTGCAGGTTGGAGCTGCAGGTTGGAGCTGCAGGTTGGAGCTGCAGGTTGGAGCAGCAGGTTGGAGCTGCAGGTTGGAGCTGCAGGTTGGAGCTGCAGGTTGGAGCAGCAGGTTGGAGCTGCAGGTTGGAGCTGCAGGTGTTGGTGCTGCAGGTGTTGGAGCAGACACACTGAACACAGCAGGCAGCTGATGGTTCAGTGCAGCACAATAAGTTTCATTTCATCCTGGTCTGAACAGACGGAGGCGGAGCGTCATGGCGGCTCATGGCTGATGGTGTCTGATCCTGTTGTTGCCATGGACACAGAGGCTGTAAAAGCTGTAAACGCTTCACGCCTGCCAGTCTCCCGGTTTGGCAGGGAAACTACCGTTTTCCCGCTGTGCTGCAGAATTCACATTTATTCCCGTAAATATCCCGACGTTTGTTCGCCGGAGGCTTGTCAGGTTTGGGCCAAGGTCAGAGTTCATCTATTAAACTGACTAAACATGAACTAAAAGGTGGAGCAGACATTTCTCTAACCGCATTGTGAGCCTGGCTCTTTGTTATTACATGGATATAACTTGAGATTGTGTGAGTTTCTTCAGGTTAACAGAAACTGAGCTGCTGCTGATTCAGGTCAGTTTCTAAACTACAGAAGAGAAACTTTAGAGAATCTGAAGAACTGGACTGATATTGATGCACCATAGTAACGCTGCTGTTATGCCACATTTACCAATACGGTTTGGAGTCCGATTAATGGATTATTGTAATAATAATCGATAGATTACTCCATTACTAAAGTATTTGTAATGAGGCGTCACGGCTTCACTTCCGGAAATATGTGAAGGATTTTGCAGGCGAGGTTGAAACAAGGTCCTGATCCTGCAGAGTGTCTGCAGAGTGTCTGCATGATTCACATCAGCATCTCTGAACCTTCCCATCTCCATCCATGGTCCGTCTCAAAAGTAAGAACTTTGGAGAAGAAACCTGCAGGAGCTTCAGTGTCACAGCTGTAAAAACTATTCCTGAGTTAAGAGTAGTTTTACTGGAGCAATCGCTGGCGACTGTGACGCGTTTCCTCCTGGATCTTCTCCAAACTGAGGCTAGCAGGTGAACTGAGGCAGCAGCAGCTGATGCGTGACGTGGGGATCGGCGCTGCAGCCAGGCGTCCAGGTGTGTCCGCTGACGCCTCCCTCTCTGCCAGGTACGGCACGCTGCTGGAGCTGGGAGAGAAGAGGAAGGACATGCTGGAGAAGAGCTGCAAGAAGTTCATGTTGTTCCGCGAAGCCAACGAGTTGCAGCAGTGGATCCACGAGAAGGAGAGCGCGCTGACCAGCGAGGAGGTCGGCTCCGACCTGGAGCAGGTCGAGGTTCTGCAGAAGAAGTTCGACGACTTCCAGAAGGTACCGCCGGGTGTTTGTTCAGGACCAGAACCCGGCCTCCCGGTTCCGACCGCGTTCTGATGTTTGCGTTCTGCCCGGCCGTCCAGGACCTGAAGGCCAACGAGTCGCGGCTGAGAGACATCAACAAGGTGGCGTCAGAGCTGGAGTCCGAAGGCCTGATGGCGGAGGAGGCTCCCGTGGTCCAGGCCCAGGTGAGCTGCAGCGGCGCCGTCCGGGCAACCCGGCCGCTGGTTCCGTCTGACCCGGCCGCTGGTTCCGTCTGACCCGGCCGCTGGTTCCGTCTGACCCGGCCGCTGGTTCCGTCTGACCCGGCCGCTGGTTCCGTCTGACCCGTTTGTCTCTGTGTGTCTGCAGCAACAGGAGCAGCTGGGATCCGCTCCCGGAAAGGTCCGGTTCTTCCCCGTCCTTCGCATGCTGCTGGTTCTGCTGGTTCTGCTGGTTCTGATGAGTTAATCAGTTTTTCTGTGTTCGACAGGACGAGCCCGACTCCAAGACGGCTTCGCCCTGGAAGGTAAGCTCCGCCCCCCGGCCGCTCGGTTCTGGTTCTGCTATCGGTCCGATCTCTGGCTGATCCCAGACCCGTTGCCATGGTTACTGCCCTCACCGTATTGATCTGAAATGAAAGGGTTCGATCGGCCGATCGCTCCTGACTGCTGTGGTGTCTGTTTTTCCTGTTTGGTTGACCTTTGACCTCAGACCATACGACTGGGTGTCCAGACAACGGCTAACTTTAATACCATCAAGGTAAGACCCGACTGATCCGAACCCGTCCTGCGTCGTCACCAGACACTAACCATAGCTCCGCCCCCAACCGCCTGCCACTTCCTGTTGGTTCCTGTTGGTTCTGTCTCACCCTGCACCCGTCCTACTGGACCCGTCCCGTTGGACCCGTCCCGCTGGACCCGTCCCGCTGGACCCGTCCTACTGGACCCGTCCCGTTGGACCCGTCCTGCTGGACCCGTCCGGTTGGACCCGTCCTGCTGGACCCGTCCCGTTGGACCCGTCCCGTTGGACCCGTCCCGTTGGACCCGTCTTCCTGTTTCCTGTTTGCTCCCGGCTGTCAGCAGCTGCTTCCTGCTCTGCTGTGATTGGTTCCCACCTCCAACATGTTCATGTTGTCATTTTGAATGAATCAACGGGGATTTTATGTGACAGAACAAAGAACATCTGCAGACTGAAACAAGTCTTACCTAGATTCTCTGTTCGGTTTAGCTCTGGCCTTTGACTAGGCCATTCTGACATCCCAGTTGTTCTGTGATTCTCCCTCCTTCCTGTCCTGATTGATCTGCAGCTTCATGTCTGATGATGGATCCAAATGATAATAATAATGTTTGAAAAGCCGTTTAGTCAATGATGAAACGTTTCATGTGGTTTTGCTGATCAATACATAAATATATTGATTCATCATCACTGCTGCAAATTCACGTCGTAAAGGACGGTCTGGGTCGCATTGTGATGCTAACGCTAAATGTAGCCTCAGAAGAATAGTCACAGAGGGTTAAAGGTCACAGAATAGTCTCTCCGGCTGCAGAGCCGAACCCGGCTCATCAGAACCAGAACCTCCCCGACCCGCTCTGTTCCGTCACATTGAACCCGTTGCTGTCTGGAGGTTGTGGGTGTGAATCCGTCCCAGTCTGAGTGGCGCAGTGGGACGATCCCAGTCTGACCAGTGTCTGTCTGCTGCAGGAGCTGAACAACCGCTGGCGCTCGCTGCAGCAGCTGGCCGAGGACCGCAGCAACATGCTGGGCAGCGCCCACGAGGTGCAGCGCTTCCACAGGTAACCCCGCCCCCTGACCCCTGCCGGCCAATCACAGACCAGCAGCGACACTCAGGTGTGTCGCTTCCTCTCAGGGACGCCGACGAAACCAAGGAGTGGATCGAGGAGAAGAACCAGGCGCTGAACACGGACAACTACGGCCACGACCTGGCCAGCGTCCAGGCGCTGCAGCGCAAACACGAAGGCTTCGAGAGAGACCTGGCGGCGCTGGGCGATAAGGTCAGGACCCGCCGTGACCCCCCGGTGACCCCCGGTGACCCCCGGGCGACCCGCCGCCCCCCGGCCTTCACGCTGCTGCTCCTGTCCGACAGGTGAAGTCTCTGGGCGAGACGGCGGAGCGTCTGATCCAGTCGCACCCGGAGGCCGTAGACGACATCCAGGAGAAATGCACAGAGCTGAACACGGCGTGGAGCAGCTTGGTGGGCCGCGCCGACCAGCGCAAGGACAAGCTGGGCAACTCCCACGACCTGCAGCGCTTCCTGTCCGACTTCAGGTGGGCGACCCGCTGACCTGCTGACCCGCTGACCTGCTGACCCGTTGACCTGCTGACCCGCTGACCTGCTGACCCGCTGACCTGCTGGTTAATCACATCAAGGTTCTGCTGAGGTTTCACTCATAGATGGAAACATTCTGGCTCCAAGTGATGTAATCTGGTGTCTGAAGGACTTTCATCATGATGTAACGATAGCAGGAAGCGGCGCTGCGTTTACTGTTGTCATGGTGAAAAGGTCAGAATCTGGAGCGACCCGGTTAGGATGAGCGGCTGCTCTGTCCTCCTGCAGGGACCTGATGTCGTGGATCAACGGGATCCGAGGCCTGGTGTCGTCCGAGGAGCTGGCGAAGGACGTGACGGGCGCCGAGGCGCTGCTGGAGCGCCACCAGGTGGGCGTTGCGCCTCCCTGTCCCTCCATCTGTCCCTCCTTCTGTCCGTCCATCCCTCTGTCTGTCTCTCTGTCCGTCCATCCCTCTGTCCCTCCCTCTGTCCCTCCCTCTGTCTGTCCCTCTGTCCCTCCCTCTGTCTCTCCATCTGTCTCTCCCTCCGTCCCTCTGTCTGTCCGTCCCTCCGTCCCGCCCGCGGTCAGCCGCCAGTGCGGTTCTGCTGACGGACTGTGGGCCTTGCAGGAGCACCGGACGGAGATCGATGCGCGTGCCGGGACGTTCCAGGCCTTCGAGCAGTTCGGCCAGCAGCTGCTGGCGCGCGGCCACTACGCCAGCGCCGACGTCCAGCAGAAGCTGAAGGCTCTGGACCAGGAGCGCGCCGACCTGGAGAAGGCCTGGGTGCAGCGCCGCATGATGCTGGACCAGTGCCTGGAGCTGCAGGTGAGCCGACGGGACCGCTGTACCGCGGGCGGACCCCGCTCGGTACCGCCGGGCCGGGGCCCCGCTGACTCCGCCGGGCCGGGCCCCGCTCGGCACCGCCGGGCCGGGCCCCGCTGACTCCGCCCCCTCCTCTCCCTCAGCTCTTCAACCGGGACTGCGAGCAGGCGGAGAACTGGATGGCGGCGCGGGAAGCTTTCCTGGCCAGCGACGACAAGGGCGACTCGCTGGACAGCGTGGAGGCGCTCATCAAGAAGCACGAGGACTTTGACAAGGCCATCAACGTCCAGGTCGGCGACCCGCCGGTTCTGACCCGGTTCTGAGCTGGTTCTGACCAGGTTCTGACCCGGTTCTGAGCCGGTTCTGACCCAGTTCTGACCCGTTCTGACGTTCTGACCCAGTTCTGAGCTGGTTCTGACCCAGTTCTGACCTGGTTCTGACCCGGTTCTGAGCCGGTTCTGACCAGGTTCTGAGCCGGTTCTGACCTGGTTCTGACCCGGTTCTGAGCTGGTTCTGACCCGTTCTGACCCGGTTCTGAGCTGGTTCTGACCCGGTTCTGAGCTGGTTCTGACCCGGTTCTGAGCTGGTTCTGACCCGGTTCTGACCCAGTTCTGAGCTGGTTCTGACCTGGTTCTGACCCAGTTCTGAGCTGGTTCTGACCCGGTTCTGAGCCGGCGCCCCAACTGTGCCCCATGCTCTTGCCTCCGTGACCTCAGCCTCCCAGCTGCCACCTGCTCAATCTGGGCCTCTGAGTTGAACTAATCCAAGCCTGAGCTGGCCTCCCTGATCCAAATTAGAGGCTGGTGCCCCTGACCTGGCTCAATCCAATTCTGAGCCTGCAAATGACCAATGAGCTGACCTTCTATCTGCGCCTATTGTTTCTTGATCTGTGGTTCTCTGACTGGCACTCACTCCAACGGTTCCTGAGGCCGCAAGTTCATCTTCCAGCGAGTTGCCTGACTGGGTTGACCTGGTGTTCTGAGAGCTATGTTCTGTTCCACCTGAGTCAGCTTCACTAAAGTTTCACTCTGGCCAGCTGGTCTGAATCGTTCTAGCTGTTCTTGAACTGTACTATATGAGCCAAATTGCTTGAACCAAATTTAGAGCTTCAGCTGATCCTGTTCTGGTTACTCTAATCTGGAAGTTCTGAGCTCGTGTCTCGATCTGCGTTCTGAGCTGCTCTTGTTCCCAAATGAAAGATTTCTAATCCTGCTTAACTGCCTTATCTCCAAACTGAATGAAGTTCTTAATCCCAGTTTTAGCAGCTGGTTCTGAATTCCACATTTGACTCCAAAGGCTAATCTCCAAAGCTTCTATCCCGGTAACTGAGCAGCCTGCATTCCTGCCCGCAGAGTCTGGTGGAGACAGTAAGATCATGCTGCTTTCGGTAAAGCCCTTTAGCTGAATTGTTTATCCTAGTTTACTATTAACATTTTCTGTGCTTTCTGGAGATCACAACCCGCCAACTGGCAGCTCTTGGCTGTGTGAGCTGAGCCAGAGAATGCAAACAGTCCAGGTGACGGTAATAACTTGCAAGATCATGTGGGACCACAGTAGCTAAGTCATTCCGCCACGCAGCCCTGGCCAGTCCCAAAATGAAAGCTCGGCCAAGCTGCTCACGTGCTCGAGTCTGTGAACGCTGGACGCCTGCTCAGGATGGGTCCTGCTGTCCAGGTGGCGCCGGCTGAAGGCCCAGATTACACTGAGAAGTCTGCCCAGGCTGGCGAGTCCCAGACGCTTTGAAGTTCAGTCACGGCTGCACGTGGACTAGATCTGAGGCCTCGATCAGCGTGAAGCTGCAGACCTGCCGCCACCGACGAGTCCTCACGATCCCACCAACATCCAGGTTGGTTCCGGTTCCGGTTCCGGTTCTGCTGTGAGCTACATCCTCCCTGTAATCCCGTCTGAACGCCTCTCTCTTCTACACTCTCTAGCTGTCCAAGCTGCTGGTGAAAGTCGTGAGTGGCGTCTCGCGCCCGTTTGTCCCGTTGGCTTCCTGTGTAGATCCGAGCGTTTGTCCTTGGTTCTGCTTCCAGTTCAGATCCCTGCAGGAGGTCCGCTTTTGAGCGGCTCCGCACGTTCTCGGAACCGTCCTGAAGGTTCTGCCTCAGCCCGGTCCAGAGAACCCGACCTCTGGACTCATGTCCGGTCCAGTCGGAACCAGAGCTGCGCCACGTTGCGTCGTCGTCCAGATATAATGCCGGATGTCCGGATTGACATGTTGTCATGGCGATAGGCGTCAGCCTCACGCGGCGCAGCTCTGGCGCGGTTCCGGTCGGTTCTGACCCAGAAGCAGCTTGAAGTGACTGTGTGTGTTTTGGCTCCATCATCAGTTCTGCTGCCGTTTTGTCCTCCGTGTCCATAAATGTCCTCCCGTGTCGTAACCGCGTCCCGTTAAAGTCCCAGGCGTGAGCGGGCCGGGTCAGCACAGAACCTTCTGGCCGTGTCTGTGCCGCCAGAGCAAACATCAGAAGCACCAGGCGTTTGAGGCGGAGCTGCCGCCACGCGCCGACGGATCAAAGGCGTCATCGACACGAGGAAGCGCCTGATCCAGAGGAAGCGTGCGCGGCAGCGGGGACGCCCCGGTCAGGTGGGCCGGCGACCCGGCGCCCGACCCGACCCGACGCCTCGACCCGACACCTCGACCCGACACCTCGACCCGACGCCACGACCCGACGCCACGACCCGACGCCACGACCCGACGCCACGACCCGACGCCCCGACCCGACACCTCGACCCGACCCAACACCTCGACCCGCCCAAAACGCCGCATCCCGGTGTCTGTGGGCGGGTCAGGAAGTCCAGTCTGGTGTGTCTGCAGGCCCGGCTCGGCGCGCTGGATGAGCAGTGGCAGTTCCTGGTCAACAAGTCGGCAGAGAAGAGTCAGAAGCTGAAGGAGGCCAACAAGCAGCAGAACTTCAACACCGGAATCAAGGACTTCGACTTCTGGCTGTCTGAGGTGAGGTTCTGGTTCTGAGCAGGACGCCGGGCTCCACGCCGGGCTCCACGCCGGCGCCGCTAAACGTCCTGCCGTCTCCTCAGGTGGAAGCTCTTCTGGCCTCCGAGGATTACGGCAAAGACCTGGCGTCGGTCAACAACCTGCTGAAGAAGCACCAGCTGCTGGAGGCCGACATCTCTGCCCACGAGGTACCGACCCGCTTCTGCCCTCACCACACGGGAAACGGACCGACTGTTCTGATGCTTGTTGCTCCCGCAGGACCGTCTGAAGGACCTGAACGGCCAGGCCGACAGCCTGATGGCCAGCAACGCCTTCGACACCTCGCAGGTCAAGGACAAGCGCGACGCCGTCAACGGCCGCTTCGCCAAGATCCAGAGCATGGCCGCCGGCCGCCGCGCCAAGCTCAACGAGTCGCACCGCCTGCACCAGTTCTTCAGGGACCTGGACGACGAGGAGTCCTGGATCAAGTAGGACCTGCAGCCTCTGCTCCTCGGGGAACCGCTGACCTTCACTGACCTTCACTGACCTTTGCTGACCTTCATTGACCTTCTTTGACCTTCACTGACCTTCTCTGACCTTCACTGACCTTCTCTGACCTCTGCCTTCACTGACCTTCTCTGGCCTTCACTGACCTTCACTGACCTCTGACCTTCGCTGACCTTTGCTGGCCTTTGCTGACCTCTGCTCCAACCCCTCAGGGAGAAGAAGCTGCTGGTCGGATCGGAGGATTACGGACGTGATTTGACGGGAGTTCAGAACCTGAGGAAGAAGCATAAGAGGCTGGAAGCCGAGCTGACGGCGCATGAGCCGGCCATCCAGGTAGGACCTCTGACCTCTGACCTGTGGGGTCAGTCGGGAGCAGCAGGTCTTTCCCTGACTTTGGGATGTCGTTCCTCAGTCTGTGCTGGACACCGGGAAGAAGCTGTCTGATGACAACACCATCGGTCAGGAGGAGATCCAGCAGCGCCTGGCCCAGTTCGTGGACCACTGGAAGGAGCTGAAGGATCTATCTGGAGCCAGGTCAGAGGTCGCGATGCGGAGAGCCTGAGCTGCTGGAGCGGCTCTGAAGCCGTTTGCTTCTGGTTCCAGAGGGAAGAGGCTGGAGGAGTCGCTGGAGTACCAGCAGTTTGTGGCGAATGTGGAGGAGGAGGAAGCTTGGATCAACGAGAAGCTGAACCTGGTTGGAAGCGAGGATTACGGAGACACGCTGGCGGCGGTGCAGGTGACTTCCTGTTCCTGTCCGGGTCACTTCCTCAGATCCCGCCGGCGTTGATCCGCTGCCGTTTCCTCTCAGGGCCTGCTGAAGAAACACGAGGCGTTTGAGACGGACTTCACGGTGCACCGGGATCGGGTCGGAGACGTCTGCGCCAACGGAGAGGAGCTCATCAAGAAGGTCCGGTCCGGAGTCCGGAACAACCCGGCCAGAACCGGTTCCCTGCAGCACCCAGACCAAACTCTGCTCTGCTCCCTCAGAACAACCACCATGTGGACAACATCAGCGCCAAGATGGCCGCCCTGAGAGGGAAGGTGTCGGAGCTGGAGCGGGCGGCGGCCCAGAGGAAGGCCAAGCTGGACGAGAACTCGGCGTTCCTGCAGTTCAACTGGAAGGCCGACGTGGTGGAGTCCTGGATCGGTACGGAACCGGAACCGGAACCAGAACCACTGCAGGTTACAGAACCGGGTTCTAAACGTTGCCCGTCTGTTCAGGTGAGAAGGAGAACAGCCTGAAGACGGACGACTACGGCAGAGACCTGTCCTCGGTCCAGACGCTGCTCACCAAACAGGTGGGTTCTCCCAGAGCCTCCGCCGCTCCTCTATGTGTGACCCCTGACCTCTGACTGCGCCCTCCGCAGGAGACGTTTGACGCCGGCCTGCAGGCCTTCCAGCAGGAAGGCATCACCAACATCACGGCGCTGAAGGACCAGCTGCTGGCCGCCAAGCACGTCCCAGTCCAAGGCCATCGAGGCGCGGCACGCCGCCCTCATCAAGCGCTGGAACCAGCTGCTGTCCAACTCGGGCGGCGCGCAAGAAGAAGCTGCTGGAGGCGCAGGAGCATTTCCGCAAGGTGGAGGACCTCTTCCTGACCTTCGCCAAGAAGGCCTCGGCCTTCAACAGCTGGTTCGAGAACGCCGAGGAGGACCTGACCGACCCGGTGCGCTGCAACTCGCTGGAGGAGATCCGGGCGCTGCGCGAGGCCCACGAGGCGTTCCGCTCGTCGCTGAGCTCGGCCCAAACCGACTTCAACCAGCTGGCCGAGCTGGACCAGCAGATCAAGAGCTACCAGGTGGTGTCCAACCCCTACACCTGGTTCACCATGGAGGCCCTGGAGGAGACCTGGAGGAACCTGCAGAAGATCATCAAGGTCCGGACAGAACCTCCGGCTCCGGCGGAACCGGGTCGGCCCGGCATGACGGTTCTGTTCTGTCTGCAGGAGAGAGAGCTGGAGCTGCAGAAGGAGCAGAGGAGGCAGGAGGAGAACGACAAGCTGCGGCAGGAGTTCGCTCAGCACGCCAACGCCTTCCACCAGTGGCTGCAGGAGACCAGGTAGGACCGGCTCGGTCCGAACCGGGCCTCTGGACCCGAACCGGGACTCTGGACCCGAACCGGGACTCTGGATCCGAACCGGCTCGGTCCGAACCGGGACTCTGGACCCGAACCGGGACTCTGGGCCGGCTTGGATCCGGTTCTGGCGACACGTTTTGATTGGTTGCAGAGTCATGAGTCAGTGCTGCTGTGTTTCCTGTAACCAGCAGGTGGAGCTAATATTTCACACTACAGTCACATTTACACCGATGCGCAGATCGGTTGGCAATTTGAGGCGAAGTGCCTTGCTCATAGGCACGTCGACATGTGGCAGGAGGAAGCTGGAATCGAACCTACAACCTTCCCACTGCAAGACAACCTCTCTGCCATGCAGCCACCGTCGCCTCAGACTTCATTAGCCGGCCTTGCTAACGGCAGCTAGCATGGCCGGCTAATGAAGCGCCATGCTAGCTGCTGTTAGCATCACAGGCTACAGCAAAAGTATTCACACCTTTTAAACACAGACACGCCACACTTTTCAGTTCAGGGTCATTTTCCTTCCAGCTCTGAAACATGTCAGGCATCCGGTCACCATGGCAACCAGAGGCCCTGATCCGATTAGTTTCTGCTTCCTCGGTTTATAAATGAAGAATCTTCAAAATCTGGTTGAGTTTTTTATTTTCTCAGAGAAACTTTAAAATAATCAGTTTATTTAGAAACGTTTCAGTTTTACATCCAATCAACAAATTTATCTGCATCTGGTGAAGAAGCTGCTAATCACTGGAAAGTTAGGAGGAAGGAAAAACTCTGGTTCTAAAGTGATTTAATTCCATTGATTTATTTTGATGTTTTTCCAGGTTTTCCTGATCCGATCCACCTGCTGTGGTTCTGATCCGGTTCTGTTGCCGTGTCGCTAACCGCCTCTCTCTCTCTCTCTCTCTCTCTCTCTCTCTGCTGCGGCGGCTCATCCAATCAGGACGTATCTTCTGGACGGGTCAATATCTCCTCCTTCTCTGTGAATGTGTGATGATGATGATGATGGTGGTGGTCTTCCTCAGCTTGATGTGTCTTCCTCCTCCTCCTCTGCCTCTCTGCTAGCTTAGCGTAGCATCGGGTTTTCTGTCTCTATCAGTACCAAGTAGCCGATGATCTTTCTGGAAAGTTGAGCTGGTTCTGGTTCTGATCCGCTCGGTTCTAAAACCACCATGTTGGTCTTGGACCGCTCGCCACCTCCCTGCTAACTAACCCCGCCCCCTGCAGAACCCGCCCCCTGCAGAACCCGACCCGGACCTCGGCTCGTCCACCCGGTCTGGACCAGAACTTCTCCGGAGGTTCTGATCCACCCCGTCCTGGAGCTGAGGTTCCACTCCGGAGTTCTGGTTCCGACCCACTAACAGCTGCTGCATGGTTCTGGTGTTTGGAGTGGATGTGTGCTGGAATGGAAATGTTCTGGTTCTGATCCGATCTCTGTCCGGGTCTCAGGTCCTGCATGGTGGAAGAGTCCGGAACCCTGGAGTCTCAGCTGGAGGCCACCAAGGTGAGCAGCTCGCATGTCTTCATGCCCCGGCGGTTCTGACCCGGTAACGTGACCTTTGACCCTTTGCAGCGGAAGCACCAGGAGATCCGGGCGATGCGCAGCCAGCTGAAGAAGATCGAGGATCTGGGGGCGGCCATGGAGGAGGCTCTGATCCTGGACAACAAATACACGGAGCACAGCACCGTGGGTCTGGCCCAGCAGTGGGACCAACTGGACCAGCTGGGCATGAGGATGCAGCACAACCTGGAGCAGCAGATCCAGGCCCGGTACGGCAGAACCGCAGAGGGCTGCTAACAGCTGCTAACGGCTGATAACGGCTGCTAACAGCTGATAACTGCTGATAACTGCTGCTAACGGCTGCTAATAACAGCAGCTAACGGCTGATAGCTGCTAACAGCTGCTAATGGTCTCATTGTTTCTGTGCACATTTTGACATTTTTATGTAAATTTGACCTAAAACCGTGTCAGTGCTGCCCTCTAGGAGCTGCTGCTGTGGTTGACACTTTAAAAAAAGACTTTTTATTTTGGTTTTCATAAAATTCTTAGTCTCTATATCTGTGTTTAGTCAATTATTGAAAGTTGCAATTTGTTGGTTGTCAAGTTACTGAACAAGATTTTGATTAATGGCTAAAAGCTTCTTGATAAAAGTCACTGGATTTATGGCTGTTGGTTTTATTAGTGAGCTTCCAGCCCAGTCTGGTCCCGACCCTCAGACCGTCCTGGCCCCGCCCCTCAGACCGTCCCGGCCCCGCCCCCAAATGAGGGCGGGGCCAAGTTCCACATTAAGGACCAGAAGAATCGCTAATCTGTTGCTGTTGTTGCAGAAACACGACCGGAGTGACGGAGGAGGCGCTGAAGGAATTCAGCATGATGTTCAAGTAAGCGAGCGGAATCAGAACCGGGCTGTGAGTTCCCGGGTCGGTTCTGACCTTTCCTGGTTTCGCTCCAGGCACTTCGACAAGGAGAAGTCGGGCCGCCTGAACCACCAGGAGTTCAAGTCGTGTCTTCGCTCGCTGGGCTACGACCTCCCCATGGTGGAGGAAGGAGAACCCGACCCGGAGTTTGAGGCCATCCTGGACACGGTGGACCCCAACAGGTGGGGCTCGGGTTCAGGTTGTGGAGCGGCTCGGACGGCTGTGGTTCTGCTTCCTGACCGGTCCGGTTCTGTTTCAGGGACGGGAACGTGTCGCTGCAGGAGTACATGGCCTTCATGATCAGCCGGGAGACGGAGAACGTGAAGTCGAGCGAGGAGATCGAGAGCGCCTTCCGGGCGCTGAGCGCCGAGAACAAGCCCTACGTCACCAAGGAGGAGCTGTACCAGGTGGGTGCGGCTCCGCTCCGGCCCGGTTCCGCCTCCGGGCCCGGCTCACGGTTCTGTTCTTCCTTCCAGAACCTGACCAAGGAGCAGGCCGACTACTGCCTGTCGCACATGAAGCCGTACCTGGACAGCAAGGGCCGCGAGCTGCCGTCGGCGTTCGACTTCGTGGAGTTCACGCGCTCGCTGTTCGTCAACTGATCCCGCCCCTTTCCCCAGCGGCCAATCAGAGGCGTTCCCCGCTCCCCCTAACACACCTGGCTGATGCATGTCTGACACTAGAGCCGCTCGCCGTCTGTCCTATTTAACTGCTTGTAGTGAAACTTTTAAACTGTGTGCTTCAATAAACGCTACTGGTTACCACTGGAAACCGACTCCTTTATTTCCCAGTTAGTCCAGTACCGAAACCTTCCCTGATTGGCTGTGAGCCCCGTCACTCTGCCACCTGATTGGCTATGTGCTCCAGCTGCAGGCTCTCTGAGGGTCTCTGCTCCGTCAGGTCCGAGCTGAGCTGCCAGACGCCGACCGACCCGTCGGACCGGCCCGCCGCCAGCAGCCGGGGGTTCTGGCTGTTGAAGGCCAGGCAGGTGGCGGTCCGACCCGGAGCGCCGTCCTGGGTGGTTCCGGCGGGTCGCAGGGACTTCCGGGCGAGGTCGAAGATCTGGACCTCACCTGGAGAGCAGAGTTCGGTCAGGAGCCGGTCGGGTTCGTCTGCAAGCTGCCGGTTCCGGTCGGGCTCACCTGGCCCGGCGGCGGCGGCGAACACCAGCGGCCGGCTGGGGGACCACTGGACCTGGAAGACGTAGGAGTCCGAAACCCGGACGGACAGCAGCGGGTCGGGCTGCAGCAGCGAGCGGACCTGGACCAGGCCGTCGGTTCCTGCGCTGGCAAACAGGTTCCTGCAGAGACGAGTCGGGTAAGAGAGAATCACCGGAACGCAGAGCCCGATCGGTCCGGGTCGGGTCGGTACCGGTGGAATGGCGAGAAGTGGATAGAGTGGACCGGGCCGCCGGACGGCCTGAAGGAGAACACGGCCGGAGCCCTGGGGGTCACGCTGCGACCTTCAGAGGTCACCGCGGCCGGCGTCTGGGAGGAGAAGGAGCAGCGGAGCAGCAGGCCGCCTTCGGACCCGACCAGGAACGTGTCCGGGTCCCACGGAGACAGAGCCGTCGCCGTGACGCCCACCGTGCTGCTGCCGCGGACCTGCGGGCGGAACCAAACCGGGTCAGAGGTCATCAGTGCTCAGCACAATGCGGCTGATGTGCTAAGCTAAATAAGCTTTAGCTTAGCGCAATTAGCTAATTAGCTTCCCCTAAATGAATGTTTCTGGATAATAAAGTGATGATTTACGCTGCAGTTCAGTTGAACAAAATGAACGTTTTTAAGTTTTGCTTTTTGAATTTTAAAATTCTTTAACTAGTTTGACATTTATATACATGCTCTTATTTTGTTAACAGCACATCCATTTCCTGTTTCCTCTTGCAATAACTTTATTTAAAACAAGAAGAGTAACAGGAACAAAATGAAACAGAACAAAATCCAAACATCTAAATACAATCTGACTGAAATTAGCGCCTTAGCTTCCAAATGTAGCTGATCAGAACCAGGAAGGAAAGTCTGGATCAGGGACTTTTGTACCAGAACCAGAGTCTGATCGGCACAGTCCGGTTTGGTTCTGGTCTCACCTTCAGACTGCTGCTGTGGGGAACCTGCTGCTGCACGAAGGCGTAAGCGGCGACCAGAACCATCCTGCCTTGGTCCGGGTCCACCGTCCACAGCAGAACCCCGCCTCCAGAACTGGAACTCAGAACTCCAAACTCTCCTTTCTTCTCCAGCGGAACCCAGAACACCTGCGACCAGAACCGGGCCGGCGCCACATCAACACAGCAGAACCATCAAAGCTGCATTGTGGTTTCACTGGGTTCTGGTTCTGCTGGGTTCTACCTGATACACCGGCTCCCTGTGGCTGTCTGCTGACATCCCGGTCTGGGCCAGAACCAGGTCCTGAGTCCGGCTGGTGTCCCACACCACCACCTCCCCGTTGTACAGGCCTCCTGCAGGAAGCCACACAGACCGGTGAGTTCTGGCCCGGCGGCGCTGAGGCGTCCGGTTCTGGTTCTGTGGACCTGCGATCAGCGCGGGCCGCTCCGGGTGGCAGCACACGGCGGTGACGGCTGCAGGAACGTCCAGAACCAGGTCCGGCTGTTTGGGCCTCAGGCTGCGCCGGTCCAGGTTCCACAAGCAGACACACGACTTCTGGTTGGTCCAGTCTCCGTCGTCGGTTCTGTTGAGGGAAACACGACGACATGATGGAACCGGGCCGGTCCAAATGGGTCAGAGTTACAGAAAAATGAGATTCCTGGTTGGAATCTGGAAGGGAGGCAGTATTTATTGGAAGCTAATGCTGATGCTAATGCTGATGCTAATGCTGATGCTAATGCTGATGCTAATACTGATGCTAATGCTGAAGCTAATGCTAATGCGCTTCAGCATTACACCAACACGGTATTCTGTTGAACATCCCAACAGAAGCTCTAAAAGTGAGTTTTTGTGATGAAACTATGATTTTCCAGGTTTAAGCGGCGGCGTGTGAATCTTGAGTGAACGTACCGACCGTAGCCGCAGGCGATGACCGACCCTGTGCAGCTCCAGGACACGCCAGTCACATGGAGGCCTTGTTCCTGAGCGCCGGGATGTTCCAGTCTGTGGAGATGGGAAACCTGCAAACATCACATCCTGTCAACATTTTCCACTAATGTTCCTCCATACAGTCCAGATGAAAACAGGACATCAGGACCTGAGGGAACGCTGCATGTGGAACAATCCCAGTCTCACCAGTTCCTCATTTCTTGTGAGAATTTGATTTCTCAAGTTTTTTTTTTGGCCAATCAGGGCTTCCGTAAATATGTCAACATTAATATGGATGCCCTAAAGCAGTGGTTCTCAAATGGGGGTACGCGTACCCCTGGGGGTACGTGAAGCTTTTCAAAATATCTAAAAAATCAGTAGGCTCCTCATAATAAGTCTTGGGAAAAATTATTTTGTAAAAAGTTCGATAAAATATCAATTTGTGTTCATGCACTGAATTTTATATTCAGTATTTAGTTTCAATATCCTTTAAAATAAAATGGACCCCCCCACCAAGTTAGTTTGACCCACGGACCCAGCGCACTCGTCAACGACCTGTCGTCATCATGATTACACTGTTACCATGGAGACGTGGGCTAAAGCGAAGCAGCAATGCTGCCGAAAGTACAGATAAAGGAGAAAAGAAGGCAAAACCAGAGCCGCCGAAGTACAGAAAGTACATGGAAAAGTATGTTTCAATGGGATTTACGACCATGATCTCTGACCCCCCCGTGTTTTTTTGCGGGGAGAAATTAGCCAATGCTAGCATGAAGCCGGCACACCTCCAGCGGCATCTCACTACAAAACATGGATGTCACGTTGGTAAGCCACCGGAGTTCTTCAGGAGAAAACTTTCTGAGTTCAAGTCATCCCAACCCACAATGCGAAAAAGCCTCCACTACATCGTGGCTAAAGCTAAAAAACCGTTCACCACAGCGGAAGACCTGCTGCTCCCCGCTGCTGTTGTACTGGCCGAAACTATGCTGGACAAAAAAATACATTAAAAACTGTCCTCTGTCTAATGACACCGTTTGCCGCAGAATAGATAACATGGGCACAGAGATTGTCGAACAAGTTGTGGGGAAAGTTGGCGACTCATTTTCACTGCAGCTGGATGAATCCACAGATGTGAGTGGAAATGCGCAACTTGTTGCATTTGTAAGATACATTGACCCGGACGACATCTGTGAACACATTCTGCAAAGAAATGGAGGGGCGAACAACCGCAGAGGACATTTTTAATGTCGTTAACATGTTTTTCACTGAAAACACCATCAGCTGAAAATCCTGCAGCAGTCTGCACAGATGCATCTTTCAGTTTTGACTGGTTTTATGCCTTCCTGGTGGTCACTGTCTTCTGTTTTTCTTTTTTGTTTCTACATGCAATGTTTGCAATATGGATGTTTTAATAAATCAGACAGTGATTTTACAGCACTGTACCTCTTTTTCTTCCAAAAATGTTTTGCTGTGTCAGGGGGTACTTGACTAAAAAATATATTTTTAAAGGGGTACATCACTGAAAAAAGTTTGAGA